>JARYHS010011408.1:48507996-48780024 GCA_031002005.1 Vandiemenella viatica
AGGCAAATTCATTAAAATTAAATTTTGAAAAAACACATTATATTAGGTTTAAAACAAAAAACTATGCACAGCCACATATATGTATAAACTATAAAAACAACACAATCTTAGAAACAGAGAGTATAAAATTTCTTGGTATTAAAATAGATCAGAAACTCTGTTGGCATGATCATATCACTACACTACTGACAAAGTTAAGTAGTGCCACCTTCGCAATACGAACACTTTCTCTAACAGCAGATCTAGAATTAATGAAACAGGTGTACTCCTCATATTTTCATTCAGTAATGTCATATGGCATAATTTTTTGGGGAAACTCTTCACAAAGTAAAAAAGTTTTCATAGCACAGAAAAGAGCTATTAGGTTTCTGTGTAGGGTAAAACCTAGAACTTCTTGCAGACAACTCTTTAAGAAACTCAATATTCTTACAATGTATTCTCAGTATATATATTCTCTCATGAGCTTTGTCATAGAAAATTTAACCTGTTTACACCTAATTCACAGGTACACAGTTTCAATACAAGAAACAGAAATAACTTGCATAAAACACAAACATCTCTGTCATTAGTACAAAGAGGAGTTAATTATTCTGGGATACAGCTGTTTAATAAACTACCTAATCATATAAAACAGCTTTCAGATAATAAAGATGTATTCAAACAAAAACTTAGAGATTATCTTATTGGCAACTCCTTCTACTCCATTCAAGAATTTGAAGAAAATAATTAATAGTACTCATTATGATGTTTGAAAAACTCAGTTGCAAAAATGTATGTTTATTATTATTTCTTGTATTTGTAAAATATGTATATATATATTTACTATGATATGACTCATATTATGTGTATATGTATCAACAATGATATGTTTCACATCCCAGAGGTATTTCCTCAGCAGGGATCCATGGAACAAGATTGATAAATAAATAAAAATAAATAATAACTTAATGCACTTTGCGATCAAACACCGCTGTTGAAACGTCAAATTAGTGTGTATTTCATGATCAGCCACATGTAGCGATATAGCCCTTTTTTGTTTCAACATGAACTATCAATCTATTAGTATAATAGACAAGTGTCACGCTGACGTCATGTCTCGCTGACGTCATTTCACGCCATTACGTCAATCTATGACGTTGCACTATGATGTCACGCTTTACGATATTATTTGTGGGAATGCGCGTTATTTAATAACATTTACAAGCATCAATGAATAAATTAACTCTCAGAACACTGAAATAAAAGTATGTATTGCCTTAAAATTGACATATCAATCATTAGATGCTTATATTTACCTAATATTCTTTTGATATGTAGAAGTATTCCTTAAATTCTTTGTCCATTGAAATGTAAGATAAAAGCTTTGTATTTCGTGCATCAATGTAGAGAAAATTTTGGTTAGAGTATTACTTTGCATGGATCAGAATTACAGGTGGCATTTGATATTACAGCATAGGGCATTAATAATTTAGTTTATTTCAAAATATTTTTAACTGTGTCCTATTATTGAAATTATTAATTCGTTTGAATGGAAATAGTTGCATATTGATCCGGGAACTGTGCAATCCTACACTACACTTAGAACAATAATACGTGGCATAATGTAAGTTCATAAGGTTTATTTTAATTTCCTTTGCTTTCACTGCGTAATATTACTGAGCCTATTAGTTCAGCAATTGTGTCAACCATTCAAACGTTTTACTACCAGTCTGAATCACAAAAAAGAAATGTGCAAAAACCCTTGAAGATTTTTGATCAAAATTATATCGCGATACATTATTGCCACTAAAACGCGATACAGTTCATGTATTAATATGCGTGATATTGAAGTATTGTTCTCCTGGCGAGAAGTTACGTGGTTAGGTTGAAATGCAACCTGGACCCAAATGGAAACTGAAACCTTTTGCTACAACACTAGGCATGAGGATTTACACTAAGCCGTGAATTGTCAGAACACTGAAATAAAAGTATATATTGAGTTTAAATCGACATAATAAGTATTAGTAGCTTAGATTTATTTAATAATAGATTCGTTTTATGTAAAAGTATTTGATAAGATCTTTGGACACAGATATGTAAGACAAAGCTTTAATTTTGTCAATGTTAGCGGCAATTTGGATAGATTGTTATTAGAACTGGCACTTGACAGAGGGCATAAGTAATTTAATTTTGTTTTCTTAAGTGTTCTGTTACTTTCACTATTGCTTTGTTTTAACGAAAGTTGTTCCACACTGTTCAGATCTACACAACATTGACTACAATTCAAACTAATATTACGTGAAATGACGTAAGTTGTTAAGATTTATTTTTTATTTCATTTGCTTTTACTGATGCCATATTTCAGCTGTATGTAACTGTGTCAGCCACTCAAAGGTGTTAGTATCTATCTGAAACACGAATATAAAAAAGTAAGATGGAGAACCCGTAAAAATTTTTGTTTTAGTTAATTTCGTGATGCATTATTATCACTAAAATGCTATAAAATAATGTATCACCATGCGTGTGATTAAAGTATTGTTTCTCTGATCGCAAGTTCAGTATGTGGTTAGGTTGAAATACAACCTGAACCAGGATAGCAACGAAAACCTTTTCTTACAGGGCAAAGTACTACGAATTGCACTGAACTTTATTTTATGACCATTATATTTATTTAAGTGATTGCTAAGAAATGTAATGCTAGAATGGCATATTAATTAACAGTTGCTTTTTTTTAATGAACTCATTACTTGGTCTGAATGAAAGACGTTCCAAATTGTTCGCGATGTGTGCTACTTAAACCACAATTAAAAATAATATTACGTGACATAGCTTAGGTTTTGAAGATTTATTTTTAGCATCCTTTGTTTTCACTGGGGTCATTATTTCAGGCATTTCGTCATAGAAAATAAGAAAGTTGTATGAAACTGTGAAGATTTTGGATCAAGTTTGTATCGCATGATGCACGATTGGTATCGATGCATGATGACATTGACATGCGATACAGGGAAAATATTAATTCGCGTGTGAATTAAGTTTTGTTTTTCTACCGGCTATATTGGCGAAGATTGTTGTTAGGCTGAAACGTAACCAAATAGACAATGAAACTTTTTGCTACGTCGAAAGGGATGTGAAACTACAGAACATTGAGCTATTTTATTACAATTATATTTAGGTACACTACTAAGAAGAAATCAGTTAATCCATTAAACCCGTCATTTTTGATGGGCTTTGTGGCTAGTATCATATAAAAGGTAGAAACCCACCTCGTGCTGATATCTGATGACAGCTGACGGTCGGGTAAATTTTTCTTTTTGAATCAGCAATTTTTCAGTGCGTAATGAGACGTCTACCACCAACAGTCACACCTGCAACTTCAGGCTAGATCTTCATGGGTCAGTTAAAATTCACTGAAGTAAATGGATGAAATATCTTGCAGAAGCATACTCAGCCACGCGTACATTCTTCACCAAATTGGCACCACTGTCATGGATGAATAAATTTGTTTTGGTCAATAGCCCAGTGATTTGCAATACTATTTTCTCCAGCATGAGAACCAGGAAATGCTTCATAGCAAAAACTCCATGTTCTAGTTTGACTTCAGAAGATACCTAAGAGCTGTGGAATTCAGGAAGCTGGAATTGTTGTGTAAACAGATCTAAAAGTCACAGAAACAGCGAGAGCACCCAAAATGTTTATTTTCACACAAATTTTGTCAAGGAAGTCAGATACAATTGTTTTTTGGGGGTGGGGGGGGGCAGAGGCATGTGGTCAAAGACAGAAAATAATATGTCATTCTGTTTACTTTAAGTCCATAAAGAGAAAAAGGAAATAATTCAAACTTCACATTAAAATGTGCCTTACGAAAAGTAATTCAAAATCAAAAATTTATTGTCATTATTTATATCAAATGTTCCCAAACAGACGATCTTTTCTTTACTGACAGCAATTTTATTTTCCTAACATCAAGGAACAATGTTCAGCCCAATATTTGGCTGCCAAATATCCAGCTTATTGGATGGCTTCATAACCGATATCTGGCCAAACAGCTGTCCCTTTAATCTCTAGTTAAAACAGTAATACAATTTTTAAAAATTATGCAGAAAGTCATTTCAGTTTGTTGAAACCTGGTTATAAAATTGTGACAACTTCTGCTTCTCCTTAAGAAAACAGTATTTTAAACAAAACTGGATTTTCAAATTGGTTTGGAACGTTCCAACAGTTTCTTTCAAAACCTGTCATAGTGTTTCACATCTATATATTTAGTGAATAGTTAGGCTGTAATAGGAAAAAGTTCCATATAATATTTGTTTTCTACACAGCATTGTGATGATCCTGGTGGAATTCCAATCAACAAAATATGGTTTAGTATATGTAGAATCTATGAAATAGAAATAATGAGAATTTTTGCTTTTTAGGGTGCTCCTTTAAAACCTAAAAGTTTACTGCTGCACTGAAATCGCTGCCTATGCCAGGAATATTATGTGAAGATTTTTATCAGTAAGTACATCTGCTTATGGAAATTAAATTCTATTTCAATAATTTACTTTTTATATTTTAAGGATTGTTCACTGAATGAAGAATATTTGGCTGTACTTGTACGTAGCTGAGTTTTTTTCTTCCATAGTGCTTTTTTCTGTTGTACTAATACTAGCAAAAAATTACAGGCCAGTGTGTTTCACATCAATGGTAGGTAAATAAATAGAGATACTGGTATGGAACCACATCAGAATGTCTGTGAGGAATGAAATTGGCTTCCAAATCTACAACATAGTTTTAGGCAAGGATATTCATGTGAATCTGATATAGCAGTCTATATGCAAGATATTTTGTATGAATTGGACAAGGGAGGTCAAGCTGGTAGTATAGCACTTGATCATTCTAAGGTATTCAACAGAGTGAGACATAAAATGTTGGTAACAGAAAACAATGAGTAGGTTTTTAATAAGAAGTGGAAGTTAAAATGAGAGTGCCACACGGTGTATTTGGACAATTCCTGTTCATTATTCTAATGAATGATTCTATTAATGATTTATAATCAGAAGTTAGGTTCAATGAATTGTTCACAGGAATTCAGCACGATAGTGTTGAAAAACGACGACATTTCGACTAATGGCTCGGTTGTCTTCATCAGGTCTACTAATACAGACATTTTTATCTGAAATCACAAACTAGACGGGCTTAATAGCCGGTGAAAATCTAACTCCATCTACCGATGATTGCCAGGATGCCCAATCAGCATTCGGCAGAACTGGAAAGACCCTGTGGCACTGCCGTCGCAATCTGCCTATTGAGTGTATCAATGTTGCCAACTGCGTATTAGTCATACGTGGTCACCCATCCAAGTACTCACCACGCCCAACGTTGATTAACTGGTAGCCGGATGTGCTGGTGAACTTAATCTATGGCGTCAATTTGCATCCTTAACACCTTATCGAGAGGATTTCGCTCATTCAAGATGTAGATCCCTAATAATTGGTCTCCAGGCTTCACTCAGATAGAGTCTAATGTCCCTATTGATGTTATTATCGTTCAACTGTATTTCCAGTTCCTCCCCAATTACTGAGTCCCAGAATGAAGAGACCCTGACCAGAACCACCATTTTATCAAACTCTATCTTATGCTCTTCATCGAAAGCATGTTCGGCTATCGCGGACTTTTCCAATTGTACCAGCCTTAAGTGTCATTTGTGCTCGGTAATACGTTCAGTGATTGTTCTGACTGTCTGTCCGATATAAACCTCACCACATTCACATGGTATGGAATAAATTCCAGGAATTCTTAGGCCTAAATCATCCTTAACCAAATGGAGAACATCACGTATCTTGGCGGGCGGCTGGATAATGCTTTTTATACCAGACCACGCCAAGAGTCTTCCAATCTTTCCCGGTATATGGCAGAACAGCAAGAGTTTTTGATAGTTCATCTTATTCAGTTGGTGGTCTAGGTGGCTTCTGAATAAAGGCATGCTCTATCTGTCGCCGAGAGTATCCATTCTGTTCAAAAACAGTTCTTAGATGTTTCAACTCCACGGTAGGCGAAAGAAGTTGAGAAAGACAGGTGCCTCCCATTCCTGGACATCTTAATCAAGCGTAAACCTGATGGTTACCATCACCCAACAACACGCAACTCCGTATTGACCACATTGGTACGCAGAGCGAGAGCCATTTCCTATCGTGAAGCCTACCGATGGAGTTGAAACATCTAAGGACTGTTTTTGAACAGAATGGGTACTCTCAGCGACAGATAGAGCATGGCTTCATTCAGTAGCCACCTAGACCACGGACTGAACAAGATGAAACATCAAAAACTCTTGCTTGTCACGAATATATGCTTGCTTGGGATTCAAACATTACTCGCTAATCTGATCGTGTTGCCTGTATAACTGATACCTTTTCTCGAAGATGCTGTAGTTCTTTAAACCAGTTGCCAAGCTATTAGTTTACCCTGTAGTAGCTACCAGGTCATACATAAATGAAAGAAAGTCACTGTAGTTACAAATTTAAATATATTCTGAGAGTTTTATGAAGTTAAAGCTGGTATCAGATTACACTTGTTGAAAACATTTAAGGCAAATCGAACTTGAAATCACACATGAAGATGCAGGTTATCCACCAAGGCACAACACTGTATGGAAGCATTCACTCTTGCAAACATATTTTCTATTTGCAACCCCAAATTAGAGTGAGCTTCAAGATAGTTCTCAAACACTGGTTCTGCTGACTTCTCAAACTATCGTAAAAATGTTCTTTCACTGAGTTTAGCTTAAAGTTACTTTAAATTGAATGAGAAAGTCTACGAACTTGTTCCGAGGCGAGATAGTTAAACTTTCAGTAGTTACATTTTGAATTTTACCTCGCGACCGTGACACGTACTGCTACTTCCAAATTGTTTCTCAAGACTATTCCAGACTGCTTCTCATGACTGCCTGAAAACCCGTTCCAAAACTATCCCAGACTGCTTGCGCCGTAAAACTGTTTGAAAACTATTCCCGACTGCTTGCGCTGGTCGGCTTTTTATAGTTAGGCTTATCTATTGCTGAATTGCCGTGGAACACTGGTGTTTTCCTGCTGGGAAACACTATTCTTTAGTGAATTACTAAAACCCCCACCCCTGTAGAACACTGATTTTAGTCGGATTTTCCCGAAAGTTTAATGTTATAGTTTAATTTATTCCCTATCCTTTTGGTCATGACAAATTTTCTCGTAATTATTCTCGTTTAAGAGTTATTAATTTCTAAAAGTCACACATGGTGATGCTATCACATGTCAACACTAAAATTTCGTTTTTCTTACTTTAAATTTCAAGTTACCTCTGAACTGTTATATGTTTGTTATTAACTGAATTTTTCTATATCAATTTAGCCTACTTTTATCTTCTTAACTCTTTTATCTAAAAACTTAATTTTTTATTTTTACAATATCTTCACAGATAAGTTTTAAAAGCATGCAAAATATACCTTAACATGATCGTCATTTATCTGCTTCCTTAATGGAAATGAATGCAACAAAATTCATTATGACTGAAGAACAACCTTATTTGAATCTTATGTCTTGTTTGAAAACGGTTTAGAATCAATTTAAAAAGTGCTTTCTTGTTAAGAAAATAGTAATAAAAGTTCTTTACTATACAATTATATGAGATCAACTCCCTGCTAATTGGTTTTAGCCAGATACTTTCTGAACCGAAAAGTACTTTACTACTGAAAATGATGATAAAAGTTATTTTGGATTCATTGTATGTAATGGGTCACCTGTTTCGGCCATGGCCTTTTTGAAGGAAGCGCAAGCATCCCGGCATTTGCCTGGAGTGATTTGGGGAAACCATGGAAAACCCAAATCTGGATGCCCGGACGGGGATTCGAACCGCCGTCCGTCCGAATGCGAGGCGAGAACGCTAACCGTTACACGCCCCGTTCGGTCCACTAATACTAAATAACTGAACATTGAGTTTTCAAAAGTTCGTTTAACGCTGGCATCCATTGAAGAAATAAGCTTCGGTAAATTCCAGAAGCCATACTTCCGGCATCAGCATTCCACTTAGTTGTTATTATATTGTCCGTTTAGAGTATCTTGTCTCATTCCTTAAATGGTTTGCTGTGTTCCGGCAGGTTGCTGGCTATGCTGAAGCCGATACCACTCCCTGGCTGCATCTGACATAGCATCTGCCAGCTTGTAGAGTTCATTCAGGAGGAGGTTGTCTTTCATAATTTCCTTGATAGTTTTCCCCATGAGCTTCATTCTGTACTGTTTGATTTGATCATCAACTAGAGCACATTCAAACAGTTTATGTTCAGGTGTTCCTGGAGATCCGCACGCGCATAGATCATTCTCTGTCCTATTGATCCTATGAAGATATGTTTCATACGGTCCATGACCAGTGAGGAAATGTATTAACCCTCGGGATGGATTGAAGTGCTTCATACGTATCCTCTCTCTGATGTCAGGAAAAATTTCAAATACTCTCCTTCCTGTTTCCAAATTGTTCCACTGCTGTTGCCATTCATTCAAAATACAATTTTTTATAACTATCTTCTTGGTTGCCATTTGAACCAGGATTTCTGTTATCTTGTCTAAGTTTCCTTTTCATAGCCAGTAACATGCTGCTCTTTTTCTTATTTCCAGATCTAATGGACATATTCCGAGAATGACTGTAAGTGCATCAGTTGGGGTACTTCCGAATGCGCCTGTAAGATGCAAGAGGATTCCTCGTTGCATTCGTCTGATATCCCTTGCAGGTTTAACCAATCTTAACCTATGCACCCATGTGCTCCCTCCATAACTTGCAATAGCTGTGGTAATGGCACCGTGATACAGCCTTATAGTCGGCAGTGGGATTAGAAATCTTCTTTGCCCAATGCTAATTATTTTGTTCATTGCTGCAGTCGTTCTTTGGCATATATAGTCAATGTGATCTTTGAAATTCCTATGTTCATTGAGAACAACTCCTAAGTATCTTACTGTTTTGAGTCTTTTAAGCTTCACAGTGGGGTTGCGTTTCAGTGTTCCTTTCATCAAAATGTATTGGGTTTTTGTTGGTGCTAGCTGGAGCTTAACTTGTTTACACCAGCATTCCATTACTTTCATTATTTCTTTGGTATTTGTCTCGATCTCTCTTCTATTATTTCCTCCAACCAGCAGCAAGATATCATCTGCAACGATTACTTCAAGCGCAAAATCCTTTTTTGAGATGCTTTGTCAGTTTCTGACCAGAGCTCTGAAGTGTTGCAGTTCTTCCACGACAGTAGTATTTGAAGCTCTCATATAACACTCGTGGGCATCCTAACCCTTAGTCGGCGAACATACTCGGCCACCATAAGTTATCAAAGGCGCCGGAAATGTCGATACATATGCCAATGACATATTTTTTGTTTGTCTAGTTGACTATCCTAACTTCATTTATCGCATCATCTGTTGACCTGCCTTTCCGGAAGCCGAACTGTTGCTGATTCATACCTTTCAATAATCTGAATTCTTTAATTCTTTTACATAGTAATTTTCTTGAATTTTCCCAAGTGTATTTAGCAAGCAAATTGGTCTGTAAGACTTTGGTAGTTTAGGGTCCTTATCTTCTCCTTTCTTTATAATTTTTATGCTTGATGTTTTCCAACTATGAGGTATCCTTCCCTGCAGCAGGCAGGTGTTCAGCAATTTGGTAAGGTAAGGAACTATTTGCTGACTAAATGCTTGCAAGACTTCTGCTGTTATCCCATCAGGTCCTGGTGCTTTATTTCTCTTCAGCGCGCTTATTGTGCTACTTACTTCATCTTGAGCAGATGGTACAACCACCATGGCGTTTTCATATTCGTTATTCATTAGTTGCCTCATGAGTTTGTGTTCCTCTGAATCAGACTCCTGCTGGTTGTCCGGCAAGAGTGTTTTCAGGAGAAGTTCCGCCGATTCCTGCCAACTGCTTGTCATACTTCCATCTCCTTTCCTGAGCGTAGAAAAAATAGTAGGTGATTTTATCTTCTGCGCAGCTAGCTTGTACGGAAGTCCCCATGGGTTTAATAGCAAGTTTTTGCTTATGTATGTCTCCCAGCTGGTTAGTCTAACATGCTGAAGTTTCCGATGGTACTCAGCTTTCGCTGACCTGTACTGATCCAGTGTCCAGCTACGTTCAACGGCAGTTTTAGCATGGTGGTAGTGCCTTCGAGTTCTCCTTACTTTTGTCCTTAACCTCTGAAGTGTATCGTTCCACAGAATACATCTTTTATCATTGAGCTTTCTCTTTTGCACTATTGATACCTTCATGGCATGTTGTATCGCATTCATCAGTTCTACCGCCTTTAGGTCAACATTATCTGACATTTCTGGCAGTGCTGGTAGTTCAAAGGATCTTCTTAATAGGTTCCAGTCTGTTTTATAGGAATATGACCAACATTCGTCTATCATATCTTGCTCTTGGGCATTAGATATGGAGAAATAAATGACGTTATGGTCTCATGTTGTTAGATTTTGCCCAACTTTCCAGTTTTGGACTAATCGGAAAGCTTTCCCATTTGCTAATGTAACATCTATGTTTGTTGCTGCACCAGCTCTATTTTGGAATGTGTAGGGATTGAAGGGTTTATTCATAACTTCCAGATTCATTTCGAAAATAGTCTGCTCTAACGATATTCCTCGCTCATCCCTGGTCTTACTATTCCAGAGTGGAGATTTAGCATTGGCATCCATTGTGTACACTACTGGTCTGTTTCCCATTACTTCTTTGATTTCCCTAATTTTTCAAGGTATCCGTCTATTTCATCACTATATTGAAGGTACAGATTAGCAATCACAATTCTTTCATTATGTGTTGTTATTTCAACGCAGGTAACGTTCTTACATAACTGGGCAATTTTCGTGACTGTATAGTTTCTGTTAAGTACAACTATAGCAGCCATTGGATATTCACCTTCACATACTATTTGTTATGTCACAGGCATACATGGTAAGTACCAAAAGTAGTAGGACTGATTTTCTATAGCCCAAGCAGAGCTGCGGAGGGGGTTTGGCTGGCTGGTTTAGGTGGAGGGGACACTTAGCAACAGAGTAACACCAGCCACAGTCTCCTACGGGCTTTAGTTGAGTGTAGTTACCGGTTATTGTGAATCGTGTTTTTTGTCGTTGTCGATGCACAAAAATGACTCAAAATCTCGAGCAGTGATATTCGATAAAGTTTTGTGTCAAACTCGGGAAATCGGCAAATGAAACCCTACAAATGCTTAAACAGGCTTACGGGGATACTGCAATGAGCTGCTCTAGTGTTTTTGAATGGCACAAACTGTTTAAAGAATGTAGGGAGCTCGTTGAAGACGACCATCGCACCGGACGGCCGTCGACGGCACAAACTGACGACAATGTGGCCTAAGTGAGAGAATTGCTGAATACTAATCGACGCTTAAGCATTGAAGCAATTAGTGACGAGTTGAACATTGCTCGCACAAGCATTCAACACATCGTCTACGAGGATTTGGCAATGCACAAGGTGTACGCCAAGTTGGTGCCGAAAATTCTGACTGCAGACCAAAAAGAAATGCGTGTGCGCTTTTCCCAAAAAATTTTGAACATTTTACATACAGACAAAAACTTTTTGGACTGTGTGGTAACAGGTGATGAAACTTGGGTTTTCCAGTATGACCCGGAAACCAAAAGACAATCTGCAGAATGGCACACTTCCACATCACCCCGTCCAAAAAAGGCTCGCATTAACAAATCAAAGATCAAGACAATGTTGATCATGTTTTTTGATCGTCGCGGAGTGATTCATAAAGAGTTCGTTTCCCCTGGGGAAACTGTCAATTCGAAATTTTACGTGCAAGTGCTAACCTGCCTGCGAGACCGAGTGAATCGCGTCTGACCAGTCATCTCCAACAATTGGACACTCCATCACGACAATGCGCCGTGCCATGGCGCGCTAGTCGTGAGGCAACTGTTGGCTCGATTCGGCTTTGCCACGTTGCCGCACCCTGCCTACAGTCCCGAACTGGCTCCATCTGACTTTTTTTTATTCCCACGGATAAAAAGACAGCTGAAGGGACAGTGGTTTGACTCGAAGCAGCATTGACGAGGGCTCTCAACAGCGTCCCCGAATCTGACTTCCGGAAGGCATACGCTCAATGGCAACAACGTTATTCTAAGTGTGTAGCTGCCCAAGGGTGCTATTTCGAAAAGTATTAAGAAATTATAAACATATCTTCAATATATTTTTTTATTTTTTTTTCAAAAATCAGTCCTACCTCTTTTGGTATTGACCTGCACTAGTGTACGGTTCTTGAAGGCACAGTACGTCGAAATTCATTTCTTCTGCTAATCTTCTTACTTCTAATAACACGGCCTCAGTGCGCCTTCCATTAAGTTGTGCTACATTGACTCCGTATTTGTTCATGGGTGGTGTGTATGTATGTGACTCTTAGGCCATTGTTGCCTATAATCAATAGCAATGCGGCCATGTGTTATCACTAGTTGTCTGTACAAATCTTCAAGGTCAAATTCTTCTCCTCTTCTGTCGAACACTTCTAAAACGATCTCCATAAGATGAACTGGACTTGTGGGAAGATTTGCTGCTTTTAATTGTATCCTATCTATGGCTTCCGGAACTGGAAATGTTATGGACCTGCCTTTGCTGTGTCCCGTTCTAATTAAGTGCCTTAGTGCTATTGTAAGTAGTGACATTTCCTCTAGTCTTGCAAGTCGCATTGCCTTTTCGCATTCTTTATAAATTTCTATAGGGTTGCATTTTTGTGATACATTCGTGTTAGCTTTCGTGTTGATGTTCTGTGTCGATTGTCGTTTAGTTATTGCATCCCCAATTCCATCGGTCTGGGTGCTAGCATCTACTTTTATGTCTTCTTTCAGTCCTTTCTTTTTCCAGTATTCCCATGCCCCTCAGCATGTCTCTTAGTCTTCTACTTGGAGGCTTGCGCTTTTTTCCTTTGATACCAGATGTAGAAATCCTCTCTGAGTTATCGCTTGAATCTCGAATTTTGTTGATAACTAGATCTGTTACGGTCTTATTGTCCATAATCTATTTTATTTATGGTTCTTTGAAGCAACATCTGATATGTGGGACAGTCGTCCTTTGATGAACAATTTACCTTTTTCCCTCGCTTCATACAAGGCACGCAGATGGGAGGTTGTCCTTTTTTATCACATTCAGATCTGTTTGTGATCCTCTTCGCCACAATGGGAGCATGTGGACTTTTCTTTGTTGCAGTGCTTGCTAATGTGTCCTAGACCGTAACATTTAATGCACTTAGGTACTACTAGGAAGTCTTTAACGGCTATTGACTGGAAGCCCAAATATAACCGCTGTTTGGCAATAATGATTTTTCTTAGCTGTGGATCTACTTCCGCCACATGATGAACAGTGGCTTTTCCTTTAGGGCCAGTTCTGAATTTTAAGACGAATCCTTTCTCGTAGTCAGCTTTACTGACTGTTCCCTCAAGATTTTGGTAATAAACACAGTCTCGTATTTCCTCCTCTTTCATTCCAGTCGGTATATCATATAATATTATTAACGGACGCCTTTTCTTAGGTGGCTCACATTTAAGTTCCTCTTGTAGTTTTGAATTTTCCATTATCTTTTTAGTGTCCTCACTTGACTCCGTTTCCACAATTAACATTTTTGCTGTGGTCCTCATGCTTTTGATTCTTATTTGATCTTTTTTAGGGTCTAGAAGTTCTGTAAATTTCTTTTGTACCTCCCTTGCTCCTTTCTGGTTTTTTGATGAAATAAATACAGTGCCCGTCTGGTTCTTTAGAGCACTCTCAATCTGCGCCTTTGTTTTTGTGAGTATAGTATTGCTAGAAGCCGCTTGGGCATATGTTTTTCCAGGTTTTGAGATCACTACATTATTTTCCTTTCGCAGCCTTTCATTTTCGATTTGCAGTTGTCATTCTACCGATTAGCATTGCCTGAGCCAGTGCCCATTGGGCTATCTTTTCCTTTAAGGGAGCCATTTTTATGTGCGTCATTTTCTGATTTGGAAGTTCCTTATCAATATAAAGTGAAAGCTCTTTGAACCGTTTTTCAATGTCCATGGCTACAATTAGATCTTCCAATCTGCCCGATGTGTCCGTTGCTGAATCACCGCGGGATTCATTTGAATACCTATCTGCAGACATGGCTTTTGACAGGTGGGGATCTGAGAAAATTTTTAAATGTTACATTTGCTTGGCAGTGAACCGTGGACGGGATTTATGGAGGTTGCGGCCGTGTGCGGATGCGATGTACTCACGCAGTTGTAGAGGTGCTGAATCGGCAGCGAAGACAGCTGGACAGGCCTGCTGACGCCGCTCCGGCGCGGGCGGTATGACGTTGTGACAGCAACGCGTCACGACGGCCGCGTGGCTGGCGGACGAGGTCGTTGTCCCGCGTCGTACCGTGTTGCTCCACTCTTAACAACGGGTCATCTTCACAGTTTACTCACTTTTCACTTAATTTGCTTAAAGATCACGGCACTCTCACAATCGGCGAGTTCGCACCGAAAACTTCTGCCCCGAAAAATACTAAGCACACCGTGAGCTCACACAAAATATAAGAATAACTTATTGTTCACACAGTTTTGATCTGAAACGCACAATTTTTTGCTATTACGTATTTCGGCACACTTAATTTAACGAGACGTATACTTTGTGTAACGCCAGATGATTTTTTACCCACTCAAAATGCGATTATACTACAGAGCGGCTCGACACGTTGTTGCGTGCGTCGGCCATCTTGCCAAGATGATTCACTTATTTTCCTGATACGTCATGAACTACTACATAGTGACAGAAAATTAGTCAAATTCCCTACTGCTTGACTGCCGTAAATGCGCCATCCTAAGGACGGCCAACAAAGGAGCTGCTCAGTTTATTATTGCTGACTAGCATTCAAAGGACATTAGAATTTTTTGCTAGTATTTTTATGGATCTTTCATAAACAGCAGCTACTTTTATTAGGAGCTATTGAAGAATCCTTAGGGATATAAAATACTCATCAGATTTTCTTTTAGCTTTAGTGATATAAAATACTCATCACATTTTCTTTTAGCTTTGAGATACGTATGCATCTTTCAAGAACATCGTCAAGATTCATTATAGATGACCGATAGAAATAACGTTTTAAAGTCGCTTTTGTAATCTACGTTGGTATCACGACAATAGCTATCAAATCTGAATAAACTGGGCGATGCCAGATTGTTTTTTTAAAAAAAAATGTAATACAATTTTTTATGCTGTTTATTTCGTTGTGGTTTGCTAGGATATTGGAAATAGGCGTAAGAATAGGTTATATCATAAGACATTTTATTCGAATATAAATCAGTTCGGCGACACTTGTCTAACAGAGGTAGCTATATTTATGATCTCCATCATAATTGCTTCATCGAATTCTCATAAACTCCATGACAATTAATATAGACGGTTACTTGGAATTGTAAATATTGCCGCATTAACTTTTTGATGCGAAGTATTAGAACTCGAATTACAATCTAATGACTAGAGACCGGATTATATGCAACATAAAAAGCTATAAATATGCACGAAAAATATGAATGAAAAGTGTCAAAATATGCAACATTAGTGGTAATATAAGAATAATAATTTTTAGATTTTTTATTTCATAACCATCTTGCAATTAGTAAGTAAATGAATAACATATTTATAAATTCAATAATTAACAATTATTTATATTTTTTTCTAACTTTTGTAAACGTAAAGAATCGGGCACTGTTCCAAATATTCAATAGTAAGATTGTTCCTTTGATATCTATACTTTTATAAGTGGAAATGGGCCGTTCCACATTCACTGATGTAGCTGGGCAGTGTTTGTATTTGGTGCTGTGTTAGCAGTCATTGTTTCTGGAAAAAGTTCACCCATCCCATTAATAAAGCTATAATTTGATATAAAGGTTCAAAACCTGGATTATCGTTCAAAATATTTTCAAAGTTCATTTTAAGTTTACACGGGAATACCTCTGGTAATGTGGAGTTCATTTGGTGGATTTTATTCATTAACTGAATAGATTCAATCAACGCCAAACCGTGAATTTCAAGATTTTTAACACTTGCAAGTATATCGAAAATAATGAGCGCTAGTCGCAGCTATGGTCTTAAAACTATAATTGTCAAATCTTTACTTGTTCTGACAAAATGTCGTAGCCTCTGCACTATAAAAGTTGTTTACTAACACCTTTAATGGCCTCGAAATGTTCACTGTAAAACAACACGGCTTCAACCAACATTGCCCATCGAGTTACCACTGGTTCCGGAGGTAAAGGCACATTTGGATTTTTTTTTTCATAGGCATTATTACGAGTACGTGCCCTTAAAAACGCTTTCTTTGTTGATGAAATTACCAAACGGGGATCGTATTTTTCACCTAGTCTTCGCACTCCCTGGGCAAAGGACGTCACATGAGTAAAATTCGAATAAAATTCTTGGAGGGCATTGGCTGCCTTGATAATATAGGGAACAGAAATATATACACTCTTTCATCTGCAGAAGAGTCAGGAAATACTTTTTAAAACCCTCCGTCACAAATCAGTCGATCGTAGAATGATCTGCTTTTTCAAGTTCTTAGTAAGTCACCAAAAAGAAAGAAAACAGGTTGTAGTTTTAATGCATCGACAGCTTAATTTGTAATGCACCACAACTGTATGTCGGTAGTTTCGTCAGCTGAAATCCAAATAATGCTATTCGTGAGTTCATTGTCTATTTCTTCAATAAACATTTAAATAAATTGTTTGTACGTAATTTTTACGAGATGTTGATTCAGGTGTTTTATTTTGATTCAAGCAATATTTTTGTAGAAAATCTACGATGGCAGGCTTTGTAAGTTTGTGAAGAGGAATATTACTTGCAATCAATGCTCCACATTGATCCATACTTAAGTAACTTTACTAAATTTTTTGTTTGCGTTTATATTCCTTTCCTGCTACTCCTACTTGCCGCTGTTAAATGTTGTTGTCGTGGGTGTTTCTTTTGCAAAACTTGTCTTGACACACAGGTCTATTTGAAACTTCTTTTAGCTTGAAATATTTTTGTCGCAAACTCAACAACATAAAACTTTTCCGTCGTATTTAAATATTCCAGGACAGTCATTATCCACGAAAAGACCACTTTTTTCTGGAGGCATGGTATATATTAAACTTTGTACAAAGAAATAAAAATTAAACATGAAATGAGCCTGCGAATAATACCGTGCATAACATGTTTATTAGGAAGAGCGCGACGCAGAACGCCATCGTCCGTCTTTATCTCCCGTGGGTCTGTTTTACTTGGCCGCGTAATAATATCTGTCAAAACAATAGATGTACGACTGCTAAGAGCCGTGAGGCTAGTAGGTTTTGCCGGTTAAAACAGAAGAATTTATTTATTAACTAGGTACACATATTGTAAATATAGCGAAAATATCCATCATCACTAGGTTTTAGGTAAAATATGCAAAAACCGGTGAAAACGGGCTTAATATGCAAATGCATATGCAAAAGCATATGCAAATTTGCAGATGCATGTAAACCGGTCTCTACTAATGACTCCATATATCAATTACATAAAAATTGGAAATGTTTGTGATTTGGATGATGTTATCTGTCAGCCAGACTAAAATTTCAACCTTTTTCACCAATTAATATAGTCCGAGAGCCGTTAAAAATTTAGGGTAGGTATCTGAGGTACCGTGAAGATTTGTATAACATTTCCTTTGTAATTTCTAAATACAAAATCGAAGACCTGGCTGAAGGGTACTGGGGCATAGTCCACCTTGGAATTTTTAACATTGCAAATTTTTATTTGCAAAAAATGTTCTTCAGGCATTTTGAAATTTTAATACATTGAAATTTGGTATCTAAAAAATTTATTTTAATGAAATAATTGTGTACATAAAAAAAAATATTTTTTCGTTTGGATTTTTCTTATTCTTCATCAGTATTGATTATTTCATTGTAATCATCATCATGAAATTTTGAAAACTATCCGGTAACAAAGAGACGGATAGGGTGTATGTCTCTATTATGTTATAAGGTCGCTAGGGCCTTGGTTTTCTAGCAGTTAGTTTGTGTGTGATCTATGTATAAATTTCATGGACAGACACGATTTCAAAAATCTGCCGGAGGAACTGTGGTAGTTAACCCCTGCCCCTTTAGTTTGTTGTTATTATTGAGGGGGGATGTAACCGAACAAAACTCGAAAAAGGTTTGTTTTGAAAATTGTGTTTTACGATTATATGTTTATTTACCTATATTGTTTAAAAGTTTTAGGCTTTTAACTCAATTCAAATATTCTTAAAATAATTTAGTATCTGTCGCTATGTATAACAAATACAAGTAAACAGTCTTTTTAAACTTTGAGCGTCATTTTTTCAGATGCATATTTTTTTTTGTATGCAGAAATAATTTCGTCGACATCTATAAGGAGTAGAGAGGTAAATTTTTCAGAGTAGTTTTACAGACAGCAGAGACAAATATTTATGAAGAATTGTGCATCCTTTTATCCATTTGGAGGTTTTAGGGACAAAAGTTTGCTGATTCCAAAACTAAAATTAAGGTATAAACTCTATTCGTACTTGTATTTTATCCATTCTTCATACAGTTAGAGGTATTTATATACATTTAATTGTGGAGAAGAATGAGAACATTATCTTTTATAATTTTTCTGAAACACGTACTTCTATTGGGAGAGATAAGTGTACAAGTGCGATTTTCTCAGAGAGGGTCAGTGTACCATGCCATATGTGGGAGTTAACGTAAGACAAAAAGTGTATGAAGTATCAGTCTTTTATGTTGTATATGGCGGCCTCAGAGATGTTTTGAAACAAGTTGTGCATTTTCGGTTACATCTCCCCTTAAACATGTTGCAAATTGGTTTTCTTTGTGAGACATGTTGAAAGGTATGGTGATGGCCCCTCCCTCATACTATCCCACCTCTGTGCTTTTTGTAACGCCTCTTACGTAACTTACAGCTTCTTAAATCCAACTGTAACAATAAAATTTTAAGTCAGTCGCGTAAGTAATTACGGGTAAAAGCTAATTCTTTGTAATTCCAATCAACAAACCAAGACTCTAAGTTGGATAGCGTAAAATTCCTAAAGATATAAAAAGCGAGTAAATTCACAGGTTACAATGAAGAAGTTATATTACGACAAGTAAAATGTGAACACTCAGACTTCATAGCACCTCGTTAAAAAATCAAAGGTCACAAATCTCCCTCGGAGAAAACAAGCTGGCGGTGAAATAAAAGACGAGACATTAATCGCCTTCAAGAGATGCGAAAAATGGTGCTGCGTTACGGAGGTGGCTTTTTTTTTATCCCCGCGTCGCTACAAGTCGTCTGATGTTAGCTAAAAGCTCACAAAACACAGCGAACCTCTCTGGCGGAAAATACGGATGCACTGCCCGAAGCATTTCTCGCTCCCCTTGGCGCTGGCAGCATCGTGCTAATTCAGCGAGGCCTCTGGGTGGAGTGGGAGGGGGGGAAGGGGGGGAGGGAAGAACGCCATCCCCAGGGTAATTTATTCGGGGGAGCTTAAAAAAATCCCTCGTTGCGTATCTGAGAAATCTGTGCCTCGGCGCGACGCCGTGGTTGATGGTCGTTTCCGGACGGTGGTCTGAGGCTCTTATTCATAAAGAGAGCGACTCGCGGGACAGACTGCGGCGCTTACAGGTGGTCTCCGGACAAGGCCATCGTCAACTGGTTGCAAGTTACACTCATATTTCATTCCAGTTTGCAAACATGTGGAACATAGAACGGACGAGAGATTTAAAATAATCAATACTAATAAAACGCTAAGCTTTGTTATCGTGTAGTCATATCCGTCCTGCACCCAGTCTTCGTAGCTGCATTAATGATGGTCAGAGATGTTCTAGATAGTAGATGTTACGAGCGTTATTTAAATAACAGTTCTATTTAGTAAAGGATCCGCGAAGAGATGACTTTCCAAAACACTGACAGAAAGCTATGTATTGTGTTTAAATTAACATATTTATTATTGATTGCTTTATATTTGTTAGTGTTACTTCGATGTAAATATTTTCGTTAAATTGTTTGTCCATAGGTATGTACGATAAAAACTTAGTTTCTAGTGTTAGGCAGCAGTTTTTATTAGATTTAAATCTAGCCTGGATCAGAATGACGACAGGCATCTGACGTTACGGTGAAGGATACGAGTATTTTAATTTATATTTAATTTTTAAATATTTTTTTTTTCATGAGCGCCATGTTACTGAAAACATTACTTCGTGAGGATGAAAGTAGTGCCGCATTTATCGTGATCCATGCTGCATGGACCAGCATTAAAACTAATAATATACGTTGTTAAGATTTATTTTTAATTTCCTTTGTTTTCAGTAACATCATATTACTGAGATTATGATTTAATCTTGTGGTTTGGTTGAAACGCAACCTGGACCACGATGACAAATGACACATCGTAAGGCGTAAGTCACGAAGAACTGCATTGAGCGTTATATTACAAGAATTGTATTTAGTTAAGCTAGTAATTTATAACTAGATGGCAAGTACAGATATTGAGGAAATCGTCGTCGGCCAGTACTCGTTTCCGAGTTTATGTATCTCACTTGCATACAGTATTTTATTTATGTGTATGTTGGTGGCCGATCAGACTGATCCTGACATAAAATATTCGTCTGCGAACGTTGCACCTAATTGTGGGTGGCGGACGCCGTAGGGATAGTCGCGTTTTCTATTGCGAGCTACTTCTTCCCGACTTCGCTGCTCCTTCTCAAAATAGTGGGAAAGACGCGGAGGTGGTTTTGCGCCGGAGAGCGCGGTCTTCAGTGAGGCACTCTAACGTGTTCAGGTATACAGTATGTTCGTGCTCTTCAACAACCTTTTAAGATGGCCTTTAAAGGCTTCAGAAGTCTTTCGGCAGTGATGAGCTCATCGTGTGAAAATTGGCGAGGGACTCTGCTGTTAATCATTCGCTGAACATGTCCAATCCATCTGAGTTTGCGACTGATGATGAGGAAATACAACGTAAAGAAAAAATGATGTTCCAAACAAGCGAAAATCGTCTAAAGTATGTGTCTAACCTTTAGCAGGAGGGATTTATAAAACTTCGATACTAGAAAACATAATTTTTAACTCTAACAGACCAATATTGCTTATAACAGACCAGTGTAACATAGCAAACCGAAATAAATCAAACTGAGAAAAATACATACCCCATTTTCCTGTTATAGGCGGGTAATTGATGAGTTGTATTAAGGTTTGTGGAGGTATTCTTTTTCAGATTGGTTGTTGCAAGTAATGATCACACAATCATTATGAAACAATTCAATCTGCTGGTTGCAGTAAAATTATTTACAATCTGCTATGGGTAATCTTTATGTATTACCAAAGTCCAAAACTATACCAATAAGTTTTAAATAAACATTTCGGTATTTTCAAACCAATATTTTATCTTCTTCACCAAAATGCATGATATGAAGAAAATTCCTGTTTTTGATCACTTGCTGATAGTTTTATTTTATCACACCTTCGGCCTCTGCCGTAAATGGATCAACAGTTTATCGTGGAATTCGAACAAAAGAAAATCCTGAAATATATGATTGATCAAAGTATTAAAAATCTTGACTGCGTTGGTTTTTAAACCAGACAGAGCTACTAGCATATGAAAGGCCATGACGAACACTGATCAGCTAGAACATTATGACCACCTACCTACTATCAATATAAACCCGTCCATACGATGGCAGCGTTACCTGACGAGAAATGACTGCTAGTCAGACACACGCACGGTGCATGTAGTATCAGGAAGCGTGCGATCCGTGTTTAGAATGGGAAAGGCTGCGCGATCTACACTTATCAACCGGAACATTATGAGTACCTACCTACTGTCGATATAAACCCATCCAACCTGACGAGGAATGACTTCTAGTCAGATACACACACGGAGCATGCAGTATCAGTGAAGGTGATATCCGTGCTTAGAATGGGGATAAGCGCGCGAGCTATCTGAGTTAGACCGAGGGCAGATTGTTGAGGACCGGAGGCTTTGCACGTGCATTTAGGAAACTGCACAATTTGTCGGATGTTTGAGGAGTGCTGTGGTGAGTGTTTTCAACAAGTGGCGAAACAAAGGTCAAACCACGTCCAAATGTCAAAAGGGTTTGGCGGCCGCTCCTCATTACTGATGTCACGTCGTAGGCTGGGCGTAACAAGACAGACGGCGAACTGTGGCGGAAATAACACCAGACTTTAATGGTACGCAGAGTACAAGTGTGTCTGAACACACAGTACCCCGACCACTCCTAACGATGGACCTCCGCAGCCAACGACCCATGCATGTGCCAGTGTTAACACCACTACATCTGCAAATACGACTGAAATGGGCACGTGACCAGCGTCACTGAGACATTGGCGCAGTGGCAGAGCAGTTGCCGTGGTCTCATATATCCCGATACCTTCTTCATCTTGTCTCTAGGAGGTTGCGAAACCATCGCTTTCCAGAGCAACAGTTTCTTGACATTTGTACTACGGGACGGAGACAAGTAGGCGGTGGCTCAATTATGCTCAGTGGAGCTCGTGCGAGGCACTATGACGGGCAATAAGTATCGTACACTGGTTGTGGTTGCAGACCATGTACACCCCTTCATAACTACCATGTTTCCGAACGGCAGTTGCATGTTTCAGCAAGATAATGCGCCATATCACAAGGCCAGGAGTGTGATTGAGTGGTACGAGGAACATAGTGGCGTGTTGCAATTGATGTGTTGGCCCTCCAACTAACCAGATCTGAACCCGATCGAACACATTTGGGAAGTGATTGAAGGTGGCGTCAGAGCTCATCGCCCCGCTCCCTGGAATTTAATTTTAGGAACTTAGGTGACTTGTGTGAGCAGATGAAGTGCCAACTCCCTACAGCGTCCTACTAAGGCCTCATTGTTCCCATTCCAAGACGCGTTGTCACTGTTATCTGTGCCAAAGATGGACCATACCGGTCATTAGGTAGGTGGTCATAATGTTCTGGCTGATCAGCGTACTTCTCATGCGTTATGGTGTGACCGATGGAGTCGGAAATGTTTTAAATGTTACTTGGCACGAAAAAAGATTTTTTTGTTTCGCTTTGACTGAAAAACTACGACCACGAATGCGGTTGTAATATAGACACTTAGAGCTTCTGACACATGATTGTTCAATGGTAGGCGTTTATTTTGATTTCGTTTATATCCATAAATTCATAATACGAACCGCTGTAACACGTAGCCACTTCACAGTACGCCTTATTAAGCTTGTGAAACTAACTCATGTTTGCAGATCGCAACAACAAATTCAAAATTTTGTAATTTATCTCAACCCCGTTGTTCGTGTTTAGTGTAGATACATTAGAGAAAGTTTTAAATTAGATGTGTGAAAGTACTGAACAGGTTTTAAACGAGAAAGCTTGCTGAAGTTGGGATTAAGGAAATAGTTTTTAATAACTGCATTTGCGTTGATAAATCTGACACAGTATGTTGCAGAGAAGGATTGTCTGAAATCTGTAAATAAAGTTTTCTACGAATGAAATATCATACCAATTACAAAACAATAAACAATTAAGAAAATATAGGCTAAGTAAATATATTAGTATAGCATCTAATAAACATATTAGTCACATGTTGCCAATCAATGTAAGATGCAACTGGTAATGCAATTTTGAACTGTTACTGAAATCTCATTTGGATCGCTAATGTTTAGAAGTTTTTCAAAATAACTATGCAATCTATATTCTGCAAGCCTGCAGACGATTTCGTCAATTTATTTCAGCCATATTTTAGGATTTATAGTTGGAGAGAGGAGTTAAAATACGTTGCTAATGATAATATCAATACAGTGTTTAGCAAATTTCTCATACGAACTGAAGGCTGACGAAAACGGAAAGGTATACTGGCTGAATTTCTTTCCCTATTGAACCACGCAGTCTTTGAAAGATTTAAAAGTGTGTATAATTGCACGCTGTTCAAATGAACAAGGCCCTGAATACATGAGAACATGACCAGTTAATTAAATTTATTCAGAGTGCTAAGCAAACTTCTTCAAACGTTAAGGTTTCCTAATACATCAGACCCGTGTGGGAATTGAATCATTCTTGGAGGCAAGAAACGTTGTAGGAACCCAAAGTCTGTAAGAGTTTCCACTGAAACTGAATCACGTTACCTTCACATGGTTGCCAATATCAATAATTAATAATTGTTTGAGACCATACTGTCCGAAAAATACCCAACGGATACTGGGTAACCTCAACCTTTCACAACCCTCTCCAGTAGCTTGTATCTAGTTGTTAAGTGAAAAAGACTTAATTTGATCGTTTTTGTTTAATTTATAAACTTTACCAGTCTTGTAACATTCAGAAGTAGCACCACTCAATAGTTAATTTAACAATAGTATATGCTACCGAGGTAATGAATGTCAGTGTGTTACCTAACTTAGGTACGTACATTCCATTATCCAGGCACCGATGTAGAAGCTTGTGTGGGTACGTGAGCTCTTGTTGTTGCTCTGTTTTGGATTCTTAAAGTCGTAGTTGAGTGGTAACTGCTGACTCACTGAGTTTTCCCTCAGTCGTCGCAACCGGTAACTGTGTCATAACTACTTGGAAGCTAGTTCGAGGCTGCGCCACAGATGTCGCCACTTCACTCTGTTCGCCACTTCCGGTCGAGGACACGAACTTGATGCAAGTTATCCACAAGAATCGCTGCCGCCCGACTTCGGGCCACAGCTTCTCTACCACATCCCAACAATTCGATAGATTCTAATATTTAAATCTTGGTTATGGTGAGAACGTATAACATCGCGTTCTTTAAATCTACCCTCTTCGTTCCCTAAAACTATTTTTAAATCAAAGTGAAGCAGTTAGCAACAAATCAGTTTACACTTTGGCAGAAAGATTTTGCTTTCAGTTTAATTTAACACTGATAAATTGAGGTCCTATATAGCAATGTTTCTATCAGAACTCACTAAAAACAATTCGTCGTTATATGAAGAATTGTAAGCATTGTAATTTAAGGTGACACACGGTATTCTTGACATGTCAAGAGCGACTACTTGCATACTTCGGGTAAATATGAAATTACTTGGAGCATGTTGTGAGTTAACTGTTCAAAATCAACAATATCATCATATACGTATTATATTCTTGGATATTTGATACCCTTAAGTTACTAATGTTTGTACAATATTCCACTTCAGTCATTGTGTACCTTAGCATCTTCCTGTGTCATTTTACATTCTTAAATTATAAGACCATAAACGTGTTACGAAATCATTAAGAAACCGATGGATACATGATTGGCAGCAGTAAGTTTCCGAAATCAACTACTTTGAGTGCGACTAAAGCCTTTTGTGATTCATACACGAATGTCTCCTCTCCCCATTCCGTTTCACATTACTATTTTTTTTAAAGAAATAAATAAATTAGGTAGTATTGGCCCCTATCTGCAGATTTGCTTGCTTTACAGCGGGCGCTGTGTTGTATCTGCTAACCCTCACTCCAGCCGAGAAGTTAAATTAGTAATGAAAAAAGTTGTGCGGCCGTTAGGGTTCAGTCTTGATAATGTTATAAAGTTTGGGCACGTTCTCATTTACGGCTATTCAACTCAGTGTCTCATTTCTGGATTTTATACCATGCTGAAGACAGCAGGCGGCTCAGTGACAAAGAAATGATGTTTAGAACGATTTTTAACAACTCATAAGCTTAAATTCATTATTTTCATAATGTAGATTTCGAAACGTTCAGTGAATTTGAGTTACGATTAACAATTCTGTAAGTAGGATTTCAGATGGTAGCTTCTCTCAATTAAATTATCTTCAGACAATTATTCTTTCGATTAAAGGATTGATGGATTGTACATATTTCCGCGGAGAATTTGTATTTATGTGAATTTATTACAATTTCATTGAGTTTAATTAGGGTATCAACTGGATTCTACTCATTTTCCCCCCTAATGAACTGTGTAATTACAAGCTAAAGTCAAGGTTGTACCTTATTCGTAGCTTCAGTAATCAGAGTTGCTAAACATATGTTCCTTAATATCCTGAAATATTTATCTATGTTATTAATTAGCAACTTCTGTTAGCTTTTACCGAGTGTGATGAATGAGCAGTGACGCTAAGGCATTGCATTCGGAAGGACGTGGGTTCAATTCCAGATTCCGGTTTTTCATGGTTTATCAAAATCACTCCAGGTGAATATTGGGGTGGTTCCTTCCAGTTTCCTTCCTCCAACGTTCTCAATGCCGACGCGGTGTAAAGCGTTAGCAATAATTAGCCGTCTAATATTTCGTTTCCTTCAATTGGAGAAATAATGCAGTATTCCTTTTTCATTTTTATCGGATACAACAGCAAGTTAAAATAATATTTTCACTGTGACATGTCCTCCTTATTTTGTATTTAGCTCAAGCTTTAGGGCTAGAACAAGGATTAGAGATGCTATGGAGGTTACACATAACTTCACGTAAGAATTACGAGCTGTAACCTTCGGTACTGTTGTATTCATATACAGATAACATCTGTTCAAAGTAAAATTATTAATTTTGATTATTCACATTATTTACAATAGATAACTCTACATTTGCTCCATGTAACGCTTAATGTACGAAATTACAAAACTTTTTTATTTTTATCATAGGTCAAGCTTCTAGTCGCAGACTGTTATACTGTCCTGACTTAACGCAGTTACATTCTTTATCGACCGCTTAATTACGTAATTTCTTCTTTTACACACAGCGCGAATGGAGAGTTAACGGTTGGAAATGAAAGCCTGATGGATTTGAGTTCACACCGGATCGGAGAGAATAGTCAATGGAACAAATAAGTTTTTCCATACCATGACGTTAATGCCAATTTAATTATACACTAAACATGCGACTAATCAAACTGAAAGTACTTAAACGAATGGGCCACCCACAAAAGGTAGTCAGCAAATCTCGTAGAACCTGCAATAGCTAACTGGCGAATATTTCCGATTTATTTCGTTGTTATAGCGGTGAAGAAATTAAATGTATCCTCTTAACATACGGCAAGTATACGCCGTCACACTCACATTTCTGATTTATTTTCATATGTTGTTATCTTGTTTACTTAAATAAAGTATTCAAGTAAGAGCATTACAAATATGGCTGTTCTACAAAAGCCATTAAGAGTGATTGCAGAAAACATAGACGTTAAATTAATTAAACGCCATAATATATATTGAGTACGAAGGCTTTAATATGAAATCTCAGATATATTAGTTGCTACAGCCCGAGTTATTTCGCTCGCACAGAGTTAACACCAGAGCATATTAAACATAACAAAGCATAACTGGTGAACGCCGTGGATGAGTGTCTATGTTTGGGCCTCGCATTTAGGTTTGTTTCAGGTTTGAACATCCTGATTTCGGCTTCCAAATATTGTTAAAATTATTTTAAAAAAATTCTTGTAATCTAAATCTCTGTCATCGTCCATTTACTTTACATTTATTTCCTAAAAAATAGTGGCTTTAATTATCGCTTTTTCTAAGAGGCGAAAACCACTATTCTCCATATTATTTTAAAAATTACCATTACTTTCGAGCCTGTACCTAATATTCGGCTATAGTAGATCTCTCTTTTTTTAATTAAATTCTGGAAGTTAACATAAATCGTTTAACTGTATGTTGGGTCATTGACTTCGCTAAGAATCTTCGTAAAAGTAAATAGAATGCAATTCGATTTTTTATATTTATGAAATAAAATATAGCACAAATTTGTAATTGATGTATAGTTCCATATTAGAAGAAAGTGAAAACGATGTGATCTTCTCCCGCTTTATAATTGTTGCAGTGTATTTACATTTTACGTGAACAACAGTATCTACTAGATATTCTACTGGAAAACTACTTTCGTTTAAACAGAAAAAAAAAAATATGAAAATGTAGCACCTGTCGAAATGTTTCTTACTTTCTTCAACTATACAATACTTATCAGTTATTAAATTTTTGGTGTCTGAAGACGTAAATTCTTGAAATTCCTTAAACGGTTTTCACTTTAGGTTTTGTTGTTAGTTTAGCATTCCAGTGGCTTGAAACAATTTTTATGTGTTGGTTTATACTTTATAAATGCTTGTTACACTTGGGTTTTGTATAAATCTCACTGTTGAGAATGATTTCGTGTATTTAAGCTTATTTTAGACATTCATTTTTATAGTGTGAAAAAATCTCAATATCCTCTTTGCTGTTAATGCTCTCTTTCACTATTGGACTTTATTTTACCATATAACTCCTGAATCGTTACGACTGCAGGTTTATTGTAAGTAAGAGTTATTTTTTCTTCTATAGAGTTGATGATATTGATTGATATATACTAAAAGCAAAGGGGCAGCTAAGTTCAGTCAATGTGTGGAATTTTGCATTCTTTCACCCAGTTTTCTTAACCTTTTACTGACCGTATATCCAAACGATTTTCTTCAAATTTGTTAAAAGTCAAAATGTCATCCGATTAGAATAAAAGAGTTTATGTTCCAAAAACGTTCGAATGAAATAAGTTTCAGTTGAAACTACGAGTAAAAAACACAAAAATTATTTGCTTGAAGTTATTATTGCTGATTAAAATATTAAGACTCACGGTGGAAAATAAACGTCTGATGATGTTGGTTTATGAAAACAAAAATTGCAAATAATAACACACTGCACTTTAAACCCCTGGCATTTGACTTACTATACGAACCGAGATACTAACTCACTTTAAACTTGAGTGTTTTGTTGGTTTTATGTTCAATATAATATCTTAAGTGTTTCTCTGACTGTCAATAATAATTATCTGGTAAGAATTTTAAAACTCTTCTAATATTGTTTTCTTTCAATCTACTGCATTTCCTCGATCTGAATCACTCGTTCAGTCGGCACAGCGGTGTTCTGAATCAACAGTGCAGCCTGACCATTGTTCCTGAGCTCCTCTGCTCTCCTCTGGGCGAGGGCCCTTCCACGAGAAAGAAGATGTAGCATCCGAGCACGCATGTTCCTACTCTGACTTCACTAGAAGTACGCAGAACTGTGTGAGAGCCCTTGGAATGAAACTGGCATCCCGAAATAACTTCAGCTGTTTCTGGTTTGCTTGTCCTAAAGAAACGGAGTAAGTTTCTAGTTGCTAGTAAATGCGAAAAATGAAAAATGTGACGAAAACGATAGTGAGAAACGTATTAAATATTACAAAAGACGGCTCAACAATTTTTAGTATGTAAATATTTTGAAAGTTACAACAGTGTTTGCTAAAGGCGAAACATATGTTTAAAACCGGAATTTTTCAACTCGTGTATTAGTAATTTTAACAGTAACTTGATTAATTTTGGTAAGTAATCTTTATTTCAAAACACATATTCACTTCAAAGTGCGATACTTAATCTTTTTTTGTCAAAAACAAGTAATATTATGGTTTTAAATACAATGTTTACGAAACAATTTTATGTGATTTATATTATATAAAATCATAAACGTGTAGAAAATGTTTTCTTTGAATATTTACGCTTTCCGATTTATCAGTGGGTACTGAACTACTTTTTCATTTTTTCTCAAGTGAAATTTTTTCCATTTGGATAAAGTTTGTGATGGAACAATTATTAATTTTGTTATTTAAAGTTTTCATTAATCCTTTCGAATTATCCATTCACATGGTTTTCGGAGGAAATTTATTTTGAAGACTAGTGAAAAGCGTGTTTATGTTGATAAAATAAATAAGGTTAAGGAAATTAAGAGTACCAAGTAAAATTAAACACATCATTCAACGTGGGATTAGATACGATGGACTAAAAAAAACCAACTTAGTCCACAACCCAAAGAAGGCGTAGTAAGCTGTTGTGTCAGAAGTAGGACGGCCAGCTCCTTTCCTCTGGGACCTGCAGTTTAACGTGGAATCTGAAGCACGGAACGACTTGGCGTAGCTAATATGAGCAAATACATTTCTTAATAATTCCTGCATCCATTGTTAGTTGAACCTGGGACCGGTCTTTTGAAAGTAAGCTCCGTAACCACTGAGCTACCAGACCACGCCTCCACTATTATTATCGACATTGAATTATAGACTTGATACCAACTTCACTGACTACACATAGCCACTACAGTAGTTCTTGCTGTCGGCTATTCACGTTGTTACAATTTTCACTGTTGCAACACCATATCGATACGTCGTATGTCCTACATATAGAAGTTGTACTGTACCAAGAATGTACGGATCTAGCCGCGTATTAGTGTATGTTGATGTAGGTGGATTGAGTAAAACGGACAACATAGAACAGATTACATCTCCTATCATTTTGTCGTTTGTTACAATAAATACGCGATTCATATTTGTTCTCGCTTAAAATTTTCCCTCAAAAACTAAAACCTGATTTTAATCTTCCTTTTCATTTCATATACGAGAGTTCAGCTGTATTCAAAATGTTATTCATGGTTGTCATTGGATATCATTTTGAAATAAATTATCATTATATGATTCCTCAGGCTTCCGTGACCGTCTTTGTCAATAATAACTGGGTCTTCCGAGGATGCCGCGTTATTGATTTGCCAATCTAAGCTTAGATTGGCAAATAAGGAACACAGGTTTTGGGGAAGATAAATTTATTATTAATCATTATATGGTTTCTGATAATCAATATAATGAACATACCTTACCACAACGATATATGATTTGTAAAAGTAAGAACCAAATGGAGAATACTTGCAAGACCAATCCTTTTTTTTTTTAAATATTTTACCAGAAAGAAATTTTTTTGTATCGATTTTTTACTGCTGAAGTAGTGGTGAAACACATTTAATCCAGATATATTTAGTAGCTATCACGATATTGTCTGAAAAAAGAATACACTAGAATTTTGATTCATATTGAAGTTATCGTTAACTGAAGATACTACCGAACAGTAGAAATCAATTTATCGCTAACCAAGTGATTGTATTGTTTTATAAAAAGCTGCGCAAGTAGAGTTCATACTGTGTTTTAATCGTCTTCATTTTAGCTGAATTGTAATCTTACGAAAATACTTTTTTGTTGGGCAGGATTCCGGCAGTCCGTAAGCAGAATCATCTTGTCGCGGCGGGAAGCTAATTTCGTCTAAGATTCAGGATCCGACTCGCCCCCACTCATTATCCTGTCTGTGTTCATTTCGGTGACGCAGTCCTCGGATACCTCCCGCATTTCAGACACAGATGTTTTAATAACTTGGCTGCGGCGGTGCGCAGCCAGCCTGAATATGGAATCTCTCATTTACCACGTCGTGCGTTCGCGCGCCGCACATCTCGCATGCATGAATATAGAAACACTTTATTTAAAACGGAAATCTTTGTTCGGCGACGACGGCGGCACGAACAATAAATCCATTTAAAGTTTGGGAACAGTGTAATATGTATTCATGCGGCGAAGTTGCGTGATCCGCCGTTTGTGTGTAATCCGCGTGCCTGTTAGGCTCCTGCGTGCCTCCGGTAATGGAGAGGGATTCCTTGCCCCTAGCAGACCACTACACTGCGCGGCATTCCGCTGGTCACCTCATTCCCAGCAGTCGGGGCGGAAAGTTGCGCAGACTTCGAGATAGACGAAGGTGGCTTCAGCGCCGCCTGTCAGGCGGTTGACCTACATCAACTGTAACGTAACAGTTACTGCTATTATTAATTCGCAACAAAAGCGTTGCTTTACTGTACTTTGAAACCCAAACAAGAGTATTAAAAAGAACAGAAAGAGGAAAAAAGTATAGCAATCAACAACAATCAATTATAGCTGTGGCCAGATCAATTGGCGGGTGTCCTAGAATGCGCCGTTGCCAAACCACGCACTTAACAGTTGTATTCACCTTTTTACTTGAATTAATAGTTTATACTGTGATTTAAATAATTTATAATCACAATTTTGTGATAAAATATTGATTTATGTCATTTCTTTAATTAAGTTATGTTCGTGTAAATGCATTTAATACAACTGAAGAATACTTTCTCGAGAAACTAAGAAAACGTATTGAATTACTCTTCTTATTTGATTTGTGGCTAAGCACGTATTAAATTTTATTTTCAGTTTGTATATTTACAGCTAAAATTAAAATTATACTTTGTTATCCTCTGCACTGAAAAACTTGCATAGTTGACGACAAATATATATATATATATATATATATATATATATATTTTGAATATAGAATTAAAATTGCTGTATACTAAAAATTTATATGTAGAAAAGTAGATTTACTCTGCCGGCGAAACTCTGTTGTCTTCTTCAGCCGCGGTGGTTCTGCTGTCGATGACGTGCGTCTTGTTGGAGTCGTTAGTCCGGAAACACCTGGAGTAGGAGAATAAGTCTCTTCCTGAGTATCCATTTTTAGTAGCAAGATTCTCTTGCTAAATTACCCTAATTATAAGTTACTGCACTTTTTGTTCGGTAAAATTAGGACACTAAATTACTATAATTAATAAATAACTAAAACGAATTATTTAAATCGCAAGTAAAAATCGCAAATCGTTAAAATCAAAATATCCTCTCTCGAGCAAGCTCACCCTCAGACTGACACACTTTCTAACTCCGATTCACAGGTTCACACATTTTGTGTGTGTTGAAAGGGAGGTGGAAGGTTTGGGGGTGGGTTGCCGCTTGGACTAGGCAACACAGGCCGCACAGCGTTGCAATTTTCAGGTGATAGAAAGAGAGCGCATCGCGAGATTGTCCCCAAGTACGGCAACAGCGCGTTCACACTGACCCGCCAATTCATCTGGCCACGGCTTTAATATAGCAGATTACCAAAAGTCAGCAAATTGTATAACGTTGTCACTTGAATTAAGAAGTCTTTACTAAGACCATTATTGTACAGATACTTGCGTAAATATAGAGTCATGTCGCACATTATTAACTCTGAAAATTTAATTAAAGGGGTCAAAGAAGTCACCGGTATTGTGAAGCAATATCTTTTGTGGACAGATGAATGGAAGAAATTGGTATTTACGGACGCCATTAATATGAAACGACTGTGTTAGAAGGAAGAAGCTTAATGAAAATAAGTGTACAAGAAAACTGAATAAAACCTCGGAGCGTGTAGAGTTCACTAACGTTTGTATGTGAAATATAAAGAGCCCAAAGGCAAAGGAAAACGTTTATATGAGATCTCTGAATGTTGTATTTCATGCTGTGAAATGAAACGACGATAACTACAAAAATAGCTATTCTTAATAGTGTTGTAAGAGTTCAACAACACCGTAATGAAAAAGGAAGGCGATGTCGACGTTGATGACGTGGAATATCCTGTTTCGAGGACAGAATTTGATACAGTTTTGATTGCATTGAAATAAAGTAAGGCAGTCGGAATTGATGAGATTTCTGTAGAACTTCTGAAATCCATAGAAGTAGAAAGAATCAAAAAAAATGTTCAACCTGATATAAAAAAATTTATGAAACAAGAGAAATTAAATAAAAATATCACCTTCACACTTCCGAAGAAATCACTAGCCGGAAAACGTGAGAATTATCGCATTATAAATTTAACATCTCATGCTTAAAAATTACTGACCATATTTATATAAAGAAGATTGGAAAGGGTATCCCTCCTATTTGCTGAATTTCTTGACCCAGCGACAAGTTATTTCTTTATTTCTCCACCACACAGGTGATTCAGCATTTGACTATTTGTATTATACGTTTAGCTTTCTTGCATTTTAGATTTTTACTGACTTTTTTCTTATATTTTGAATATGTTCTACTGAAGTTAATATTTTCCCAGCGATTAGAGAATTTTGGCTTATTTATTTTCTTATCCAGTGTTTCTTTAACTACTTAGTCTTCACACTGTTAAATTTTTCCATTCTCATCCAGATGAACTAAGTTCTCTCGTCCTTTATATTTCTGTTTGTGGAAACGTCAATTTTTTATATGGCTGTTACTGTCTTTCAATTTTCTGGTTAATTTTTATGTGTGACTTATGTTATGTTCTTCAATTACAATCGGTCGTTCGTAATTTTGCTCGTGGATACGCACTAACTCCAAAATTCGGTTTTGAACGTTTATTTATGCATAGTAGAATTTAACTGACGTCTTTCTGTATAAACTAGGTGTTTCAAGGTTTGAATCATAAACAATACTCCAAGTATTTTGTATGTGAATTTTAATTGTCATTTCTAGAAGTTTGTTCACTGTTTTATATTATCCTTCAACAGCAATCTGATCGTCCAAGGTAATCAGTTATTATTACTATTGTGTGAGTGCAGATTTTCCCGGCGTATTGATGAAATGAAGTGCTCTCGGATGGTGTTGTGTAAACACGACGTTTCGACAGCTGAATCTGCTGTCTTCATCAGGTATCTTGTAGCTGTTGCAAGCTGACTGCTGTCACCGCCTCGACTGGCTTGGCCGCGAACCGAACTTCCTTCTTGCAAGGTGACTGCTGTCAGCTGCAAGATACCTTATGAAGACAGCGGAGCCAGCTGTCGAAACGTCGTGTTTACACAACACTATCCCGCTGGACACCCGAGGGGACTTCATTATTACTATTAATTAGGAAATAACTATGTCCTAAAAATCTTTTTGAAAATTTGACTCATTTAACATTACTTTGTGAAGTTGACATTTATATGTCTACTAGCTCGTACCCGCGACTTCGTATGCCATAATTAAATATAGAAAGTTGTTGATAACGAAGGATTGGTCCCAAACAATATCGAGTCGGAATAATATGACAGGAAAGCTAACACTATATCATTGTACCGTCGAACCTGTCTCTTGAAGAGAATCAATTTCCAACATATTTCTGTCACCATTCGATAAGGTCTCAGAATTTCGTGACTACAACTGTTAATCATACTGGAAAAAATATCCTGTGCCCTTCAAACAGATTTCCTTATAAAATTCCATCACAACGATATAGCCATTTAGTGGTCAAAACGTAACTAAAACACGGAGACTTACTTCCGTATTTATAATAATATTACTGTGGTTCACACTCACACACTGACTGCGAACAACACCTGAGGGATCATTATAACGTAAAAAAGTCTATACCTACAACATTGCAAGACTACCTACGATTTGCCTAGCATTGCACCCCTAACTTTCTAATATCTACAGTTTAACATTCAATCCGAATAACCTACGGCCCAGGCCTGACTCTTACGATGAAAAACAATTTTTAAAAATCTTAGCCTCCACGGAGATTTGAACCGGAGACCACGACATTGGTAAGCAAGCGCTTTAACCACTGAGCTGTCAGTCCACTTCACGGAAACATGATACGGAGACGTGCATATCCAACGTGTCTGTCTATCGCTGTATTTCGAAGTTATGAGACAACATGTGTTATTTATACAGATAATTTTTCAACCAAGTGTAGACAGTATTTTTCTCCTTGTTTCAAAGGATAAGTGTGCAAAGTTTTATCGATATCGGATGAAAACTGTGGATTTGTATGAAGAACAAACAAACCAACAAACAAACAAACATTCATCTTTATATATAAAGATTTGAATAATTATATAGCCTCACTTGCTATCGTCGGGCCTACACAATATTTACCACTATACTCGTAGCAGATCTCGCTTGTTCCTGCTTTTTTATCCATTTTAATACCTGCAGACCAATATTGATGCGTATTTAACATTTAAGATCAGTAATCCACAGAATATATGAATGTTCTCCTTTTTGTAAAAAACAATTTAATACCGACGAGTACAGTGGCAATTAAGGAGCTGTATATTTTGGAATGTTTATTATGGCTGCGTGATATGAGGCAGTGTTATGTCATTGTTCGCGTGACTGCGTAGTGGTGGGTACAGCTGTCAGCCAGCCAGGGTAACAAGTGGGCAGCATATGCGAGCTGGCAAGGCGAGATGAGACCCAGCCAGCAAATTACGCGAGCGGGAGGACGGGGACTGAGCAGACTACTATTCCACTCATTTCGAATTTCTCCTAGATGTTCCCTTACAAGTAATGTTAATAAATACTTTTGAAAGTAGTATAAGAGGCATAATCTTAGCCTACATCTCTTTCACTAGAATAATACCTAGCGTGGTGGGTGAGAGGTTAACGTTCTGGCCCGGCATTATAGAGGACGTCGGTTGGAATCCCCGTTCGGGCATCCAGCATCCAGTTTTGGGTTTTCCGTGGTTTCCCAAAATCACTCCAGGCGAAAGCCGGGATGCTTTCTTCAAAAGTTCAGGGCTGAATTCCTTACCGTTCCGTGTCCCCAGTCTTATCCCGCCTTTAATCACCTCGACATCGACGAGACGGAGAGCCACAAGTAAAAAATTAAAAAATGTGAATAATATTAACACCTTTCTTATTTCTGGTTCCTAGTTGGAATGTTTTGATGTCAAAGGCTTGTAATTTCTAATTATTATTAGACAAAGTGTTACGCATTGGGAAATTCGATGATACATACAGAGTAGGCTAAGGTTATAAGGTTATTGCTACTAATTACCAATTTATTTGCAAGATAAAGCTGATTTCGCTCCTCGCCTGCGACAGCTAATAACTATGAAATTAGCTGAACTTTTCTAAAAAAAAAAAAAAAAAATCGTATGGCTTTACGCCGCATCAACGTGAAGGTCATTAAAGGCGGGATGGGTCTGGGGACAAGGAGGCTTTTGAAGGAAGCTTTCCGCATTTGCCTGGAGTGATTTGGGGAAACCATGGAAACCCCAAATCTGGATGCTCCGACAGGGAGTCGAACCAGCGTCCTCCTGAATGTGAAGCCAGAGCGTTAACCACTCACCCACCATAATAAAAAATGAAAATGGTCTACGTACAGGTATAGCATACTACGGGTAACCAAACTCATGCACACATGGTTCACGTTGTTCTTGCTTATTTATGTCTATCAAAAGAATCAAATCATGGTATGGTATTGCTAGCTGAGAGATCCGGAAGGATTGTTCGGCCACCAAGTATCAGAGATTTCGATTCGTCGCACAACTTCGCCTCTCCTGGTGGCTAACTAACGTAAACCGGTAGTCCTATCGGGTATATGGGACCTACAGCTTAACTTGGAATCCGAACCACGGAAGCGTTCTGGTGCAGAGGTGAAGGTCGGGGGACTTTCAAATGCCAGCCGAGATCGGGATTCGAACTAAGGACCATTCGATCTCAGTTAGACGCCTTAACCACTGAGCAACTATATAACTAACACATATTTAAAAAATACGGCTTGCACTTCTAAGTGAAATATATCTCTGTTAGAGAAGTCAGACCTGCATTGCAAACATTCTTACTATTTACTTTACTATTGCATACTTTCTAGAACAAGTCGATTGTAGCATTAGTACTTTAAACGTGTTTGTTCAGGGAGACTGTTCATTGAAGAAAATTGATTTCTTAGTTTAATTTTGTTTATTTGGATAAAAAGGTATTAACTACGAATAATAGCCACACACTTAATCGAATTGAAAATGCAACCACAAAAGTAGAAGGAAGGGTTTTGCTCTTAGGAATCAGAAGGGGGTTATTAATTTTTCCTTCTTTTGAATATATGTTCTTTGGGTGGTATGTAATAGATAATGTGCCTAGAAGTCGATACTATTAACTCATCATAGTCTCCTTCAAGTGGCCGCTGTTCAAATACCTCTATTTCACTTAACTACTGACAGTATACTATATGAAATTGTTTCTTTACTTAAACCTAAACTATTCTATTTTTTATCTTAACCGTATTCTTTGATTTCCTCCAACAGGAATGAGTACGTTTTATGTAATCTGTTACACCTAAGATCACTATTAACGTTCGCCCTCCGGTTATAATTTAATCTTTACTTGTTTCTTCATTTTTTACCAAACCTGAAATTACTCCCACTTATTTTTCTTTAGAAAAAGTTATAGATTCTTTAATCAGTACTATGTGCACTGATCTACATAACTTTTCCGAGAACATATTTTCCTTGGTCGCCGCTGCAACAATTTTCACATAAACCAACATCCACACATTTAAGCTCAAACTATTTACATAATACTTTCGTAGCTACCTATCGAATCAACTTTGATCTATCCATTCAGATCATCATGTTTCATCATAAAATCTTTATTCCAATCACAATCCGTCCATCGTAAGCCATTCCTCTCATCACATTTCACTCATATACAGCCATCATTCTTTGTTTTTCTTGTAACATATTTTTCTCCTTGTTACGAAAGCTACTCCTAAAAAGCAATTAGTACATAATATTCGCAAAGTTTATAATAATACTAGATGACCCGCTAATACAGGTACCATGAATAGTAAGGTTGGTGGTTTGTTATAGGATGAGAGAAGAATCGCCTCATTTGTAGCAATTTTTTATTTGTTTAGTGTAATAGGTACGTAACAAAGGTCAACGTCGCTAAAGAATTTTACTAACATCTCTGTGATATGTGCTGCTGCTATCTAGCGGCTTGGATCCGAAATATCTCAAACACGTGACTTTCACAGTTATTACTTTTGCCCTCCAAGGGTCAAAGTCCGAAAACTTTCGTTTTTAATTTATAATGCTACCTAAGTGAAAACCTTAATCTTTAAAATCATAACTCATTTATCGATTTCGGTTAGGTATCAAGCGAGATAAATGGCGCGTGACACAAAAATGAGTTGTAGAAATATTGATACTTTTTCCCTTTAAGGTTCGAATTTCGAAAAATTCCTTTTTTGATGTATGATGTCAACAAAGGGGAGGTGTTAATCTTTAAAATCATACCTCATTTATCGATTTCGGTTAGGTATCAAGCGAGATAAATGGGGTGTGACACAAAAATGAGTTGTAGAAATATTGATACTTTATCCCTTTAAGGGTCGAATTTCGGAAAATTCCTTTTTTGATGTATGATGTTAACAAAGGGGAGGTGTTAATCTTTAAAATAGTACCTCATTTATCGATTTTGGTCAATAATACACGGAGACAAAGGGCTCGTGTTACAAAAAAGAACATTTTAAAAATATTAATATTTTTGCCCTTTAAAGGTCGAATTTCGAAAAATTCCATTCTTAATATATGATGTCACCAAAGGGGAGGTTTTAATCTTTAAAATGATACTCCATTTATTGATTTCGATGAGGTATGTAGGGAGATAATGGCTTGTGACAAAGAAAAGCAGCTTGCAGAAATAATATGTATGATTGTTATTGTTATTTGTAATTCCAAGCTATCGTGACATATGTTCTTCATATCATCATATCAGAAGGAACTGTAAAGTAGGAAGCGAAAACTACGAACGACGGCAGAGTCGTGTTGGGTCGGTTGGACTGTGACCATTACACGAACAGCGGCGGAGAGTGGTGGAGAGGGGACGCAAAGTAGTAAAAGAGACACATTGGTGAAATGTGACTGCTTTATAAAGAGCCCTAATTTCGGGAATGAAATATTCGCGGCGCATGCTCATCGGTTTTTGTACGTGGCTCCGCTCCGAAAGTCGGTTAACAGTGCTGAAAACACTGATATATAGACGAGGACACAAAGCTAATATAATGACAAACGGCCTATCTTTCGGCGCGTTTAATGGGCGACGGATTTCTGTCCGGGTGTGAGATCTGTGTTAACGAGCCTCCTGATTTACGACTGGTTCGCGGCTCGAGTATTTGATCCGGCGCACTGCTTAGTCCCCCCCACGTTTTAACACGTCACGGATGGATTCAACTTGTGAGATTCATCGCCACGTTTACTGTCACAATAATTCATATATCCTGGTGTGAATCATTTGCCGCCTTGATTGATTTTTCGTAAATAACCATTAAATTAAGCCTCTTGTAAGTTTTCATTATTTTGATAGTAGATACATCACATGGCTCAGGGGTTAAGGCGAGTGACAGGAGATTGAAAGGTCCCCGGTTTGAATCCCTATCTCGGCGGGGATGTTCATAAGCCCTTTACTCGACCTTCATCTCTGGCACAGCAAACTGTGTAATGTGAAGTACGCCAGAACGCTTCCGTGCTTCTGATTACACGTTCAACTGGAGGTACGCTCTACGATCAACAGCCCTAGTTGTGCCATGGATGTTTACGCATCCAAAGTAAATTCAAGCCAAACGAAGGTTTAACGTGGGCCTATTTGCTTCAAACGAACAAACACACATACATGCATGGAGTCCTTCAGTGAAGGAATCAAACCTCAAAAGAAAATTTTTATGTGATAAGGAAATGTTTTTAATTAATTTTTGTTGGTCATAAGCCGCAACTGTAACTAATTTTTTTCCTCTCCTTCTGATTTTAGGTTGCTTATAAATGTTTAGACTTTTTTTGGACGTAGTTTGTTTCTAAAACTCCTTGAATCTGTCACTAATGGCTGTGGATGTATCACAGACAAATATCAGAATTTGTATTTTAGCATCTCTGTAAACATTATTTGAAGTGGTGCTGTTCTGAAGAGCTTAAGAACGGTTTATTTAATTAGTATCTGCATAAAATGTGCTATAGATTGAATGTTTTAAACACACTGTAATGCCATATATTTTTTTATTGCCTTTCGGTGGTAAAGACTATACAGTACAATCTTTTGGACCCACATTCAATACAGCATGCACAGTCCATAAAGTTAAAACGATCATTAGTACCGTCTTCGGGGTATACAGTTTACATAGTTCATAGAAATAATAATTATAGTAAGCAAAATCGTTTTTAGTACAGTATTGCTTCAGCAAAATTAATTTATGATATGTAAATTCTTCTGTAATTAGATTTAATTCAGCTTACTTAATAGTATTGTACAAAACGATTATTAGATAAATGGGTCTTCTAAATTCAATAAACTCGTTTTTTTTTTTAAATTTGTGATTAGAAAACCATTTACCACTCTGCTGTAGCTGACCAGGAGTAAGTATAACTTTGTAGTTGTAAGATTTCCACTCTGGCGAGTTCATTTAAAAGCCAATGTTGCTATGTCTTGGCAAGTAAGTGAGCTATTTCCGCGTTAGTGGAGTAAGAAAATTATGTATGTTCATACACAAAGATAAAAACACCAGTAACAAATGTTTTTCTAGGTTTTATGACGACAGTGGTAGGAACATTTTAGTCTTACTATATACAAACTACAACTAGTTTATGTTCCATTTATATAGTGTTTCAAATATGTCTTAAATTGCTAACCAACCATAAAGCACATGTTTCGTTCAGATCCACATATTATTAGTTTTGCTTTCTTCAATTATATTTGTTCCAGGTAGTTGTTATCTTTATATTCTCTGTCGACTGATGTGGTTATCATAACAAACACAGAAAAGTATATATCTTATTCAGATAAAATCATCAACATAATTTATCATTGTGTCTAACTATCGTTAAAATCCGTTTATTGTTTTTTTTATTTTGACTGGTGCTTGCACATTCAGACAAATATTCCATAATTTACAGTTTTGGGCTCAACTGAAATCAAGTAATCTATCGTTATAAAAATATCATATATGTTAAATGATGGCATAATATGTCATTGCGTGTATTTTCGTTAAATTTCGTTCTATAGTTTTAGCTTATTGTCTACACTATAAAGCATTCTATATGTTAACAGATGACGTAAGCCATCATTACGGGCGTTTTTCGAAATCCGTTCTGTAGCTTTGGCGTGATGCTGGCACATACCCTTTTTTTTTTAATGCTGTCTTATCATATATATGTTCGAGAACAAGCGTCCTTTATGTTAGTCGATAACATCAGCTATGACAATGCGTGGGTTCGTTGAAATGTTCGCAAGAAACGTAAACAGAAAGGAAAAAACTCCAGAATGTACAGGTTTACCTTAAACTATGTAAACTACCGTGATAAAAGTATCTACTCATGCCATTAACTATTAATTTATGTAATGTATTTAACTGCGTTAATTTTCCCATGATCCTTGCACGGTCAGACATAATCAAAGGCGTTTATTAATAAACAGCAAGACAGACACGGGCACCCAAGGAACAACGCTACAACAAGCTTTGCTTTTCTCGCAGACAGTTTACAAATGTTTTGTTATAAATTGCTTAGATCCACTGTTCCAGAAATCACAATCTTAACTAATCCTTAATTTGGTTTTCCACTGCGTCAGTTTTTGAAGTTGGTTTGATAATCGTGTTTAAAGAAATACATTTGAATTCCCAATCCTTAAGCAAAAGATGAGCATGACTGTTCCAAACATTAAAAATAAAACTCTTTAGCTGATTTCTTTTAAAAACGTCCGCAGGTCAATAGGTGTTAGCGCTTTTACTAATATTGAAAATTTGTCGTAGAAAAGTTATTGATAATGTAAAATATTTTTAATGATATTTTTTTATTTTATGCTGAATTTCCGCCATTTGACTTTTCTTACTTACTCTGGGAAAAAAGTGTTCAACCGAATTCTTTTATAACCGGAATAGTATTGCTCCTCTCTTTATTAACCCTATTAAGTTTATTCTTGCTATTTTGTGAGTGGTTGTGTCTGATGTTAAAACTCAATGTCATGATTTTTTGCTCGAAGTAAATGCACTGAATATGAATTAATAATTATTTTCTTTTCCTGAAGTTTTGTAACAAGTTTAAAATCAATAACGTGGTAAATCTTATCAGATTTATTAGTACAGTTCATTGTTTCATATTTATCTGATTAATCCAAATAATCATGAACAATCTACTAAAATCCATAAATTTGGAACAAGACTCCTTGAGAACGATGGACTAAACGAATAATAGTAAAATTCTGATACTCTATTGTTTGTATTGGTTGTATGGTGTTATATAAGAAAGGAGCAACCTCCCTAAGGCAAAAGTTTTTACATGAGTGGTGATTACTTACTAAAGTAACTTGCAATATGGAAGAAAAAAGAAATGCTACAGATACTTGGAATCACCATGTCTGATTCGTTCCCTTACAATATTTTGCATGCATTTTTTCCATTTATATCCCATGTAATAATATTCAAAGACGAAAGAAACAGTATTATCTACCGGATGAGAAGAAATATTCTACAAAGTAAAAAACCTAAATAAGGCGTCCAGTTTCACTAAGCCTCTAAACCGAAATGCTAACCAACGATTTCTTTTGTGTATGACTGTCATTTATCATCGAATACTGATGCAGCCCAACCTGTCTTTTTGAATCCAACCTGTTGGTTATTACTAAACAACCTTCGGTTACAGAATTTCCAATAAACTAGAGAAATTTGAGAATTATGTCATATTTTTAATAAATTATCTCTGTGTAAACAGAAATTTAGGTGATTATAAATTTTTATAGACACAGAAGATTGAAAAATAAAGAACAGATGGTTACATGGAAAAGGTAAACATTTGAGAACAATAATAGACGTAGAGAAAAAAAAGCTTAGCACATACATATTAGAATATCAGAAAATGAAAATTAATTTTCAGGAAATTCAACCAAAAAATTTCGAAGTTCCTACATTTGATCTTTTATTCAATTCTTCCATATAAAGAAAATAGCGAAGACTGTAGAAGTAATATATTACACTCAAGCATAATAAAAGTCAGTATTATAGAGATTACCTTCACTTTAAACAAACATTAAATTATATATCTGTCTAAGTAAGTAGTTTTACTTTGATAACGAGAAAAGGAAAATTAAACAAGATGCACCTTGTCGATAATGTGTACCGTAAAAGATATAGTTACTTGGAATTTTCTTTTATATCTCTTGTTAGCTTGCAATTAATATCACCGAAGATTTAATTATAAAATCTGAAAAAATACAGCAACGGTACTAAAAACTTGTTACTATTATAGATGCATCCAGAACGTTTAATTTAACAGCACAATGGTAAAAAAATAAACGATTGTTTGTATCGAAACTTTTTACCAAAAATGAAATAAACCCACTGTGGAAAATGATTAAATCGTATCGATGTCAGTGATTCAAACATCGCTATAGCAAATTCAGAAGACAAATTCCCACGAATTGTGTTCAAACGTTGTTTCCGTTAGAGACTCCATAAATAACTGATTAATGTAGAAATTTCACTAACAGTAATGTTAAATATTGTCCTTCGATTTACTTTCTTTTAAAAAAGGTATAAAGTTATTTTAAAATTTTGAAAGCGGTTTTTGTTACACGCTTTATATTAGCTTGATCTGTATGTATGAATGTAACGGAATTTTACAACTTTATTTTGACCGACTTCCAGATGTCCGAGCTGTTTGAAATGTCGCACACATGTTAAGAACCGGTGACAATAAAATAATGTCATAGCTATGTCTTAATATTCTCATTACTTTGACAGTAACAATAAAAGAAAATTACACACGTTTTAAGAACCATTGACAATAAAATAGTCTCTTAGCAATGTCCTGCTATTCTCGTTATTTTGACGGTAACAATAGAAAAATTGTTGCATGTAACAGAGTCTTTCATTTCAGTGTTCACCCATTTCCTGTCATCCGAATCATTTGAAATTTTGCATCCTTATTAAGAACTGATAAAAATTCATTAATTTATTTCTCACCACGATGTCAGTACCAACTTAAAAGAAATTGAATGTAAAGAAAAATTTCAGTTCAATTTTCACCCACTTCAGGAAGTCCTAAATGTCTGATATTTTGTACACGTGTAAAGAACTGATGATAATCCAATAATTTAATATCTATCTCATTACTTTGACAGGAAGAACTGTAAAGTGATTTAACCGTCTTAAACAAATGTGGCTCATTTTCACCCCCTTTCCGCATCCCCCTGGTGGTTGAGTTGGTTAAGGCGCGTGACTGGCGAACAGACGTTTCCTCCTCGAATCCCGATTCCGGTTGGAATTTTTAGGATATTATAAGTTGCAAAGATTAGGATAACCCATGGTTCTGATTTCACATTAAAATGCAGGTACCCTACACCTTGATGGGATTGCCGAGTTCGGCAAATGCAGCAACAAAATTTTGCATAATTCAAGAAACCTTCGTCATTTGGCGACATGACCATTCGGAGATTTCCTGGCCACACGTATCAAAAACGTTTAACAACACAATAATTTCACAGCTGTAACCTGTTATTCTCATTACTTTGACAGTAACAACAGAAAAATGGTTTTGTTGCGCAACCTTTTCCACATGATCAATTGATGATGATTTGATACAAGCTGCTAGGATAGTGTCTGCAGTCACTTAGTGTGATGTTAAATAGTGAGTATTCGAAATATCGTTTTCAATTACTTCATACTATTATAGAAGAGTAGTCTTCCACATTTACCCTTCTATTGGAACTCTGATGGGGTTGACCATATAATTGTACGTTACTCGTGGGAACAATAATTAAAAATGTAACTACAACACAAAGAAAAAGAGAGAATGGCGAAGAAAAGCCGACAGTAAGAAACATACTTCTCAAACACTCTGAACTAAAAAGTTGTCGATAAAAAATATAAGACAACTAATATAGCATCCCATGCATTTTATATATTAAAGTTAATTTTGTAATCAGTGACCTTATTCTTAAAGCTTATTCAAAAAATTAATTTATCCTGAATTGTGTGACGTTCTATCGCTGTTAAATAAAATCTTTATTTTTAAAGATTATTTTTAACCTTTTAGTTCACATTACTACGAAAGCGCGTTTTTAGTTTTTTAAACTACAATTTTAATTTTTTTTAACAATTATTTTAAAGTACTGTACTTATACCCGCTAGGTACTCGCAGGGAATAATGCGTGTATTGTGTCTTCCGAAATTATTCAGTGGACTTAAGTAAACATCTCAGCTAATGGTGTGCTAATATTAAAAATCCATGAATATTTAATACGTATCATCAGAGTAATGGGGGAGAAAATAATAGGCTCACATAAGTCTTAAGTTTTTAACGCTTATCTATATCAGGTCACTATATCGCTTTTGAATGTTATCTCCCAATAGTTACACCAGTAGAAGATAACACATTGTTTGCAGCGAAAGTAGCGCTTGATTTTGTGGCCGAACGTAAATGCGACTACTGCCGAAGCAGCTTTCATCGCCATAATCAGGGAAGGGGCATAAAACGAACTTAATTTAAGAATTCACCGTGATAGCAGCTCGTGGATTTTCTAGACGGATTGCCAGGTCTTAACGGAGCTCAACTCCGAAGCACGGAGTACGGCTTCCACGAAATATGCAGATCAACGCCGGGCAGAGCACCCTGGGGGTTATGCTGCACGGAGCGCACGCGGTCGGGAACGCCCCGTCATTAGGCTGCAGTACGAGGGAAGCGTCATCAAGGTCTGATATAAAGACGAGCTATTCGGGCGCCAGTCCTACACCTACCTCCTAATTAGACAAATTTAAATTCATAGCCGGGGCGGTTTTCTGCCCTTCTAAACTAAACCAATTACTGGCGAAGAGGGGGAGGCAGTGCGTGTAGGGTAGGCGACGACGGAACAAAAACTGAATCCCCCCTCCAGGCTGCCAGAAGGCCACCCATTCCTTACAGAAATATCACTTGTTTATGCATACTAATGAGGTATAAGATAAAGGGGCAGAGATAGGCGCGCAATTCGAGCGGGTGGTTTGGCGGTGGAGTGGGGGGGGGGGAGGGTGGCGCTGCTGTTGGTGGTGCTAAATCTCACAGTGGCGCCGCCACGCCACGCCTTGCTGCGTCCACAAAATGAGCGAGTCTCGAGGCGGCCAGAATAAAGAGAAAAACCGCCGCAGTTGAATTCATTAGGTGAGATGACAAAAGGCCGTCCTGCGTGTGTGGGTGCGCCTGCTCCAGTACTGCCAACGTTCTTCATTTAAACTGGGGTGCAGCAGCAGGGAATACATTTTCTTCGCCCGTCATAGATCTTCTTTAAAAATGTCGAACTTTTAAAGTTAAAAAGTGCAAAGACATTCACCTCTGGTGTCAAATTAGGTAGATCAGTTGATATCTTATTGGATTCAGTAGCATTTCATTTAGTAAAATCAATCAATAAAGAAAAATAGACCCTTAGCTTTGTGTATTCGCTTTCACAGCTCTGTACGCTCTGACAATATCACACCCAATCAATCATTTTTCATTCTTGATGTTCTGTGTTTGTGGTATGGAACTGATTTATAGGTCTGAGACGTATCATATAACTTAACGTCTATGTTTACTACCTGCGGCTGTCACCATTTTGCGTGGTATTGATGATACTATCGACTTTGAGCCTTGCAGATGATCAGCTTTGAGTGTGCTTTGATTAAAAATTTCAAGTGGTAGTCGTAATTTTACACTGACCTATTCATTTGAAAAATGTTTTTCATGTGTAGATATGTGTGTAGATGAAGTTTAAAGTATAATTTTGTGCATTCATGAGGCGCGGTTGTAACAAATGACAGTTAATCACTGATTAATCATATTAATTTTCACCATAGGTTTTTTTGTTATTTTTCTTACTTTAAATTATTTTTAACAGTTCTCAAAAACAAATATTATTTTTCAACTAAACATGAAGAATAAGACTTTTGCGTAAGGAATATGAGGTGTAATTTGCAGATTTTGTGTAATCTATTTCAATCGTGTATAAATCGGAACATGTATCCCAGTTTCCTTCCCTAACATATGATGTTGTTTTATCGTTAAGGTTTAGGTTATCAGCTGCTATAAGCTCATATAACAAGTGAATTGTATGAATTTAATCCATTGAGGCAAAAGGCTGGAGCCATAAAAGTATATACGCCAATCTGCAGATTAACAGCGTGTTTTTTTTGTGTTTATTCATGAGAGAAAGGATTTTCTTCGTAGGAGACTGTCTCCTGCTGGGGGATGGCAATCTCTATAGCAAGTATTGTTTTTGAAGTAACAGAAAGGAAAATGACTACCAATTAACCGTTGAAATACTTGCACATCGCTCCCAGTTACCGATTCTTCAGTTCCTCAACTGCCTACTGCGGCACACCAACACTTCTGTATGATCCCCAGGAGTTGGTAGACAGCGCTGTAGGCGTGAAACGTTATTCAAGCCTATCATCTGTGACATATTGTTCGCTGGATCTTAGATTTTGAATACGCCTCGTAATACATTTCCAAGGCATAAATTTTCTATATTTCACATATCATCTAGCATTATATAATGGTGGGTTTTGAGATTACATCGGACAAAGTATTTCTTGATATTTACCGACCAAGCGTGGTGGGTAAGCGTGGTGGGTAAGCGGTTAACGCTCTGGCCTCGCATTCTGGAGGACGCCTGTTCGATTCCCCGTTCGGGCATCCAGATTTGGGTTTTCCATGGGTTCCCAAAATCACTCCAGGCGAATGCCATGATGCTTCCTTCAAAAGGCCATGGCCAAATTCCTTCCCGTCCCCCACCCCTAATGATCTCGAAAAGCCATAAGAAAAAAGATATTTACCGATTGTCATTTGGCTTATTTCTCTTTTTGAGTCTCACTGATATCAATGATACCTCCCACTTGTCAGAAGCCAGAAACTTTAAAACTTATCATGCTGGCTGTAAATCGATATCCCTGTAATGGCTGAGGTTAAATGGCTTACGTATGAGAAGCTTGGTATAAGAGAGGAGCATGTCTATTACTCTGGGGGACCAGATCAGCGAACAGATATGGTGTAGTCGCGAATGCAAAATCGTTTCTGGATTTAATGCTACATAATAACTGATTATCGCTGCAAAGACCTCATACTATACATTGCATTGTGAATACAATTGCGATCGATGCACTAACTACTGATATAGATGATGGGGTTATGGAACTGTTATGCGAAAAATAAGAAGAAAAATGATACTTTAAATACCAAATATGAATAGTGAATTTTTTTGCCTGTTTTGAAATCGCAGATACTTATGAATCGTAAAATCTACGCAATATTATCAGCACAACCATTTAATTTTTTCACACCACAGATATATGACGAGTAGATATCGCCGAAACAGTTAAGGTTGCTGCATGACGCTGTTACTGAAACGAAAAAAAAGTCCAATACACGAAAAAGGCTAGTTACGTACCTTATATACTCTATCTTTACAAAAGTTACTGCATATGTAGATATGATCTGAAGAAAAGTTTTAAAAAAATCAGTCTTGCTCTACAATGAGAAATACACTAAATTAGATCATGTTCCATTGTTCATTAGTAAACTAATTTTGATTTTACCTCTGCCGACTGAGGTTTCATCTATGGAACTATATTTGAGGGATTAAATATGGAATGAAAGACAGAACATCTATAGATACAGTTGCAACGATTTGTTTGCCAATGATGGCTGTTTCTCGCCATACTCTGTTGTACTATATTTTCATGATGTAACTTCCATGTTATTTTTTGGCGTTAATAATAAGCAAGGAACGGGAAGAAATTAGGCTATGGCCTTTTGAAGGATCCATCCCAGTATTTGCCTACAGTGATTTTAACAAACCATGGAAAACCAAAATGTTAATTGTTGCATGGGGATTCAATTCCGCGTCCTACAAAAAGCAAAGCCAGAGCATTGTCGCTCACCTTCTACTATCGGTACTACTCATGTCTTGCTGGTATTAAATTGCTTTGTGTCTAGACTATGATTAAAGCAGTGAGTAATAGCTGAGACAAAGATTTAAAATGACAAGGACGGGAGACAAATATTTTTGTCCTTACGTGACAGAATTAACTAGACTTTTTACAACAACCGGTAATAATTTCCAAATGTACACTGCCTTGAATGGCGCCACTTTTAATAAAGACAAATAGAGTGCTTGTGCTCTGTTATTACCGGCATTTCTACAATCAATATTCTTACTTTAGTAGTTTCACGAAATCTGTGATGCAAAATAGTTAACTCCTAATGGTTGTCTTACAATTTGACAGCGATATTAGTGAAGACAGTTCTTTATTGTTTTTTTATGTTACTTTTGTCTTTCTTTGTCTCTGGTATTACTTTATTCAAAATAAACCTTCCAGAAATTAATACCAGCTTGGGTAAACGTCACTAGCAAAAGGCACTACCGGTTACAGAAATAAATTCGACCAAGATTTGCGCTAAGTGTACACAGTTATTAACTCTTAACATTAATTTAAAGAAGCATATATAACACGACACAACTTTGTTTTTAGACTCACACTGACTTATTTAACAATATCACATGAAGTCTTCAATTAACCCTCATCCCGCTCTTCCCACTTGTTTTTGAATCACAGTGAAGATAAATAGATATTTTGCTATTAGATGATACGTTTTTAAAGGAAATCAAAACCTCTTTATTCAGTTGAAATCTTTTGCACAAGTTGAATATAAGACAGGATACCAACAATGTGTTTAAAGAAGGACTTGTTCTATCTTAACTTTTTTACTTTTGTTGGAAAAAGTTCCTGCTCTACTAAGGACACACATGGTCCTATCTCAAGCATGAATTTGTGGTGATTTTTGTAAGCTTCAGCAATGAATAAAGAATTGCTGGTCTGCTACAAATTAATTGTTTTAAACAATATTTCCGGATACGCTTGTCATAATCGCAACCAATCATTGTAGTTTCAGTGTTTGGAATGTTTATAGTAATACAGTTCAGTTCTCTGTCTGCCTCTTGTCCATAGAGAATTTGCTGCACTTCTATCTGGATTAAACTGAGTACACATGAGCTTTATGTGTTAGTTATTGCATGGAACCTATTGTTTTAAATACCAAATAACAGATGAAATTTCTGAATTAATCGTTGGGTTGCAACATGATGCTCGTATTTAACAAAACTTTAACACCTGTTAATGCTAACGCACCAGGAGAGAAACTTCTTGGGGTGATACACATAAAAAGTTCTTTTAATCTAGTACTTTTTCCATTTAAAATATTTTATATTAGTGGTAAAATAATAATTAAATAAAGTAATTCGATAAAAATAAATTTTTCTTTGTGTGACGGGGATCATTATTTTTCACAGGACTTTAAATTTACTGATTACACAGATAACAGTAATTTCCAGTATGAATCCAACCAGAGGATTTGAGTTTTGCAAGTTTGATCGTCCGTTCGTTCTCTTTGTTGAATAACATCTTTGATTGCTCAGTGACACCGTCGCATACGTTGCAAGCAAGGTATCACCAATATTCGTGACTTTTTCAGATATTTATTGCGAGCAAATAAGTTTCACTTCTAAAATGAAATAACCTGCTCTATATGAAGAAAAATAAAAGAGATAAATGTGCATATTCAAGCTACATATGGTCATTAAGAAATGTATTATAACAAATGCAGAATGTGAAACTTTATTACGTAAACTGGTAAGTTTAGTGCAACTGATCCGTTATCAGGTAACCTACGTCACTTATTAAAGCGTATAAAAAAGTGACCTAATGTCTCGTGGAGCAGCGATGATCATAATGAGTAACCGTATTGCTGACTTTACTAGTACTGTACTGCCAACACGGACCATCTCTAATTCATGACACAATATGTCATTATAAACCTAACCAAAAAGATGTCTGCAAATTAAGTCATTTGTTTGGCCGGCCACAGTCGTTTATTTTAACGAGAATAAACTGCAGTGGTGGAGTATAATTTTGCTTCAGTCCATTCCATCTCTCCCTATAAAGCACAGTGTCTCGTTCAACTGAGTTGCAGTAATGAAACCAAAAAGAGGACCCTACCTTTGATATAATGAAAGTTAATACACTAATTTCAACTGTGTTATTTCCCTGAGATGAGCCTATATAAAAAGCGTAATAGACTATGATATCATATTATATCTTGATATCAGTTCCTCATTATCGATAGAGCACGAACTATTGTTTAAAATATTACTTTATTAAGTTTCGATCATTGGTCGTAGGAGTAAAACAAAGTGATACAGTTTATGCTTTTAAATCGGTAATATGACGTTACCGCCGTATAAAGCATGATCATGTTAGGAACCATCAATACGTACGACAATCAGGTATTGTGGCGAAATTAAAATACTGTTGGGCAGGTGTTGTGACTCCTAAGACTAGATATTATGAAAAAAAATTATGTGTATCGAGATGTAACATTTGGAAATTATTCTTTCTGGGATCACTTATTAAAACCGCGATTGTGTGTAGACCTATCAGATTAAAAAAATTAATATAAATATAAAGGTTATAGTATCAGGCAGCCCAGTAGGGTCTGTATCTTTGAGTAATTGATTCATATTATTTGTTTCAGAAACTTGGAAGCAGCAGCGCCGAGAAGAATTTAAAACTTGTCACCAAGCGAAGACCACAATGGAAAAATCCATCAAGAAAGTCGAAACGATAACAAATATAGGAACTCAGCAACTGGGCTCGTTCTCCTTTGGGCTTTTTTGTTTGGATTTTTGCAGTTTGGTCTCGTTATGGTGAAAGGTTTAATTTCTCTGATCTGCTGTTTTCAGATTTCTGAAACAAATATTTCTCTATTTATTTATTTTATCGTTTACCCCACTAAGGAGCGCGTGAAGTTATTAATTTGTGTTGTCCTTCTTATTCTTGTTGTTGTTCTTCTTATCTTCCCTAAAGCTCCTCATCCTTTCACTCTGGGCTCGACGTCTCTCTTGTGCCCATACGTTTCTGAGTTTCAATTTTTTTGCTGTTGTTATCACAGGTGAAAATTTATATTAAATGATTAATTGTCTTTATATACTCAGTGTATATATCAGTGGGTCTAGGTTGACTTCTGCAACTTCAGTGAATACAGTTGTTCTGAGCTTTTGCAAATCCAGATGCCGTCTTGGATTTTGGGACCGAACATTTTTCTCATCATCTGTCTTATTAATTTTTCTTTCCTTTGACATTAGCAGTTAATGACTATGTCTCTTCGCAAACAGTGTTACTGATAGAACGGCAGTGTGGCAGTGATGGAATTTGACTTTGATGGAAAGTGATTTCTTATTGTAAGTATTCCAAGTAATTGTTTATGCCTTTCGCAAGTTTTTCTGCGCGAGTTTTGTGGGCCTCTTTCTCAATTCCAGTATTCCCAATAATTTCCTATATTACTTAAAATGTTTGACTGATTTGATAGTGTAATATTTGGTCACCAGTGGCTTCAGGCTTGTGCTTTTGGAGTCCATATAGTGTGTTTTATCATCTGAGATTTGGAGACCAGTGGCTATCTCATAAGCTTTTCAACAGCATATCTCCTTCCTCAACAGTTTGTGTGATTACTGCTAGATCATCCCAAAAAGCAAGACATTTTATGTTAATCCGTTTATCCTTAGTTCTCATATATATTCTAGATATTTCTTTTTTCATATATTAATAACCTTGTCTAATACCAAGTTGAACAGTGGAGGTGATAATCCATCCCCTTGTCTTACTCTAGTTTTAATTTCAAAGGAATATTTGTTTATATTATGGTATAATTGTTTTTTCCTAATTCCAAAAACAAAGGAGTCATTAAACTTTTAGTCCTCTGGTCTGACACATAATCGCGATTTTGATCGCATATTCTAATGAGTCATCATGGGAAATTTCATTTCAAGGTCCGAATGGGTTGGCCGCCAGATGGTTCACGCAATTTTAAGCCCTCGAAAGGTACAAGTGTCACTCCCCAGCTAAGGGAACTGATTCACCTATAGGTGCTGCTGAGCACTGCCTTTGGAGTGCGGACCCTTGGGCCAGTTACCGTCCAAGAAAAACGTTCAAACGAATTTCACGTCAAAATTGCCATGTGATTGAGCGGGCCGCATAGTTCACTCAGTTGAGATATTGCCTGAAAAACGGCCGATGAAAGTTTTGTTACCGATAAAGCCGAGGGGTTTTCTTAGATGTTAAACGTTCGTAACGTCTTCTAGGTCGCTCTTCCTGCTACCTAACGGTAATGACGAGGAAACACCGTGGTAGGCGAGGATCATTACTGAATCAAAGCTCCAACTTTATTCCTACGAAGTATGATTTCAGACACTAGATATGTGATCACCTCATCGAACTATTGTTCTTCCTGTTCTATTTGATTTTTTTTTCAAGTTAATTGTAAATTTCGATTAATATTCATTCCTACTGATGCATTTTTCTTAAGAAGCAGATGAAGGAAATTAAAAAACTTGCAATCATTCCCTATGATTCATTTTACTAGAGTGAGTCTTTAATGACAACCACGAACCTTAAAGTTCAGAATACGTTCTCGGGAGAATGCACAGTTCACACAGCATTAATTAACAGACTTCAGTATAATCTATTTCAATATACCACAATAATAGTGCATAATAATGTTACGTTGCTGCTGATGGAATCGGTACCTATGTATTTGCAGTAAGGCTACAAGATACGTTTGTTATCTAAACAATTCCGCAATATTAGTGTTATATTTGCCGATACACCTCATACCTAGGAAGAGACGATATTTTTTTAATTGTGTGATGGAACTAGTGCCTACCCACCACGCTACGTGTGCTCGATAATAAACTCATATTTTATCAAGACCTTCGAAACAGATTTTGTTCCATATAGAAACTACTGAAAGGTTTCATAAAAATTCTAAACAAAATAAATTCTGCTCGGAGATGAAAACAGATTGTGTTACAGCTGAATAGTTTTATAATCCTATAACATCAGTAACTTTAGTTCAATACTTTTAACGCCGTTTGCTTATGCAACCGACATATATCAGGGGAGTTGTCGGTGGATAGCGGCATGCAGAAAAGGTGCAGCGAGAGAGACTTCTCGCTCGGCTCAGCCACTGCATTGCTGGAGATGTAAGCCAATACATGTGTCATTATACAGTTTAGAGTATTCATAGTGATGCACCAATTAATTTAGAGTGGAGGTAACAAATCAAAAATTGTGGCAAAGTATTTACAGTATTTACAGTCAGATCGAATGAACCTGGACCCATCGTCTAACCACATACACCACATACACCAAGTATCAAGACACAATTTGCTGCCTCGCAGCTTTAGTGGGCTGGCGTCACCTCTTGAAATGCTACTCATTAATGACAAATTTATAATTTCCGTAAGCCGTGTTATACATGGCATTAGTGGTATCTAGTAACAAAATACATTAATTTATAAGAAATTCCTCTGCAGCATCTGATTATTGGACTTAATCTTCTACCTCGATGAAGGTGTTTCTTTTTAATTAGGGTTCTGCAACTTCCATACTATCTATATTAATTACTAGACATAAATTAAAATTATTTATCTATATAACACTGTTCTATTCCTATGTGTATTTCACTACTGCATAAAGCATGCGAAGTTGTTTCCTTGACGGTTCAACCAACAGAAAAAAAATCGTACATAACGTGGAACGTGAGAGGCTCGCAAAAGTACAGTTAAGAATGAATTCCAGGTGACTTCTGGTGAAAAAATGGTTAACCTTTAAAGCACCATTTGAAAAATTTACAGTAAACTCGATCTTGCGATAATTAACACTACGTATTCTTTAACAGAAGCAGAAACACACAATGAAAATCTGGAACTTTTTCGCTGCAGTCTCAAGGAATGTGGACTAGCTTTCTAAATGTTTGAAATTTCATAATTTAGAAGGGCATTATTACTCTCGAAGGATTACGTAAAACAGGTGTCGTGAATTATAATCACCAACACATACATACAGTATAATGGTTGTTCTGAAATAAATTCTTGAACGTGGTAAATAAATGTAATACATTTCCATTAAAACGTTTTCTTTTTTTTACACGTTACAAGATGACTGTAAAAATTACTTACGCTTTTATTTTAGTTTTCACATGGACGTGAAATGGCACGTAAATTTCTTTCTTTAGCTTTGGTACATATATTTTTTTGTGTAAAAGAATATAGTCGGCCTCACGGTGAACGAGACCCTTGGAAATTAAACCTGTATCGCACTCTTTTGAAACCGAGCAAACTGAAAGCTGTGTCGAGCCTTCCCCGCCTTTCTTTTTGCTCTCGTAATACCAACAAAGCCTGACTTACTGAACCATAAATGTGGGCCGTTCGTTTCCTTTATTCCTCAGTCAGGCTGGTCGGTCACCACTGCTGAGTTCAAAGCACTCAGCTACAAAGGCTATTCTGAAATGCAGCTACGCGTAATTGGGCATTAGAATAAAAAGGGCTTTCAGCAAGGACCTAATTCTGATCGCTGTCAGAATATGACCGGCCTTTCACAGGAAATATTCACACTAAATACTCTCTGCACTTGGTTTGGAAAACTGGGGTTAAATCAAGAAAATTACACGTATGCTGTTGTTTGTGTATGACAAAGAAAATAGCGTAATATTTTAAATCGATTCAGTAGTATACTACTTGTAGGGGACACGGCTATATGTATAAACATTATCGCTTTCTTATTACATGTATGATTTTGTATGAATAACTTAATAATAGTATTTTTTTCAAGCATGCTTAACATCAAAGATTAAAGGGGACCATGAGAGATGCGAAGGCAAAAAGAAGAAAAGAATTGACTTAAAAAGTATAAAACAAGAGATGCCTTTTCGAAGGCGGCGGTTAGAGCTGCAAAAGGATGTTAAATAAATGGACTTTAAGTTATGAGAAATAAAATTATATTGTGGAATAATTGAAGTGGAGTATAATTGTATAGCTGGGTGTTCAATAAATATAAAAAATGGATAAATCTCTTTAAGTAAACTAAAAATGAAAGGTGGAGTCTGATTATTTCTTTTCAGGTAAAGGAAAATACTATTGGTGCAAATACGACTGAAGGGTCAATGACAGAAGTTGCAAGTTACTGTACAATATTGTCTTTAGTTAGAGAGTACAGAAAAAAACGATACTAGGTAATGTGAAATAATTGTAATTGTAGTGAAACACAGTCTATACTCTAGAGCAGCGGTTCCAAATTTCTTTTGTCCACCCTAATTGATCATACATATTTTGGTAGATCCCAGATTTTATAAGTGTAAGCTAAAAAACCACTCTTGTACCTGTAAGTCGTCACAAACGGAAGCAGAAGCATGATAGCCATCTCGCGAAGTGGTTATGACTCTTTCAAACAACATTTTATTTAATTCTCGGATAGAACAGGGAACCCTTATGACCCTTCCACGGAACCATTTTAGAACCACTGCTCTAGAGAATCGGTTCCCAACATTTTTTGGCCCACCGCACCCTCTTCGAAATAAACTTTACCGCCCCCTTTCGGAAAAAAATACACCAACTCCCTAGCTTGTAATCAATAAAGTAACCAATAGTATCGCAATATTTTTGGTTCGTAACCCACTTTTTCAAGCAGCGATTTGATGGCGCTGCTCTTAAGTGAAGTGTTGTAGTGTTATACATTGAAAAACAAGGGTACATTTTTAAAAACTACTACTATTAACAATATTGGTGTACTGTTAAAAGTTTGATAAAAATACATACTATGAAAAAATAATAGTCATTTAGAAGCCACTAATTTTACGGTATTTGGTTCCTTATTTGTCATCAGCTGTATTAATTATTGAAAATCTGCTTTTTCTTAGCTAGTAAATTGCTGACTACCGCAGATCCTTTCTCAGCTACTCCATCGATATCGTATAAAGTTGTAATCAGCTAATGTTTATTGTTTTTAGATTATTAAAGTTATTTTTTATTGCTGATGATTATTTTTTTTTTTACATTAATAAAGTTATTTTTTAACGTTGTTGATTATCTTTATTATTGTACCATTTTGATTTCACGAGAAATAATCATTGGCTAGGACAGTATAGCACGAAGTTTCGCTGTTATTACGACGTCGTTTTGGAGGCCAGCTTTCTGCCTATCAAGCCGTCATTCCAGGCGTATAACGCGGGCGAACACACGTTGCTGCATGCACATAACGTTATAATTACATCTGGTAAGCACGTTAACATGTGCAATGAGCTTAAAGCTGATATCGTGTAAACTTTGGGCACCGCCGCGGCGTTATAGGCGCTGGAACCAGTTCGCGGTGAAATATCAGCCGACGAGAGTAAGTACACGACCTCGAAACTTCCTGATATCTGCGACTGTCCAATTGATAGGAAAACAATTTTTTTCATCATGTTCCGCAGCAAACAGATTATCAGAGAAGTTGAATAGCCGTCGTTTCAGTGGTTCATGTTTCTTTTTCTAAAGTTAAAACGATGCCGTCCGTCAAAGACTTGGTAAACGACGGTTAAAAATGCCTTCCTTTGGATTTTAAAATGGTAACTTCGACCTTTCAGTTCCAGTTTCTCATAGTTTGAACCACTTTTCTACAGTTTTTTATTGTTTGTGGCAGTGATTAAACCACTATGTCTTAACCAAAGTAGGTCAAGAACCCTTTTGTTCCTCTGTAGTGCTCATAAAATCCAAAATTTTCCGGTATAGATTTATAAAAAACTGCATAACCTCATGTGCAATTATGAGTAAAGTATTTTTATATTAAATACCTTTGATACAACACACTCTCGACCATAATCAATGTAACAGGTGCTTACTTACACTTAGAAGTGATTGTTGTACAGTATGGAACGAAATTAGCAGACTTTCACCTTAAGTAACTATAGTAAAGTACAACAGCACTCAGTAAGGAATGTCAATAAATAACTTTATTTATTATGATTGAAATTCGTATAACATTAAATTTGCTAGAGCTTTATGCGACAGGTAGGAATAATGCCACTAATAAAACTAAAGACTGTATAGTGGCTTGTATTACTTTTAAAGTTCAATTAATGATTTAAATTTGTTATCAAATTAAAAAACATTGATTGGAAATTCTCATTTTATGCAGCATATCACGATGACAAACATAACTTTTTTACTCCGTTTAGCTGCCAAATAGGAATTTGTGCTGTTTTCATACAAACTCTGCAATTTGGCTCCTACCAAACTTGATATTTTGCTTCGAAATAACATACATATTGTTAATTTTTCAGATTCCTTCTCTTTTCTCTGCGAGAATTATCAAAGTATCTGGCGTGGCGGAAGTCTACCCACAGTGAAGCCTTGCCGGAAGTTGTGTTTGGCAGCAGGTGGCAGCAGCTTCGGAAGGTCTCGCAGAGTCTCTCGGGACCACCAAGTTGGCCACTTCGGCCAACTTTCTCAACTATGTGACTGACCTACAGCCGAGGAGACGCAACACACTACAGCCAACGTCGCAGCCACGTACGAGACGCAAAGACGGGTCTGTCTAACGGGTTATGTGCCCACAAATGGCATCTAGTGTGATTCCACATTCATATTACCACTAAGCAAGTCATAGGGCTAGCTATAATTCTTCTCCGTTAGATAGAGATTTTAACTAATAACTTAAATCGTCAATTTTCCGACTGGTCTCATACAATCATCCATCTCTACATGATTTGAATTGATTTCTTAATTCTAATAAAGCTGTTACAACCTAAGTAGTCAGTGTTTTGAATTTCAAGATTTACCTTAGTAAAGAAGACTGTTAGGGTCTTCGGTGGTTTAATTAATATTGTAATTAATTAAGTAGTCCACCATAAGGTTCAGTTTAAGATTTGTTTATTTTCAAAACGTCAGCGATATTGTTTACATGCAAAGATACAATCCAGAGATACTACTGACGCAATCTTTGACAGTTCCAAAGTGAATCTGTATAAAACTACTGTAAACTAACTCTGTCCTTCTGCTGATTTCTTTATACAGGCTCTATCGAAATTTCTGGAATTCTTCAAAAGCTTCCGCGAGATATTTCTCGAACATTAACAATTACTCAAACAATTAAACATATTAAAAACAATAATAATTAACACATAATCACTTAACATCATTGCAAAATGGTCAGAAATGGAAATTAAAGATACTCAAACACAACATTATTTAACGAAATCATTTTAAACTGTAGAAAATTGTCCTGTACACATCGTAACTTGCATTAATACTTGGAATTACACACATTTAAGCAATTCTCTTGCACAATTCTGTTCTTAAACATATTAAATGGCCTGTAAATAATTTCCTTTCATAATACAAAGTCTATATATACTGCTTTACAAGAAATTTACAAAACAAACATACCAGATCATATTCAAGCAAACTTTAGCTTACTACAAATACTTCATTAAATACAATTCTATTTAAAGTTCAGGTATGAGGGCTGTTACAAGGCTTTCCTCGTAGTTCTGTTTTGCATTTAAGGTCGTTCTTACTTAGGCCGTCAGTTGAATTTGTGATTACTAAATTACAGAAATTTTTGATTCATCTACTTTTTCAGAATTGTTTTTATATTTACTATTTTACTTCTGTTATTACAATCATTTCTGGTACTTTGGTGATCTCTTTCTTGATTAGGTCAAATTGTCTGGACGTATTTTATTCACACTATCTTTACTCTTATCAGCCAACAGAGCAATGTGTATCGTGAAAAAATCGCTACACTCATTGTTTCTCCTTGAATTCTTTCTACAGATGCAGATTTGTTTCTCCCTTATTTATTTATTTCACTATTTCCAAGTCGAATACAGATATTATAGAAAAAACCTTGCCTCATACCCTCTTTAAACGTTATTTTCAATTTTTGTAATATCTTCCTGACTCATATGTAGATCAAACATTATTTAACTATATTTTAGACACCAAGCCGTTTAAATTTTTCACATAGTTTGACTTCTAACATTATTAGCATGTTGTTAATAATCCGACCTTCCAATAATAATCTTTACGTAACAATTCCTTTCTTTTACACTATGTTTTCTTAAAAGAAAGGACACCTTCTTTCCTAATCATTTTTATATTTTACTAGTTAGTAATATTTACTATGTCATATCAAACTTATTATGCAGAAGGCATCAGATATGTAAGGTGTTTCTTTCATTGAGGGTGTGAAGATAACAATTCTATCTTCTTAATGTAAGTTTGACTACTCGTATCTATAATATTCGATCTAATGGATCTACGTAAGGATTTTAAATTACTTTTGAGGAACAATAAAGCTCACTATTTCTTGAATCTTATTCACCGTATCTTACAAAGATTAACTGCAGCAACTCTTTTTATTCTTTGCGACCAGCATCCGGAATACACTCATGATATTCATTATCATTTCATTTTGGTATAATGTTTTCAGCTGCTACTATTCTAGTTCTCGACGTTTACTTTATTAATCTACTTTATCATTCAGGACTTTTGTACCATATGCCTTTAAGTGCCTAGCTTTTTTCTTAACTGAATACCTTCAATGGTTCTAAAACAGAAAATTATTGTGTATCACCCAGAAGCGTTGGACAACCCGTATTTTTGTTACTTTTTTTTAGTTAATCGGAAACACTCTCTAAGATGAGATAAAAATTTGAATAGATAAGGTTTTCTATGGCAAACAAGTTGAGACTCTCTTTGAAATTTTCTAGAACAGATAAAAGGAATCGGTAATTCATGTGTACAGTTCGATGAAAACGATCATATGGAAGACATACTACAATTCTGATGCTTGTAAAAAACAATGGTATCACAACAATTTGTGTGGCAATAGTTCACTACCTCAAATTTGCAAGACGCATTTAAATGCTTGCAGACAGTGGTGTATTTAAAGGAGCAACTAGATTTAAAACAATCGGCGGCTGCGTTTTCCCTTAAATTTCAGGGAGAACATCAGCCTCCTACAATTCAAATTATCCACACAGAATTAGTGAAGATTTCTTTTAAAATTCTGACACAAAAATGAAAAGATATTTCTTTTCGCTAGTCTGAGACTTATATTTCTAAAACGTACTTTCTCTTCAAATAAGTATATTATTTAAATTTAAAAGATAAATTATCATAGACTCCCGCCGCCACAACGTTCCAAAAATTAACACGACATTTGAAATTTTCTATAATCTCAAATGTAAGGTCCGAAAAAAATTATTTGCTGTAAGTTAAGTAAGCATTGCCAAATCAAAATTGTTCCCTTCAAATTATTTACTAATTCCAGTTCCTCTACATGTATCCTCGACACCATGTCAGCCTATTGCACAAATTGACAAGTCACCCTTATCTGAAACAAAACTTCTCCATGCAAATATATTCCACTGGTCGTGAAACTAAAACAAATTTCATGTTACAATAGCTTGGCTGAATCTCCTTGAAATACTTCGGAAGTTCCTATGGTCCTATATAACATCTTATAGTGTCGTCGTCCTTTCAAAAACCTAACCACTGAAGTTAATCTAGAGCCTGCAGACAATTATGCTGAGTCCTTACGAAACTTTCTTAGAGACTTGATCCATCACTCCGCAAAATCACTAAAACAAATTTCAGATACAACAAAATTGCAACAAAGTTTCACTCTGTCTGAAAACTGCAGGTTTCACTACTCCTCTGCTGGGGGTGGAACATACGCACTCACACACAATGTGCGGTGGAAAGCTGTCCTCCTGCCAGCTAACTCCTACTTATACCCTCACCTGACTTTCGGGATATGGTGGAACCTAGCCGACGCCTCCACAAGGAGCCGTTCTTCCACTAAGGATCGGTGGTGAAATTTGTTCACCTCGCGCTTCTAAAATCACTACACCACAGACTAAATCACCTAAATATAACCCATAAACCCTCAAACAAATCCCTAAATAATCTACGCTAACGTGGTATGCTGTACTATTTAATACCGCTGAAGAATTGAACTGTATTGTTGTTTATGATGCAAACAGCTTTTTGCTGTAAACCTACCCGTACTGAAATGATAACAATATGTAATGATATTGAACGCAGATCTTCAGCCCATACGGTGTTACAGACTTGAGCTCTTGTACGGTTCTCCATTTCTAATACTCTTGATGAATGTTTTCTTTCATTAGTTTCGAATATGTTTCTTTTTAGTTCAGATATAGACAATAATCGAGCTTCTGGGTGAATAGATAAAATTTAAAAATGTTTGCTTTTATGTAGTTTATTTCTATTTTTTGTCACAAATTCACACAGTCTTGTATGAAGCTTTTTTATTACTGCTGTTTTTATCGTACATGATTTAGTTGAAATGTAGATTACTTTTCGATTGAAGCAGTAAATGAAACAAACCATTTCATTTGATGAGTCAGTAGTTAATTATTATACTGCAATGTTAACAGTAGATACCTTTGAGTAGATGACATTTGGTCCATACTATAGATTAGAAAATTAGCTACTGCAAACTCTATTAATGGCAAGTTTTGAAAGTTAGGACCGTTAGTAATGAACAATTAATCTAAAATATATATAATAAATTTTGAATCCCCCAAAAAGAACTTCGGATACTTTCCGCTTTTTTTTATTTTTTATTTACTTTTATTTATTTTTTATTATTTTTTTATGAAGAGTTTTTCGATCAGTAATATTTAGTGGTTGGTGAAGCCATGACCGAAGTCGAAGTGGAGGTTTTCATTTACAAAAATTTAATTTGCGGTACGGGTCTTAGAATTTTGGCAATAATGAGCTTCTTCAGTATTTGTAGGCTTTCCTACTCAAGTTGTTGATTTTACCAAAGATCTTATTGTATCGTCATCCTCCAAAACTGCCTTAAATGACTAAGGGGCCTTTTGTTCGTATATTAATTTACCTATGTCTAAAAAAGCTATTTCTCAATACCAAGTTCCTTTGAGTTCGGAATAAGCTATAGAAACAGAATATTTCTCATTCATTAGACCCTTGCTCTCCGTCATGAAGGGGTTCATTCTCACCCCTCACCATTCAGCTAATATCGGTGTAGGTATTTTTTTAAGCTGTAGAAGCATAACTGGTGACCTGTAAAATATGTGCGTATGACACTTTAATTAGCGAGATGAAAAACGAGGCTTTGAAAACTGTTTTAATTTAGTTCCGTGTATAATACGAACACGCTCAAGGGGCTGAGTGAAGGAGAAGCCTGGGGGTGAATAGGGGGGAGTGGGAAGAACTACTGCAAAGGCAACCCCAGCTCCTGACAGCCGAAAATTGATTTCCCCGTGAGGCACAATTTGCTTGCTTCTTTATTCGTGTGCTCATATTGGCGATAACGTTTTTCAGCTATAGGCTCTTTGACACTGCACATTTTAGGCAATACAATCCGTCTCACCAGTATCCTCACTTTAAACTGTTAACTCAGATCATCTCAGATTGATAAATTTTTATCAGTTTCAGTGTTTTTATTGTAGTATTTAGCCTTCTATACTTCAGCTTTTAGTAAGACGAACAGTTGTAATTTGTTTCCAAATGTGTTTACATATCTGGAAACAATACTCTATTGGCCTTGCAAAACAATGAGAAATCTAACACTTAAAATTAAAAACATTTAAATTTATGATGACAAAGATTCTGGTCCAGGTCAAAACGTTCCCTTTATGATTAAAAAAAAAAATAATAGTGAAGAAACTCAACAAAATATATTACAGTCTCGCAAAAAACATTAAGAAAATACAATATTGTTTTTGAAGTATTAGCTTAAAAAAGATAAGAAGTGAGCAACCGACATTAGATAAATTACAATAGTCACAGACATCTTGAAGAATACAGAATAAGTGGTAGTGAGTGGGCCAGACGTTTTGCTCGGAGGAAAGACAAAAGATGGACAAAAGCAGTGTTGGAGTGGAGCCCAACAGATCATCAGAGACCCAGAGGAAGATTTTTCTATCTGGAGAAGACTGAACTCATGACTATAAGTAGGCAAACAGTTTAATGATTGAACTCGCTGACGGTGATAATGAATAATACTAGTTTAGAAACGTAGAATTACCTAAAAGATCTTGACCGCGAGTGATACACCCTTATAGAAGTCTAGGTAGTTAAAGGATTAATGAAAACATCCAGTTATAAGGCCAAAAATTTTTTGCTACGAAATTTCAGATCTGATAAAGGTAACATCGTTTACGTTCATAGTTATTTAACGTATACCCAATTTGCAGTTTGGACGATGCTAAAATGTTTTAGTGTCTTTTACTCACGTACAAGGTATTTTGTGGCAATGTGGGAGTAAAAATTCGTTGTGGACAATGTCAAACAATTCTGTTTCAAAGGCTTTTTAAAGCGTAAAAGTTTCCATCCAAGCATAAATTCAGCTTTTATTGCTACCTTAATAATCACAATAAGTACAAATTGATGTAAGTTCTTGTTTGATAAAAAAATAACGATTAATATACAATTTATGGATGTAGGTCAAATTCTTGTTTTGGCCGCCAGAAAGAACAACAAAATTTCAACTTCTTTCTTAAAGCAAGTTCTTCGCCAGTGCGTGGCGGAATCTTTTGGTCGATTCTTGTTCTAGCTGCGTGGATTTCTACATGAATATTCAGTGGCAAATTCTGTGAAAAAAAAAAAAAACTGCGGTAGATGTTATTTCTCGGAAGCTTTGATTCAGACACATATCCAGAGACTTTTCCCCGGGGAGTGCAGTGCTTTTTAATTCTGACGGCAGCGCGCTTTGCGGGCGGCTCCTAAATCACGCGACACTTGCTGCACCCCTTTCTTCCGGCCGCTCCCGTTTTTATTTATATATCTGTGACACCGACGGCATACTTTATTGTTTTTGTTCTCTCTACATTGATATTATCTCGCTTTCCAACAACCTCCGTCTGTTGAAAGGCACTGTCTCAGACAAGACAACACCTTTAAATCTACTCTAGTAATATTATAAACGCGAAAGAAACTCTGTGTCTCTGTATGTTTATTATGTGCTTACACGACTAGAAAACACTGTGCATCATTAGGAAGGGATAAATAACATATTTTGTAATGAAATTTTGAATACTTACAGAACGGTGACAAACAGACGGGTAACATGTTAAGTCTCCGTAATCTTACATTTGCCGCAGCCAGTTTGTACTTTTTAGGACTCCTTTTACATAACTCACTGCTTTCTATATCCAATTCTAGCAATAAAATTTTAAGTCCACGCGTACGAAGTCACGGGTAACATTTATTACACAAATTACTGCAATTACTGTTTAGTAACGGGATAATATTACGCAAGTTTTATATGAATGCTGTTTTTCTCGGGGTTGTTTATTTATGAATGTTTATGAGGAAACAAACCGAGTAACATTATTATTTATACTCGATATTTCGGTGACATAAATCCCCGTCACCATCTTACGACTACACTTGAACATGGCGAAGGAGTTTTATGTCAACGAAATATCGTGTATAAGTAATAATATTAGTCGGTTTGTTTCCCGAGAAACATTCATAAATTACGCAAGTTTCTTATTCAGAGCAGGAGTTATAATCGTGTTTGAAATTACTGTGCAGTGATTTCATTATGACACGTGTAAAGATGAACAGAATTGATAATTTTCTCACTGGTTGCAGTTATTTTTAGTTGCTATATATCTTTGAAGTTAAAACGGAAAACGCTTTGTTGGCTGTGACATAATGAGCATTTCGAAGAAATTTTACACTTGCTTTCTAATTAATATTATATTTTACTGGTGTGTATAAAAATTAACATCTTGTTCAGTATGGATATGCCAGTATATGCTCTTACTCTAATGCGTTGTCTTCGACCGTCAATTGTAATTACTCATATTATACTCAACAATAGATGTATAAAAAAATTCGTTACGAGATGGTATAATTCTTCTTATATACACAATGTTCATTTTTATCTAGTAGTACTAGTTTATTTATCAATCTGTGCCTTGAACAAACCACTGTTATTTAACAGCCGAGAGACTGATTGACTCCTCCCCCCCCCCCCCAAGACAATGATGGATGGGTTCGAATTTCTCGAACAACTGATCGATTAAGATTCTAACAACGTACAGGTTTTGCAGTCGTTTTCTTTATACTCATAGGCGCCCGACTGCCTAACACACTTGCTTAATGATCACAGACTGAAAGTAGAACGTTCGTTGTTAATCAGTAACTGCTGTTGCGTCTGTTAAACGTATAATGTCTTCTGGCTAACAGTGCAGGGCAGATTACCCTAAAGTTATTCTCAGGCTTTTCGCTGTCTGTTAGTTTTGATTAGGCGCGATTGATTGTTGATTTGTCCCCTCTCCTCATCTTCCGACGCTGCTGGTGTATGTACAGATTCTCTGCTTTTGGTGGTTCCTGGGCAGGAATTTGTAGTAATAGCTGAAGGTTAGGGTGAACATCATCCCTTACGAAACAGCGGTGGTGGAGTTCCTGGCAGGCTGCCCAGGTGTCTTCATTTTGTCGTTTGGGACGTATATACCAGATGGTTGTCTTCGAGGCAACAACTTTGTGTGGTTCCCTTGACAGCAACAGACGAAGTGTTTATCAGCTATGTCATTACTTGCGGCACTTACCTTAATGTGTTTATTGATTTTAGTTTATTTAAGTTCCTTCAGCTGATTGTTCTACATCACAGTTTCACTAAATTCTCTGAAGAAGTCTTAATTTATTTGGTAATTTTCTATCTAGGTGCTAGCATGGTCAGTTGCTGAAGCGATTTTGAGCAAAGTAGTCACTTTCAGAGCTGCGAAAGAATGACTTTGTCTCAGGTAATAGACAGGAAAGTGTGCAGCAAAGTTAACAGACCAAACAGAAAAGGGGTGGCTGAAATTTAAGACAGGCAACATGCTGGTCAAAAAATACGTGAAAAACAGCAGTGTTCACAGTCTTTATAGTATCATTCTGAGCTTAATTTCATGCTGAAGTAATACTACTGGATTTTAAAAATTCCGTGGAACTTATATTCTAGAGATTAGCAATATTTATAACTTTGGAATTGCAATGCACTTTCTACGAGTGAGCTACTGATTAAATATATAGGTGTCCATATATTAATAAATCGTTTCATAGCCACCATCGTTAAGGTGCATTAACATTGCGAAGCAATGTGGCTTGTTTGAGTTGTGAAAGAAATTTTCATCATCCGTTACTTGGCCAGCCTGGCAGATTATTATTACCAGCCTCAAAGCCAGTCAGAAATGATGGCTTGAAAGCAGTGTTCTGGCCAGTCATGTCTTCTTAGTTGCTTAACTAAAAAGAATTGTTGTAAAATAAATCTCAATGCAATTCTTCGTGACTAGTAAAATGTTTCATTCCTGGTCCAGGTTGCTTTAAACCTAACCACAAACTCCGCTAAAATTGCCGCTATGAAATGAATGTTTCAATGAAACGCGAATTAATACGTTAACTGTGTCGCATGTTAGTAGCAATAATGCATCGCAATGTAAACTTGATCCGAAATATTCACAAGTTCTTACAACTTTATTTTTGATATCCGTAATTCAGACCGATATTACAACGTTTTAATGGCTGATACAGTTACATGCAAAGGAAAATGAAAATAAATCTTAACAACTCATGTTATGCCACGTAATATTGGTTTTAATTGTAGTCTAGGCTGCAAAAATCGCTATCAGTGTGGAACTACTTTCGTTGAAATAAAGAAATGGTTTCAGTAAGACAACACTCATGAAAACAATTTAAATAATTATTATTATTTTTTTTAAAAAATAATTACTCACACCCTCTTCTGTAACGTCAAATGCCATTTGTAATTCTGACCGAGGTGAAATAACAATCTAATCAAAACTGACTCTAACATTGGTAATACAAAATTAAAACTTTTATCTTACAAAGAGATTAGCTTTGGTGCTGAGCACCCTCTGCCACCCACAATTTTGTGAATTGCAGAGTATATATGTAGATGTAGATGTAGATACATATCAATGGGGAAAGAATTTAATCAATACTGCTACATCGAACGAATATCAAATAAATATAAGCAGCTAATTTTTAATGTGTCGATTTAAATGAAACACATACATTTCTTTAATTCTTCTGATATTTCGTTTATTCGTGTATGCTTAGCTAAATAGAACTGTTGTTAAACAATACGCATAACCTACAACAACAATGGTCGTTGTGAGCAGAGGCGAAATGCCTGACGTCATAGCATCAACGTACACGTAATTAGAGATGAAGCGGGAAGGATTGGGAGCAAGAAATGGGAGCGAAATCTGCCGTGGTCCTTTGAAGAAACCATTACGGCATTCGCCAGAATTGATTTAGGAAACCATGGAAAATCCAGATCTGGATGGCCGGACGTGAATTCGAACCGGCGTCCTCGCGAATGAGAACCCAGGGCGTTACCACTCACCCACAACGTCAATCAGCATGGAAGAGAACGTGGTTCTGTACAAAGCCTTATTAAATGTGTAGGATATGAGTGTGCTGATTCGTATTGTCTGTGAAGTGAGGGCAAAGGAAAATGTTACGATGACTCGTGCGTCAGATGATGATTTTATACGTGAGGCATCCCTTTAGTATTTGTGGGAAGAGTATCCTGATACATAGCACTAGTCATTCACTACATTCAACACAAACGCATTACAGTCACCAACATATGTACATTAACACTTAATAGCACTAGTAATATTAGGGAAGGCAGTGCGAAATAATCCCAGTAACAAATTTCCCACTTAAATCGTTTATGAGTAATGACAGAGAGGCCGGCCGGGTATGATATGGTCTTCCTGAGTTTGCCTATGTGTAATGTTCTCACGTATTCATCCAAGCAGAAATATGAATCATCCTCTGTAATATAACATCTGGGAACCGCAACCAGCTAACCCTTAACAGGAAACATTTAACAATGCTTTCAACATGTTCCGTGAACACCTTTGTGAAACAGAGAAGCAGACTACCGAAAGCAATTCATCAAGTTCACAATGACTGACCCAGCAGTAATATTACTTCCAGTAAACTTATATGGAAAGTGACGAGCTTCATGAATGTAAGGAAGTGCAAGATCCACAACACCTGCTAATAGGCATCATAATAAACGAAGCCTGCACACTCATGACTTGTTCACAGCGAATGACTAGGCCATCCAGGCTGCTGTTACTAGGGTTCTTGCGGGATATAACTAACTGCCAATCCTGGATGTACAATGGACTTGTTCAATTTGTTTGTGTAATAGTGTTGTGATAAAGTTTTATTGTGTGTTACGTTTATTTCCTTAAATTGTATTAAAGTGGTGTCTGGGACATGAATAAATAAATAAATCCAGAAAGTACGGCATCCTAGTGTGTTCTCAACACTAGAACCATACAGAACGTAAGCGCGAACCGGATCAAATCAAGGGAAATTATTTTCTTTTTCTGAGTGTTTGAAATTCTTACATACACGACAATGCATTAATTTTTTTTCTACCTTCAGATGATTTTTGTTATATAACTTTGGATAGCTTCATTGAATTTTTTTATCATAAATTTCTGAGCCACATATTCTAGAAATGTCATGAGCATCGCATAAATATTTTAACTGAATTTCATTTACAATTGTGAAACTATAAAGATGAAGAATTTCTGAAGATCCAAAAATTATTTTAAAAATAATGAAAATCTTTGTCTAATATAAACTTCTCAGAACACAAAAAAAAAAAATCAGTCAGTATGAATGTTTTAATGTAATGAACTATGTATAAGCTTGAAATCTGATAATGTTGTCTTTCTCATAAAATTGTAAACTTTTATTAGAGGAATAATCCAGTTGAAATTATTGACAAGAGCTCGCAGTGAAGAGCTTGGTGAAAGGAGTTGGAGGTGGAACGGCGGAGTGGGGAGAAGTAGAGGGGAGACATTTTCTCTTCGCGTTGACTGCAATCCTAAGCTAATCTCAAAAGTGCATAGCCACGACCTTTTTATCCAGAGCAAACACACTTCTTCAGTCCAGACTTCTGCATTTGCTGATTTCGGCAAACAGTTATCAGGATAGCTTTTTTTTTTTATTTGTGGTATCCTCAAAGCATATATAGAGAGTTTGAAAGAAAGTTTAATAATATTCGTAAAATATGTAAATGTAGATAAAAATCTATAATACTTCTTAAACCAAGTTTTCAAGAATAGAATAAGGTGATGGATGAAATGCCAGAAATATTAACGACGACTCTGAGGTATTGAAAAATGTATAATCAAGAACACATCTAGATTCTGAAATATACGGTATGTACGAATTTAAATTTGACAAACTACTAAGCATATTTACACAAATAATTTATTGTATCGCAGGAAATATCACGGTAAGCACTGTATAATTTGTGTTGTAAGTAAGAGTTCAGAAACGTTTTTCACGAAGAAAATATTTATGGCGATAAATAAATTTTGGAATACTGTTACGACCACAGAAATGTTTCGGTGTCATTCCTTCGGTCTATAAACAAAATCAGGCGGAAATCTGGGGAGTCAGCGTCCATTCTGAGTATCACCTGCTCCTCTGGATATTGTATAACTTTTCTTGCACGCAGTACCAGCCGAAACAGTAGCTTGATGAAGTACTTGAGGAGAGTACAAAAAGTTTCCCATGGAGTAATTAAAATTCATCAGCAGCTCTACCCATTTAATTTGCATAAAATGTAGCTCCTAAACTTTGAGCAAGTCTGCTGAGTTACGGCAATATTTTTTTGTCGTGGAGGGGTCTTGTAGGCATTTGGGGAGGTAAAAGGAAAACTAACGTTCATTGTTTGGCGTCACGGTCTGGAATAAAACTTGTTTGATTTTAACTTGAACGTAGAAAAGAGATTATTCTTCAGCATTTCTTTTATTCTTCCTCGTTATTAGTAGCTAAACACAGTAGTGAGTAACAACAACACGATGTGAAAATTTGTAGTGCTGATATTCTGCGATTTTACTGTTAACTGATAGTATTAGCGGAAACTAAAAAACTGTATTAGTTAAGAAAATTTCACATATATGTAATACTAATGTAACTTCTTTGGAAACTTTAATCGGTATAAATGATACGGTATTCGTATTAGTATTGTTAATGTTATCAGATACTTCACAAGCAGAAAAATAGCTCGTTAAGTTTTAGACAGAGTAAATGCTACTTTTATGAGCATACCACAAACGGAAAAACAATGAAAGGAACAAATTACGAACCGTAGTTCACAGACTGAATGTTTAACACTTCTAAAATTGAAATATTAATTTTTGAGTCTGTTTTGTCCATTAGTGTTAACTTTATTCCTTAAATAAATTACTACATTCTACGGACCCTATCTTCTGCATCAATAACTCTCGATTTAAAAGTTCTTTTTTTTTTTTTTTTTTTTTTTTTTTTTTTTTTTTTTTTTTTTTTTTTTTTTTTTTTTTTTTTTTTTGTCACTTCACGAAAGGGAACTGAATGAATATTCTTAACAACATGACTAGAAGTCTTAATGGTTTGAATTTAATTATTTAGATGAAGAAAAAACATCAAAGGAAAGTAATATCATAATGAACCCACTACCAAAGAGTTAAGTTTTCAGTGATTTTTTAATTTTTTTTTATTTATGTGGAATTTGATTTTGTGTATAAACTCTTCTGGTAACATATGCTACATATGGAATGGATAAATTTCAGTTCCCACCACTTTATCACCATTAAACCCAAGATTTGGCTGCATTTAAGAAATAAATGCTATGTGTGGATACAAGTGGAAAAATAACCACTAAATGACACCAAAGCCCAACATTTTATATTTTCGTGGTTCTAAACATCTTTTATAAAGAAAAAATAAGAACCGCTAAACAATGTTAAAATACGATGCTTTTGTCTAATATCACCTGCTGCTATGTTTTTCGGCATAACAGATTACTAGTATGAACAATGTCACATTTCAATTTTATAATTTTTGTGAAATGCCACATTTTCAGCTTATTTTACAACTTGCTCTTTGGCTTGTGTTATTATAAATATTTCTATAATTTGGGTTCTTCTCATTTACGACAAATGAGTAAATCATTGAATGAGGGGGAGGGGGTTAATATATTATTACACACGAAACTGATAGAAAAAATTAAACAACACCGTTTTCAGCAAAGTACAATTTTCTATGGTGAAACTAAACAGAAGTTACGACTGATCTTGACAGTACTTTTTAAATACGGCTGTTATTCTCGCTTTTGGAATGCTGGTGGTTGGTATTTGGTGCTACTGATTAGCACAGCCAGAGTGTCGTTTGTGTCTAGGTGGAGTTCCTACAACACTGTTGCCCTGTAATGGACAACTGGAAACAGACCACTGTAAGGATAGACCTTTAGAAGACCTTTGCCAGAACTAATTCAGCTCGTCAGAGCAGTTGTAGGGCAAAGCTCTCTATTGTTTAATCAGAGACTGCATGACAGATCGATGACACAGACAAAGTATAACCATTTAAATGCAGCGCAAAAGTTCTGAAATAAGATAAATTTTTAGAACTAGATGGAATATAGCTTATTGGAAATATTTTTGAGTACTCACATATCAAATATGGGGTGATAGTTTTTTACGATTCCTATAAAGTTAAGTGACAAATTTGCATAGAAGGGAAAGTTTTGAAAGATAGCAGGTAGTGAATATATACGAGTATGTAATCTTGGAGCGCTGTGACTCTCTTCAGTGCAGCTAGAGGGTAATCAAGATTTTATAATTTAATATAGTCCTAGAGGATTTGAAATGGAAAGGTGAAAATACGATCTTCTAACTATAAACTTGAATTCTGATTACACTGTAAAGCTACTTTCACTTAGTAAATTGATTTAAGGTTAAATGAGATAGGACTATGAATTAACAGCTACCCGAACTCTTTTATTTACATTTATAGTTTGGGATAATCTATTTCTAACACTGATGACAAAGACAGTGAAGTTTTTTTTTATCTGCTTAACGTATCTCTTACAGCGAGGTCTTTAGAGACGGGAAAGGATGGGGGCAAGGAATGGGAAGGAATTTGTCCATGGCCTTTTGGTGGAAGCATCCCGGCATTTGCTTGGAGTGATTTGGGAAACCATGAAAAACCCAAATCTGGATGCGCGGACCGGGATTCGAACCACCGTCCTCCCGAATGCGAGGCCAGAACGCTAGCCGTTACACCACCACGCTTGGTATGAAGTTGTTGGCGCCCTATGGAGAACATAAGTAATGTTACCGGCGTTTAACTTATAGCCTAGAATACACTCTTGCCTGAAGTGCGAAACAGTCGGGCTTTAAACTTCAGCTTAGTCACATGTAATTCCACTAAAAACGAGTTGCTTTCATTATTACAAAACTCCAAAATTTGGTGACATTGCTAACGGATATGAAAAGCTTGTGAATAATAAAAAAGAAAAATATATTGATTATGTAATTTCTAGTTCAGTTGCATTCAAATCATATATTTTTAAAATTCTTTGCATATAATTACTTAGTTTACCCGAAAAGTTTAGTGTTTCTCTGATGAAGAGATGCTCTATGAGGAAATCGGAAGAAAGGCACGTTCGTACGGCTGCCAACACTACAATAACCCGGAGAACCCTAAAGTAGACTAAGTGGTGGATGTAGACCAGGTTTTAGATTTGCGTTACGCGTTACTAGGATGACAGTTAATTCGTAGAATATTCTCACTACTTCCCAGAAACAAATACTTTGCATGGAGTCCAACAGACCTATTTAAAGATTCAAGTTCATATTGTAAAAATAATGTATTTTTTTTTACATTTTCCATGACGTTTATAATGAGACTAATTTGAAAACTCACAAAAACTGTTTCCCTTAAACTACTAAACATTATGCAGTTAAAAGCAATAACTTTTTTCTTGAAAGATGCTGTTCTATTTATGATTAAGTTTTTAAAGAACACCAATTTCAGGATAAATTGGAACTGACTTAATAAGATACTAATAACATTATGTTATCAAATATTTGATGTGTCATGTTGATGACAACAAGGAAAAAACCTCTTTTTGGTTGCTTCACGTGAGAAAAAATCTTGATTTTATCCCCCAATTTTTTTAATTATTAATTCAGACAAAGACCGTAAAATAGTTTTCCATGGTAATGGATAATTTCGTTCTGTCTTTTGTCATCGAGGATATGTAAGCGTTTTGTGATATGCGATGAAAGATTCTACTTAACATTAAATAAACTGGATGTACAGTTTTTGCTTGTTACATAATGTCTATGAGTCTTAGGAAAATGCAACCATTTTCGAAATAACGGACAGAAGATTAACACCCTACAATGTTACCAACTAATAAACTTTCGGATGCCGTGTAACATAATTTGGTATGTGTATGTTCCCCAGGCGGGTTAATGTTGGCGTATTGCTCTGTCACTGATTAGGCGACCAGTTCAAATGCAATTTAATTCTTGTATCTCCTTAACTACTCTTTGTCGACTTTTTTCGAAAGGAGTATCAGTGATAGTTCCCAACGGTACACTCGTATTCCAGTAAACTATGAAAGAATTAATTAAAAGAGCTGTGAGTTTCATTCTACAGATAAAGACAAGGTGGCTATGGCTAATTGCTCTGGAAATTGGCGCGCATGTTCACACCTTCAGCGACGACACTAAATTCTAGAAATCTGTAGGGAACAAAGATATGTACGTATGATGCCTTATCCAACACTTCAAAGGAAAGAGAATGTTACCTGCTTTTGGTCCCCGCGTTGACGCTGCAGTCTGGCATGTTGTTTCACTATTGCTCAAATTAAAGTGTAATTCAACTGTTTTACTAACAAATTAACTCTTTAATGTAACGCCTCGTATGCAATACGCATCAAACATACGTTTTTTTTTAAAGCAATGAAATTAAAAATGGTACAACTGTTTATAAGTGCAAACATGGAATGAAATCTCATTTAGACCTCGAACCAAATATACTGTGCGTGGTATCCTAAACTCTCTGCCGATATTGTTTCAGAAATGCTTACCATTCTTTATTGATTCCGGGCGTAGGAATTAGCGCTTCATCAATATTTATTGCCATTCATGAGAGGTTAGGCATTTAACACACCGAAGCCATGAAACTAATTTCTTACCGTTACGTTATCAATTAGTTCAGAATTCACGGGAATAGAATTGTCAGACGAACTTTTACCCAGCATTACGTGACTATGCTGTGTTCGACTATATGGTCAGATCCTTAGTTGATGTACTTAGATAGAATAAGACTTCCATTTTTTATATAATACAAAATAGATAATGAAGATATAAAGGATGGCAACTGTATTTATTTGCACATAACATACTGTATAATTAATACGGCGAAGGAGGTGGGTTGAAAGTCAGTGGAAGACAGGAGGTGCTTGAAAGGAGTAATGGGAATAGATAAAATATATGTTTCTGATTAGTGGTAAATGTGTACTGAGAGTAGAATTAGGATTATGAAATCAGACACTAGAAAACTTTATGAAGGGCATATATGGAACAACAAAAGAATTTAAATGAAAAGACACAGAAAGTGGTGGTTATGAAAATCGTCCCTGAGGAGTAGGCTCCGCTTGAATTATTAGTAGTAATTATAATAACCATAATGCAGGTATCGTGTGTTGTGGGAGCAGAGTAATTGTACAGAGTTCAGGTGTCCTTTTTCTGCGGTGTGGCGGTGGTGATTGGGGGTGCCTCACGGGAGACGGTGACTTGGTGCGGGTCGCGAGTCATTAGCTCTAACTGCCCGGCCACTGGGCACTGCCCGCCGCATAAATCCCGAGTCCCACAATAGGACCGCCCACACCGCCACGTCCGTCATTCGCACACGGCGCCGCACCGCCCCGGTCATTCAGCCGGTGATACCGCTCAACACCGCGCCACTCTCCAGCTGGCCTTCAAAGGGCAGTGCAGTGTGTAACAGCGATAGTTCCATTTTATATCAGCGATATTTATGATTCCAAACTAATAGTCCAGCTGGGCCTTTTAGCGTAGGGGCTAGAGAGCTGGCTTCACGTTGCAAGGATCGCCGGTTCGAGTCCGGGCGAGGACATGTGTGGTTTTAATTACGTGTTGTGTCTGTTCTGTGTTGTCCATAATGACGACGATGTAGTACATATACATTTGAAGAAACAAAAGAACACACTTGCAGTTGGCTGTATGGCTGACATGCCGAAAAACCAATAATATTAACAAAAAACAACAACTAATAGTCCAAAACACGGCTGCATGATTTCTAAGTCCATCTTTTATTTGATTGAAATGCACTTTTTAGGTATAACTATTAGTAGCAAAATACGATTTTGCTCGGTTGCCTATCCAAATCTGGCCGCCAATATTTTTAATTAAATTTAAAAAAAAATCTTCACTTGTTTTTTAGACAAATTATAATTTACTGCAAAGAGGGACATGTAAAGAACATAAAAAGTTCGGGTTACCTATGTAAACGTGGCCGCAAGTAGGAATTGCTGCCTGTTAAATGTATGTAATAGCGAGAGAGACTTAGCGCACCACGCCATCTGTCAACAATGTGGTGCACTAACTTTAACGGCTGGAAATCTCTACTTGCGGCCAGTTTTACATAGCAAATCCAAACTTATTATGTTCTTTACACGTATCACTTTGAAATGAATTATATTTTATTTAAAGAAACAAGTGAACGAATTTTTTTAATTTTTGAAATTTTAATAAAAATACTTGCGGCTATTCACAATCGTATTCTGCTATTAATAGTTACACATAAAACTTGAATTTCAATCATATAACAGATTTAAGATGAAAAAAAAAATGTTTCACAAATTTCACTGCACTTCGTGGTCCGTGCGAAAATATCGCGAATTATTCAGATTTGTAATAGCGAGATTAGTGGATTATAGTAGGCTGAAAGAAGCACTGTCTTATGAAACAACTAGAAATCATGAAACGTTTCCTTAACTGAAAAGATCCTTGCTCTAGAAAACACATACAGTTTATCATCATTTCTGTGATACGTGTAGCTGCTATCTAGCGGTATGTGATCATTCCTTATCGACGCTCAGCGGTTTGACTCTGAACTATCGCAATCCCGTGACCTTGATTGTCCATAACTTTACCATTTACAGGTTGAGTTTCGAAAAATTCCTTTCTTAACTCATGACATTACCAAAGCGGAGAACTTATTCTTTGAAATGATACCCCATTCATCGGTTTTGCTTAAGAATGAAGGGAGAAAAATGGTTCGTAAAAAAAAGAAAAAAATCGTTTTGGAAATAATATGTATGATTAGGCACTTTAGCAGTGACTAAGGGTCTTGCTCTTTCTTTTTGGAACTTTATGGTCCAGTCCCGGGTTCAAACCCCGAGGCTTCGTACGCATCCTTCGGGAGGATCCAACCAACCTTTGGGTTGTGGACTAAGTTAAGTTTAGTCACCTTTCAAGTTATAAGTCTTTAAAGAGAAAGCCATCTGACTGATATTAATTATCACTAAGCTGGACCAAAACATTGATTGGAAATTAATTAAGGTAGAGGTTACGGATATTCGCCTCTCTGCCGTTGCCCGCAGCATTCACGTTAACAGAGCTCCACGTTCCGCTTTCGACGTGACGGAGTCAGTACCAACCTCTGGACATTCTTCGCCATCCCGCCTCGTTTCCTCCACGGTTTTCATTTGACAGCAGACTAAATGTGCCTGGGTGGCAGTTCCGGACGTTTGGCGTGAAGAAAATCCTCTGCTTCTTCGAGGATCGAATCCCTACCATCCGCTCCGCAGTTAGACGCTCTGCCAACTGAGCTTAGTAGCTGCCTTACCAATTTAATAGCGAATGTCTAAATTGTACGCAGAAACTCTCGTGAAGTTATTAAATTCCGTTTCCAGAATTTCGTGGGAATTGCACTTCTCTGATTTTCCGGATTATATTAACTATCACGTTAACTTGAGCTATTTGGTGGTTGTATTTGAAGCCTAATTGTCATGTCTAAGAATTCTATTGAAGTTTCTTTCTGTAAATAGTTTGTTTACCACTTTTCATAAAAATTAAATTTATCAATTTTTTACTAGACGTTATTGAAAATGTTGTTCGATATTGCTTTTTAATAGAAGGTATTCCAATTTTCCGCACAAGATCGCACAGTTTTAAGACTTTACACTTCCATCACTTTATCCCAAATTTTAAATGCGAATACAATTGATTTTGTATTTTAAGCAACAATTTACAACTTCTCTTTTTAATCACTCTACTACATTTCAATATTAACAGTAATACATTTGGTAATGCAAGTGTGACAGTGCCATATAATAAGATTTTTAACGTGCAAATAAAAGAAAGGTCCCTCTTATTGAGTGGAACTGTGTCGAATTATTCGTGATTCGTCCGTACAGTTTTATTCGTCATAACTGTACCTCAAGAAAGTAAAACGTTATACTCTTGTCACCACAAAACTATTCAACTGACTTTGGGCCAATCCGTCAGTCAAAATGTTTACAATACCTTGGAATGTTTGATTTATATTGCTTTTATATTATCAAAGCAGATCTGGAAGATATTTTTTCAGATATATGTGTCAAAAATGTAGTATATGGTATGTAATGTAGCATGATAGGAAGGTGTGACAGAAAAAGGTAATGACAAGTTTTAACTTCTCCTATTACGTTCAAAAGAATCTAAAAACAAATTTGAAAGTCAAAGATAAACTTCATGTGAATTACTTAATTATAGAGACGAAGGACCTATTTCCTGAATGTTAAGCGGATTTAAGATGTCAGTAATGATTACTGAACCGTTTCTGGAACAACATTTTCCAAAAATTACGGATAACTCCGTAATTATTGAACATTGGTAAAGAAATAAACGTTATATTTAAACACATGCCTCAGTAACATTCGATACCAATCAGTAATACACCGTAAACTGGGAAATGTAAGTAAAATCGAACACTGACAGTCTTAGTTTCATCCAGGCCTCTTTTTTGCCGCGATATTATCATTTTTAGTTGTCACTCGGTGCTGGGAATTCTGGGGAAGGAAAGATATTTTTCCACGAGGTCTCGTGGACCTGGTATTACAGAGAAAGTTAATGTCTTTGAATACTTCGAAGCAGGGTACCATCATTTATAGTTCGTTCGCTGGATAAATACGATGAAGACTCTAAAGTTTTTTTCCGGTCGGCCTGTAGCCACTCATCCAGCACTCAATGTATTTTTATATATCGTCAATATTATGACTTTCGGAATTTTATTTGAATATTCAACTGTAGAACAACACAGGACACACCCATGCCCTCGAACCGGCGACCTACAGTACGTGGAGCTAGCTTTATGCCCCTACGCTACAGAAGCTATAAAGGTATGAGCGTTGTAGTTTGAAAGCCTCTTACAGATATAAAGTAAGAGAATTTGTATCTTGGAATCAAATCAGCTTTTTGCACAAACGTCCGGATAGAACTTATCAAATAGCATGGACTTCTCTTCACTGTAAAAAAAAATTGTCTTCTTCAGTTTCCTACTGTCCATACATGAGAATGATTTCTATTCTACAAAACAATTATCATCTTTTTTTTAACGTCCTTCAACTAAAGGAATTACCATTACCCTTGAAAGTAATTGGATTCAACACTTAATTACCAAAATTCTCCATACTAAAAATAGTTGTTTTCCATCATTACCTGGACAAAACGATTACTAACAATAATGCTAGCAACTTAGTTTTTAACTTAAAGGTTTTAAATTAATAAATGAAAATCAGCTAATAATTTAATAATTAATAATTAAGAGCACAACTGTTCGCCGCAACGAGCCAGAGATAACGTGACCATGCGTGTACAGAATATGATCAACCAATTAAAGTAATAAAGTGCATCAGAATCACCTCACAGACCGTTTCCTAGTTACGTAAAATGAAGTTTAAGTTACAATATTTTTGAAACGCTACACCTGTTTACCAATCGAAACAGAAATCTTCTACACCATTGTACCGGGTGTGATTCCCGTCCCCTAAAATAAACGACATAATGGCTAAAAATATGTAAGAAAACTTCACAATGGAGGATCATTACTATTGTTGAAATGTAGTCTTCACGGGTTTTCCGCCGTATGTTGTTGAAATGCGACAACGAGCTTTCAGCGGCTGACTGTTCCGCCATCTGAAGATCCTGAAGATGGCGACAGAGTCAGCCGCCGAAAGCTCGTTGTCGCATTTCAACAACATACGGCGGAAAACCCGTGAAGACTACATTTCATCGATACACCATGAAAGCCTTCGATCTCACGTTACTATTGTTGTTAGCCAAAGTGCACAGTGACATCAAAACTCTACGCACCAAGTAAAGTACGCTGGTAACAAGATAAAAATACTCTCAGTGTAACGTTCCCAAGCCCGTGCACTGATCTCATTCGACTGTGATGTAGTTAGTGGAGAAGATACGAAATAACTACTGTTTACGTGTAGTGTATTGTCCCAGCAATCCTTAAAATTGCAGCAGCTAGTGTTAATATTTGTTATGGGTTACTATGGCAACGATTTTTACAAATCGCCGGAGGAACTTCTACATGTCCTGGAAGACAACAGTCCTCTGAGCAACTTGGTATTCAGAGAGGTCAACTCTTTTATGAGCCATGATGGCTCACTTCAAGGTCCTTCCGCGGATCTTACCTACGGAACGCATTTGTTATCCTAAAAAAATGTACACTATTGGAAATGTAGTTACGTGCAACCATTGATTATACCGCACTAATAGTAGCAGTTGTAATAATGCTATAAAATCCATTGGTAATTAAGGATTTTTACAATACCCATACATTAGTGGTACACATGCATGTAGAAAGTAGTAGAAATAAAGGATCTTGATCTTATGAGAGTATTGGTGTAAAGAACAAATTAATTGAATAAATATTAATTATTAATCTTATAGCTAATGTCACTTATATGCTAGCGATAGAAAAGCAGGTTATTTAGTTATTCACCGTGAATTACGTTATCTTAGAAATCAGTAAACAATTAAAATCATCTCGAATTTACTATAGTCTGAAAACAAAAAAGCATTTATAAAAACAGATTAATTTAACAAAAAAAGATCGAAAGTTTAAACGTTTTGCGTCCGATAGCTGAAAGAAACCTATAGTTGTATATATTTATTTATAATCGATAGTAATGGTAGCTGTTGTAAGCCAACATAAGAGCATTATAATGCTATAAAAAAACTGTGTATTTAGTTTAAAAAAAATAACTGCAGTGAAAGTTAATTCTGATGGTTTCTGTTCATTAAGAATAAAATATCATGCTTTAAGAAATTTGTCTGAAATATTATCTTATATTTGTGACATTGTATCATTTTCTATTCTGATTCAAAAGAAAAATTAATTAGTATTTTAGATAAAGAAATTATGAAATATTATTTTATATTTGTGACATGGTATATCTTCTACTTTGATTCTAATAAAAAAGAAATGACAAAGCATTATGGATAAAATCTAGACACGCACTGCACACTTTTTCATGTTATCGGAAATCTTCTTTATATACTGGAAATATGCCCGTTCTGTTTCAAAGAGGGAAAAAAGTATCAATAGGAATTTAACAAATAGTTTATCGTTGGAGCGATGAATACAATTTTCATGGTAATATCATTGTTCACAAAATTCTTTCGAAGAATGTACTAAAATTTTCTCCGCATTTAGCGACCAGTGAATGTGGTCAGTCACTGTTGAGATCTTTGTGCTGTAGCAGTGATTGACGGCAACCGTTTCGATTGCGATTGCAGTGTATTAGGACTTCACACTTTGTACCCGATTGTACTCGTTGCGCGCCTCTATAGGCAGCTTCAATGTGACATTACAAATACCGCGTTAACCGCGATCCTATTTGAATAACAATGTTCGCACACAATACAGCGGCTTTAATGTTCCTTCCAATTTTCACCGACCCGAACAAGTGCCTATTGCCGCAAACACAATCGCAGCGAGAGAAGGCAGGTATCCGAACGCACAATGGCACCTTAATGCCGAGGAAGAATGCGCCTGCGGGCAGGCAGCCCTGCGTGGCTTTATTCGAGAGTCTATCGGATAAAACCAGAGACCTGAGACAATGAGGAGGGAATGCTGCGCGCGGGCTACTGAATCAGAAGACTCCTTCATTCCCAGGAAATAATCACAATAGAGGCGAGAGGCTGTGTAAAGACGGGCGCAAACCGAAGATTAGAGTTCATTATTTGGCGTTTTCGTATAGAACGTTGTACAAGAGCTACAAGCTCTCTCTGAATACTCAGCTCAACAGAAAATAGCAATACACTCTTACAAAAGCGTCTTTAAGTTTATTTGATATAGATTAATTTTACCTCAGATGCTGATTAATCAAATTATGGTTATGAAACAAGGTCATCGTTTAACCCAAACTACAGTTGATTTGGGGAACATTTTTCTTTTAAATATGTAGGTAGATGTCATATAAGTTTCTTGGAAAGTGAGTGAAATTTTATGATAAAAAGTAAATAATGTATACAAAAAATTTATGAAGATTGCAGGTAAGTGGGTGAACTGGCAGCAAATAAATTTATGTATGTATACAGGATGTGTTGGATACAGGATTTGAACAATAGCTGCATTGTTGATTTAGAAAGACATAATAAAGATGTATAATTAAAAAATGCTGTAGTTTAGTATCATATATGTTTTATTTCCGTTGTTTTAGATCACAGCCTGTTATGGAAAGTTGCAGCACACTATTTTTCTTTCTTTTCATAGTTTCCAGTGGAAGGAACATAAACTTGTACATGTTATTTCCTGCTTTTGATTTTTGCTATGTGTCCGTAAATTAAGATACTGACGTTGTTTCGCTGCACATGAAAGATGTTTCCTTACTATACAGAATTGTTTGAAGAAGCAAAATATTCTTCAGCACAAATTAGTACAATTTTATTAAGCCTTCGTTAATATATTACTATGAACCACTGAAAATTTATAACCTTTTCTTCACTGACACAAAGAAAACAATTCAAGATCTTAAAATCAGTTTAAATGCTAGTAAAACGCCCAATCTAGAGCCGGATTCCAATCGACGAACTTTGGTTGTTAATATTTATCTGTTAGATCGTTAGCCTTCGACCTGTCAAACAAATCGTACATCATACTGAATGGCTGACACTTAGAGGGTGAGTAGTCACTGACCTGGAATTTGATTCTTATGTTAGCCGCTAATTTCAAGTTGTATTTCAAATTTTAACGTCCCTCGAAAAGAGGATGAATGATGAGAGATGATTAGAGCAAGTATGTTACTATCAGAGAAATGTTGTATTACTTTGTGTCAATGAACAATGTTTCCTCCTTTTATTTTTATTTACATGTAAGCATTGTAGTCTTAGTAACATCAATCCAAACCATTTAAATGTCTTCCTATCATCATTTATCGTTATTTGTAATTTTCACAAACTTAGCAACATTGTTACGTAGTTTACTATTTGAATGCAATCCCACACTGTGCATCTTTGCAGCTAATAATAAGTAAATTATCGAAATTAAAGATGATATACTCGGGCGAAGTTGCTTTTTTTTCTGAAAACAACATATGGTATTATTAGAGGATTGCTAAGTATTTCAGATACTGTTAATCAATGTAGACGTTGCGTATAGGAAGATAAAACAAAATTTTGAAGAAATGGAGAAAAGAGGTGTAAACATTAAAGCTGACGATGAGAAACCTCTTTTAAGCTCAAACGATGGAAGAAATACACTGAGAAACTGTATAATGGAGATGACTTGAACAATAGCGTATTGGAAAAAGAAGGTGATGTCGACATTGATGAATAAGGAGTTCCTGTTTTGAGGACAAAATTTGATAGAGCTCTATATGACTTGAAAGTAAATAAGGCAGTTGGAATTGATGAGATCCCTGTGGAACTTCTTAAATCGCTAGCAGAAGAAGGAATCAAAAGGTTATTCAAACTGATAGCAAAAAGTTATGAAACAGGAGAAATTCCGACTGATTTTAATAAAAAATATCATCTTCACACTTCCGAACATAGCACAAGCCGACAAATGTGAGTATTACCGCACCATTAGTCTAACATGATACACTTCAAAATTACTGACCAGAATAATATACATAAGAATAGAAAGTGTAGTAGAAGAGATAGTAGGTGAAGATTAGTTTGGGTTTGGGAAATGCTGACTTTAAGATTAATACTTGAAGGGCGGATCCAAAAAAACAAGGATAATTTTATGGGGTTGGTTGATATAGGAAAAGCTTTGGATGAAGTTAGGTGGGACAATATGTTCAAAATTTTTAAGAAGTCAGGTTTATAGTGTCGAGATAGAAGAAGAATACTTTTTAAACTACCTAAGAATCAAATGGATATAATAAAAGTAGAGAATCACAAGAGACATGCATCAGTTAAATAGGGTGTGAGAAAAGGTTGTAATCTAAGCTCCGTTAATATTCAAGATGTTTGTGGAGGAAACAATAATGGAAATAAAAGAAAAGTTTTCATGTAGCGTGAGGGTTCAAGGAGTAAAAATCAGTGTGCTACGGTTTGCTGATGACATTGTCTTGGTAACAGAACAGGCTGAGAATATTGAGAAGTTACTGAACGGCACGATAAAATACTGAAGGAAGATTTTGGACTGAATATAACTCAAAGCAAGACAAATTGATGAAATGTAGCAAAAATGATACCAATCTCAGTCGATTAAATATATAAATAGCATCGGATGCAATAGGAGAAGTAATTGAATTCTGATACTTTGGAAATAAAATTACAACCGATGGCCGAAGCAGGAATGATGTTAAAAGCAGAATAGCACTAGCAAAAAGGGCCTTCATGAAAAAGAGGTAATCTTTAGTTTCAAGTATTGATCTAGGAATTAGAAAGTACTTCTTAAAACTATATGTGTGGAGCACAGCACTTTATGGTAGTGAAACATGGACTTTAGGAACACCGGAAAGAAGAAAAATGTAAGCATTTGAAATGTGGTGCTACAGAAGAATGCTGAAAATTAAGTGGATAGATAAAGCACGAAAGGGACGAGTTTTGGAAGTGATGGGTGAGGAATGAAGTTTGTGGAAGAACGAAGAGACAGGTTGATATGTCATGTTTTGAGACATGCTGGATTGGTTAATTTGATTGTGGAGGGAACAGTCGGAGGTAAAGAACTATAGAGGAAGACACAGACTAGAATATGTGATGCAGATAATTGAGGACGTGCGTTGTAAGAGGTATGTAGAGATGAAGAGGTTAACACAAGGTAGGAAGGGATGGAGGATTGCATCAAACCAGTCGAAAGACTGATGACAGAAAAATGATCAGTTTAGATATTTTCTAATGAGATAAAATAACATAATTTTCTATTCTCTTTAGCTATTCAAGTTTTCTGATATTAAAAAGAAATGTGCAATATAAAACAGTAACGTCGTTTTCTATGGATCCAAATATAATATAGCAAACACACATTTTAATAAAGTGATATTTTTCACAAAAATCAACTTAGTTGTACATTCCACAAATATTTTTAATTTCTTCTTGTTCATTAGCTGTAACAAAAAAGAAGATTTTTTTATTTTTAAAAAAAAAAACTTAATGTTTTTCAGCTCGTCGACTACAGCAGACCGGGAAGGGAACAAGAAAAGTGAACGAATTCGCGAACGAACGTCCTTGAATGTCAGCTTCGTATGACAAGATGAATAGGAATCTAAAAGAACACTTGAAACGCGGTTGTTTAGAACTTTCTACGTACAGAAGGTTCGAAAAACGCAGCCATACAACTACAAATTTATCAAGTCACAACTACCCATCGAATGGGACATTTTTGCGAGTTCTTCGTCTTCTTAGTCCTAATACTTGAATCCATTGAGGCGGAAGGTACCAACATTCGACAAATAATTTAGCTTTTTTTTTCATTTTGCGCTACCTAGCTCATAAGAAAAGATGTGTGTTAAATAGTAATTCCAGTTAAAACTATAAGCTTGTTTTGCTTTTATCACAACTTCTATTCCTGTAACCACTTTTAGAAGTTTTTCTACTTGTAAATCATAGATATAAAGCTATTTTGAAGTAGTGTTACAATTTCCGTAGTGTCATAGTCATATATGTAGGTTTATACATATTTATTTTTCGACATCTATTGACCTAGCTCTCTAAATATATGTTAATCATTCTCTGTGGATGACAGAAGAAGCTGAATGAATCCTGACCTGTCTGCTAGAGGCTGGATATCTTGTGGGCGACCGAGTGAGTTCCCTTTACGGTTCCCCATAAAGCTGACGGCTCTATCCGGCAACACATGGCTCGGTCTAATAACAGACAGAGCACGCCGTGCGGGCAGCGATCTGATGCATCAGCAGGAATCCTCCCCAGACGGCGGCGGCGTCCACTTGCGGGCTCCCTATCGGATTGCTTCGCAGACCAGATACCATTATTACTTTTCCGCTTGGCGATTTATCTCCCGGCTCCTATTTCATATCCTGTGATCACAATAATCTTCCTCGCCATATACTAGCACTGTTCCTTCATTTAGGAAAAAAAAGAGAATCCTTCCGTATTTTCCCAGTAGTAATTTGCCAGACATGTTTTTTTGTCGTTGAATACTTTAGTTTGTTTACTTATGAAATAATCTGATACTCAACTTGAATTCGCTTATTAACTATGGCAAACAGAAACAAAAAAAATGTTGTCGACTCTAATTATTATTTTTATTTTTACTTAGGGCTTAGTGGGTGTTGTTGATGTCAAGATGATGACGAGGCCCTCATATGAGAACTGCGGAGTAATGAAATACTTGATTTCTAATTTTATTGTTAAATACCTTCCCTGCTGTCCTGACAGTGGATTGATGGAACTGAGTGGCCGCCGTTCCGCATCTTCAGCTTCAGGAAAAAAACATCCACTTCACTCCAATTTTAGTCCACCTGTTTTATTTAGTGGCTAATAAGTTGGTTTCGGTTGGAGTCGAAGGGATCAACAACCAGTCATAAACATTACACTATTTCCGTGATTAACAACAAACTTTGGTGACCTCACAGAACGAAAGGTATTACGTAGAATAGAAAAAATATATATTCCGTTTGGCACATTGTAATGATGTTAACCAATTTAGTTTCCCTCAGTCCGCCACAACTTTAAACGAAAATTTTATTTAATGCTGTCACATAATACCAGGGGTATTAAATAGAAATTAGGGAAAGTTCATAATGTATCAAATTTCAGTCACAAAATATTTGTTTTAAGTTTTTAACTTCCACATTGTTTACAGAGAGTAATTTATTAATTTTATTTCATTTAAAAGTAAGAATGGGTACTAATAATATAAGTAGCAAGTGACTCAACTACGATTTCGTGCATTTTTTCTCGAGAAGCATTTACATAGTTCTCCTTTTACCATGGAGAAAAGGTATGTATATACATTTAAAACTTTATATGTTGTAAAACTAGCACAGTAGTCGCTGCGGGTAATATGTTTTCCTACATTCACATTGGACACAACTTTTATTACAACACATGTCATTCCTATTAAACTACTTTCAATCCACGGGAATTGTCTGTTGGTGGTAATAACGTGACTAACATGTAACATTCCTTATTGGCTAAATTAATTTTGGGAGATATTTGAATTATTTTCAATGTAACTTACGATACTTGTTGATTTAATTGCAACTGCTGAGTGTTCTTATAGACTTTTAAGTATTTAAATATATCCTGTTAAACTGTAAATACAATTTGTAATTTATATTTGATTAATAAGCATTATCGTAATAATGCTTGTAATGAGCAAGTACTTATATTATAGTTTGCAGAACATGCAATAATGCTGGAAATATTATTTAATAAATTCAGTTTATAGGGATTTTCTGTTTGACTGATGATTTCATTGAGAACATTCCATGGCTTACGACGATTGGTACCATGAGTAGGCGTGGTGCAATGTACTATAATAGCAGTCCAGTTGAGGCCTTAATTAATTTGTTTCATTTTTACAGAATTTGTAATCTCTTTAACTAGAATTTTAAAAATAAATAACTTATAAATTTTAAGTTTTACTAAAAACGACTTTTAAATTTGTGAATTTGTTCAGATTTCACCACTGTCATCAACTGCATCATCAATTGTGATTAAAATGTTATTAAATATACAGCGTGATTGCGCGATGATGTTACAAACTTTCAGGGAAGATGGAGAAGAGTAAATGTATCTATTTGAGGTAAGGCACCCTGGTCCGGAAACCATCGACTCGAAAGTTATAAGCTAAAATCTTTCTGATACAGTAGAATTTATGTACCGGTTCTGTTACTAAGATTGTTATTCATAAACGGATATGGTTCCAGCATGATGGAGCCCCACCTCACTTTGGACTGAGGTTTCATGAATATCTGGATCAGATATTCCTTTAAAAGTGGATAGGCAGAGCAGGTCCTGTTCCATGGCCAGCACGTTCACCTGATCTCAAGACACTCGGTTTTGTTGAGTCATATGAAAAATAGAGATGCCTATCGAGTATCTCTGGCAAGAATTCTTGTTGCCTGCGACACTGTTCGAACGACAACAGGGATATTAGAAAAAGTCCGGCAGACGCATTGACGCTGGTGGACGCCGTTTTGAACAACTGTTGCAAGTGTAGCAGCTTGTGAAAAGTGTGTAGTTAAATTGAATTAATCATTACTGGACTTGGCATTTTATGTCTCTTTCACATCAAGCAACGTGCGCCGTTACTAGTTCATCAACAGGAGATAAAGCGGACAGAGCCAGCTGTCGAAAAGTTATCTTTTTGCGACGCTACCCGGCTGAACTCCTGTGAATATTTCATTTCAGTATTCTGCTTTTTAGGAAATATTTTTAAGTTTATACATCAACAATGTTTCGAATGTAATAATTTAGTTTTCACTATTCCTAATTTGTAATGATGTAGTCACATTGTTTTGGAGTAGTTCGTTTATTTCAGAACATAACAAAATCTTATTAAGGCATGAAAATCATCAAATCCAGGTAGTTGTTAAGTAATTGTCTGATCTCGTCATGTACCTTATTGCGTTAGCACCAAAAGGGGAAAACTGGTTCCAGCATTTCTTATAGTTTACCGAGCGTGGTGGGTGAGCGATTAACTCTCAGGCTTCGCATTCGGGAGGACGGCAGTTCGAATTCCCGTCCGGGCATCCAGATTTGGGTTTTCCTTGGTTTTCCCAGATAACTACAGGCGAATACCGGGGTGCTTCCTGCAATAGGGCCATGGCCGAATTCATCACGTTCCTTGTCCCCAGTCCCCTGTCCCATCGCTCCTCTAATGACATCGACCTCCATCATTCTCGTTTAGAAATAAGTTGTTTTTAACCTGCGTAATACACATTTAATATATATATATTTTCCGTGGTACCGTCTATCGCAATATTAATATTTGAGAAACTTGAAATACGTGCCTATTTTAAAATTTAACTGAAAAATGCCCTTTTCAATTAAGAATCTGGGAAACTAGGCACGAATGAATATGGCAGGTAGACAGTTGATGGTTTAAAAAAATTATCGCACTGAATTAAAAGTTACGGTAATATTTAAGCTTCGTCAGTTACTAAAACTAATTTCAATAGTAGGCACAATATTTCGCAATGTGTGCGGTAATAAATTAGTATATTTTTGGAAATACGGTAATTAATGTCGAGCTACTACACTACAGACAGATGCGCTCCAAATGCTTTCATTTCACAAAAATAGATTCAAACATTTTGTACAGAAGTACTGTAAGTCTGTGATTCTCTCAATATCATTAAATATTCCTGTAACTGAGATGAAGATTATTAATTTTTGTAAATATTAATTAGAGTTTATATCGTAGTGGAATTTGACCATAGTTATGCATTATCGTCACTTTTAAACTATCCCACTGTATCAGATGATTTGTTTAGCACATCTTTCGAAAAAAATGTCTTGGCACTGACTTCCTCAGTTACAAAAGAAAACGTTTCCACCCCATTATACCTGGAACCAACTGTCGATTTATAGTCACTGTCCTTTCTACTCCTCTACACACCACTCCAATTCCTTCACTTAATATCCATCCAGGACATGCCTCATTCGTGTCTATTAACCTCTTCACTCATCTACTCTTTATCATAACTCCAGACATAGTTACCTTTCAATGTTAATTACATTTTTAATGGAAATTTTGTATATAATGGTAGCCTTAATCGACTAGCTGGTAATTTTTTATCGTAACACGTATTCTAGACTTTCAGTTTTGCATATGGGTTATACAAATTGAACGTGTGTTTTACTGTTTGGAAGGCAGCGAATAGTGTAAATGCAGTCGCAACCTAGAGGCCACACTGCCTGCTGAGTGGAGCCCATTAGGAGCGAGGTTGCCAGAGTGACTGACAGCGCTCCTGTCAGACCCTATTGCCACGGCGCAGTAATTGTTGCTTGCCGACCTGGCAACGCTGCACAATTTGCAACTGTGCTAATCGTCCTGTGTAGCACTGAGCATAGACAATTCGTGGTTTTAATATGTGATGGCTTGTAATAGATTAATTCAGATCAAAGATATATGATCACTTTCACATTTAATTAACTGTGTTTGGTAGCCGACCTTCCAACCGCAAGGGAGAGTAATAGATAGTGTACAACTACCATACATTACCTGAATAACTATGAAACGCTTAAAAATGTGAGTCTCTAAATACAAAATCAATGAGGTTAAAATGGGCAGATTAGGATGTTGGTCAATACACATCCCGAAGTATTTCTGATATAATTTTAAAATTAAAAAATATAAGGCAAATCTATTTTTGGCCTCTGACAATCAATTATAAAAAATATTTTTTAATTTTCTTATTTCGTGACTTGTGTAGTTTGTTGTTTGATTTTCTACTTACAATACACATATCTATGAATTACACTATTGGTTTTGAACATGATGTTGAATTTGTTCTTTGCTACATTTCTGTGTGTTTTCTTGCAGCTGCTGAGTAGGTCTGTGAAAAATGCTTGGCAGGGCATAATAAGTGCAGAATCGTAGCTGATGATACCTCATTAAGAGATTAAACGTTTGCGGCAGTAAACTTAAAAAAATAGTTGCTTTGGCAGTTATTTATTAATAATTCAATTATTTGTGCAACTGCAGTAAAACATCATACAATTCCTTCAATCTTTTAATATTTTGTTCGTTTATATTTTGAATCGTAAAAAATCTATATATATAAAAAGAAAACCGGTTACGTTTGTCCCAGAAAAATAAAAACTACTGCGCAGATTTCGATGGGGTTTCACCATATTAAAGATTAGAATCTCAACTGAATTGTTTGGTATGTCTTATCCATCAACGTAACATAACGCCCGAGTGGTAAATGAAAATCTGAACGCGCTGCCTGAAACACCAAAGATGATATACGATACCTACGATATACTCGTAATGAAATAATAGCAATATAATTACATGTAACGTTTCCTTTCTTAAATTTTGATTTTTAGTCTGTAAACCGCGTAGATGGCCGTATCGAATGCGAAAAGGAAACTATTCAATGTGGAAAAATGTAAATTAATTTTAGTGATGTAATGAAAAAATCTTTTGATATATTCTTAGCTTCTCGAAGCTACTATCTCAGGCAGCACAGCTACAATCTCTGCTGTTTGGAGGTGAAATTATATTCGCTGCTGATAGTAAGTAATACATATTTGATTGATTTTGAACATGAAATTGAACTGTTTCAAAACCTATAGTGTTGACATGATAGTATCGTTCTAATTTTGTCGTTGAACGATTCTGTCTTTACCACATTTCCTGAAAAAATAATTGTTTCTGTTGCTGCACGAATCGCTGTGGTTATTATGATGAAACTTAGTACACATATTTCAGGAATAAATTAACCTCAACCCCATCTCTTTTCTGTTACACCGGGGGTTAGCCGTTTAAATACGTTCAGAAAATGTAGCGACTGACATGAAATTTGATTTTAAAGTGCAGAAAACTGACCTTCGTTATGAACTTCAATATTTACTGTGTGTGAGAATCAACATAGATCACAGCGGGCAACGCCGGAAACTCTGCTAGTTAATAATAAAATGTAGTCAACAAATCATTCCTTGCTAGGTTTTTTTATCCTTTGAACATTACTGTGGAAATAAGCATATCAGATCACCATCCTTTTAGGCACCCTTCTTTCACTTGTGATCAGTATTTAATTTTGTATAAAATTACTGCTGGTATGATTCTGAACTCAATAACTCGTGTTGATTATGCAAAATGTCATAAGTCTAATTAAATATGATTAGAATAGCTATCCACTTTGATAAAATACGTTACCTCCGGATATTGGAAGTGAACTGGATAGGTTGTCAACATTCGGCGATCCCGATGACGCTAGAAGTGTAATTTATACTGGACACCACCACGGCGTCGCTTTGTTAATTTCAAATAAGTAACAACATTGATTTTATTTGCTATTATATTGTTAAAAGAGAGTGCATATTTCGAACAAATAATTGCGGAAGTGACTGTGAAAATGGACAGAAATAAAAAAATTGTCATTGGAGGCAGAGAATGAAAAAGTTATAATGCGAAGTTTTTTTAAAATTTACGTCGCTTTTTGTTTATTTAGCATGGTTAGATGAAGAAATTCATGCAAGAAGAAGAACATCGAAGATTAATAGTTATTCAGTTATCAAATCAGACTTTACTTAGAAACTTTTTCATAAAATAAAAAATTTCTTTACTTAAAATCAAATGAAGTTAATTAAAGTATTATAGTTAAATATTTCTACATTTTAAACAGAGGAAGTAATCATACCACGTTAAATATCGATAATAATTAATCGTTATTCGTTTTGAGCTGGAAGCATTTCCTGAACGAATTCTTCCTACCAACTTAAGTGATACGCGTCGTTTTCGATGGGTATTTAAACTAGTAATTTAAAAGTTAGAAATAGAACCAATGTCCAAGTACGCTACGGTATGTGTTAATAACTGGGTATAATTTTCAAACTCTACAAATTTCACTTGATAATAGCCATGCTCCAGGCACCTGGCCACTACTGAGTTGATTGCTCGAGAACAATACCGCTCAGCTAGCAGCCAGGCGGGTATTATCTTGCTGCTTGCAGATGATCAGACTCTGCTCTCCACGCCCCTGATACCCACACTACCTGCGTGACACGGCCAAACTCTGCCGCCGGCACACACGCCGCGCCGGCCGGACAGTTAATCATGTGGCGGACAGTGGCCGCCGCTAATGGCGGTCCTTGTTGTTGTTGTTGTTGTTGCCTGGCCTGGCTTGAGATGGACATCTGGAGCTGGACGCTGCCGATGATGGATGGACGCCCACCGGCGTCGGCGTCCGTCCCTGGCGTCGCCCTTGTCGTCCCTGTGCACTCACTTGAAGACACAGACAAAGTGGGGACAGCGCGAGCCAGCGGAAACGTCTTCGGCCGTAGCTCGCCGCTTCCATCAGCCATGACACCGCTGAACAACACTGCGGGAAATACAGAACAAAGATATGGCACAAATTTAAAAATGTAGTGTAACAAAAATATTTAGGATAATTACAATTTAAAACCTCAACTTTCAAAGCCTATATACTGAAAAAAATAATAATAATTCCTTGTTGTCGTAATGAACTGGTGACAGGGTTTCTACTGATTACGCTTTCCTCCCCTGTCGTAGCCGCCTTAATCTAACCCGGTAGTCCTACCGGATACGGCGAACCTACAGTTTAACGTGGAATCCGACCCACGGAATCGTTTTGGCGTACTTCACAGACAGTGCCGTCGGGTTAAGTGCCTTTGTAAATCATCGCTGAGACAGGGATTTGAACCGGAGACCTTTCGATTCCCAGCCTGCACCTTACCCAGAATCTTACTAACCAGTTAACACCTTCATTACCTAATCACTTAAAAATAACATTAAAATATTTTAAATACTATAAATTCATAAATGTTCAATGTTACCACTACGAGAAACGCGAACGATATCTACTAGGCACCGAAAGCATCCCATAATCATCATCATAATCAATGAAGACAATTTGCAGGTCCCCGAGGTGTGGCTTACAAGCCTTCAAGTTTCGGTTTTGATGTTTATACTATCTCCTGCCCACGTAACTTTCATTATTGATAACAGATTCCCAATCCCATCCTATACTCTCTATATCCTCCTTCACTTATTCTCTCCATCTTCTTATTGATATTGGTCTCTTCCCCGTTATGATTATTTCCAAAAAAAGATTTCGGTAATTTTGTGCTATTCATTTTTCTTAACATGACGAACGCAATTAGTTCTAGATGACCTAAGGACTTTCTGCTATGGAATCATATGATTCTACGTTTATTTCAAATTCATTCTTTAGGTGACCAAGTCACGTTTTCTGGAGGGCAGTTCGAAGAAACTTCATTTTTGTTCTTTATGGAAATCATGTCTCATAGTAAGCACCACACGATACTGTAAAAATTGAACCCTTTGGTTACTCCGTTAAGTATTTTTTATTCACCCCTACCATCATTAGCAATAACGTCCCCCAGATATCTGAACTGATTAACGACTTCAACCTGTTCATCTTGTAATTTTATGTGGCAGACTTGTTTCTTTTGGATGATTTTAGTGTTACAGTTTTTGTTGCGTTCACTTTTTTTCCGTATTCCTCAAATTCGTTACTCCACATATTCAGTTTATATTGTACTTTTCCTCAGTTTCATCACACAATGTCACATCATCCGCAAACACAAGAGTCTATAGATCTCCGCTGGTTGCTTACTTAATTTTTTAAAGAATTCATCCTTTCAAAATTAAAATGAACCTCAGAAAGAAATTCACCCCACATTGTTTCACGGTTCGGTTGGGTGCAGTCTTTCTGATTTTTCTGATTTTTTCTGATATTTTGATAGCAGTGCGAAATACAACACTAGATCATTTTGTATATCCCCTCAGAAAAAAAAAAATCACAGGAGTTTAGATCAGGGGTTCTTTGGTTTAGCGGCAAAGAGACAAGGGCTTACCTGATCTTCGACCAATCAAACGTTTCGGCAATTTTTATTTGAAGAATCCGCGAACAGATAAGTGCCAAAGCGGTAGCACTATAAATCTGCTGGAAAATTAAGTCACCAGATTCTTATGACAAGATCTTGGATTTCGAGTGAACGCTTGCAGATACCGTTACAGATTCTCTTCAGACACACACGGTTCGACCCGAAATTTTGCCTTCACAGACGCCCGCTTTTTCGGTACACTGACCGTCACTCCATACTTCACCTATCGGAAGGAAGAATTCCTTACTTGCGATGAACCGCACGTTGAGCAGTCTTAACCAATTAACTTTTATCGAATTAAATAACACGGTGAACCCTTTTATTGGCATCACAATGCGAACTAAGAGAAAATAACAAAGTTTTGTAGTGCAACGAAAAACATTCCTTGGAATATAAAAAGCAAATAAAAAAGATAAAATAATGAAACTTTAGAACGTACCCCTCATAACGATTTGTAGAAAGGCGCAAGGCACGAACTCTTGAAAATTTCACTACTCTGGATACATTTTCCAACAAATATTTAATTTCAGATTAGAGACAGAACATAATTCGACATAAAAGAAGATGCTTTGCTAACTCCAAGACATTTATTTCCATAAAACTCTATCCGGTGATCAAATACTAACATGAAAATTACTTTTGACTAAAACAGTTAAGAGGTACAACATTGTCAAAAGTGTGGGAGATGATTGCGATGGGTGAGTTATCGGTAGGGATTCTTTGAAGCTTCCGGAAGTAATGATTTCCTTCAGCATGTATCCCTTTACTCACCAATCAAGGAGATTGGTCTCTATGTTTTATGCCTGTCATGAACGCACTGTATTTCAGATATGGAGCTTAAGTAGTGGAGTGGGTCACCTTTTCCCAATGTATTTACAATTCAAGACAGTTATAAAATGCACGCCACACTGAAAGTTCGTCACAGATCTTTGTGGCTACACATATGTGCATATTATTGCAGAATTAGATTAGCTTCCTTACATTGTGTACCACAGATTATTTTAGTTCTTAATTATTAGATTGTCTAGTATTAATAAGTGAAACTTTCATTTCCGTTAAGTAAGACTGATATAATGGAAGCACTTTATGGTTATTCTCTAAAATGCAGTGATATATTAAAAACAATTTTACGTTTCGACAACAGCTTCATCATTTATTCTTTATCATTTCTTGATGAACTACATAACCTGTGGCCTTCTGGAAAGACTCATTTATCTCTTTACTTTCAATTTATTTTTTTCTTCGGAACTCTGAAATAGGAATATAAACATATTTGTCCAGAATAAACAGAAATTATAACGTATCGAAGTGTTAAAATCTTCTTAAAACAAATATTAAAAAAAACAACAGATTTTTGTTCCCATAGCTAGAACTTCATCAAATGAGCATTAATTAGGCCATTTTAGAACATATACATCGAAGAAACGGGTGTTTTTATCTGAATTATTAGTTATTTTTTTCAAATATACTTTTTTTCACTCGCCTGGAAAATCAAAATCAGTTAAACGAGTTTTTTCAAATACAATATAAAGGTTGAGTAAGCCAATACTCTGCAAATAATGAAGTTCTTTGACAGTGAAAATGGTGATAAAAGACATCCCTGATGTCTTGATAAAGAGCCTTAAAGAGCCTTAAATATGAAATTCGGAGGAGTACTTTAAGTCAGGTGATGTTTGACAGGGAGTCTCTGAGAATAGAATCAAATGATTTGTTTTCTAAAAATCTATTAGTTCGATCAATATTCGTTTCTAGAATTCTTCTAATGATATTTCTATGATACGTATCTAATCGTTGAACGGGCACCACATCCCAAAAAAACTTATTTTCTCCACAAATTTGATTTGTTCTACAAAAAATCCGTGTTGTCTCACTGGAAATATTTCAAAACATGGCCCTATACATCCTGTAACGTATAAATTGCAGAGATGTTTTCCAGTACTCCAGAATTGCTATAAAGTAATTTCTCTATTACAGCTAGGGAGATATTTTTTTTGATCGGGTGAAATGAGTCAAAATGATCGACGCTTGAACAAATTTTTTTTTTTTTTTTTTTTTTTCGAATCACCCATCTTTGGGGTACGTCAGATCAATCACTTCTTGGATGCTTGCGTTTTCTTCTTCTCCCAGTATTTCTTCATTCTATCTGATCTCTTCCTTCTTTCCTCTTCTGAAATTTGAATCGGTTTTCTGGTGTTTATCGCAACTTGGAACCTCTTACTTTTGTCTTTGGTCACGGTCTTGGCTGTACCATTCTTTAACATCACTTCGGTAATCTGGAGTTCTCTCAAATCCTTTTCCACTTCCTTAAACCAGTTAGTTTTTTTTTTTTTTGCGAAGCTGAAGTATTTCTTATTACTTGCCTTTTTTCGTATCGACCCTGGCATACAAGACACCGGCACTTGTTAACAGGCGTTCTGTTTGTAATTTTGTAGGTGGAAAGAAATGTGCCCTTCCCGTGATAGTACCGTATTTGTTATATCTGGAAAATTTAACCTACTTGCGGAATATTGTGTTGCCATCTGTCTCAGAAAGAAATTTATTGCTTTTAGCAAGTGTCGTTTTATAAAATTCCACTTACATTCCAACTTACCGCTGCGCCATTGATGTTGCTAGTATCAACGTTTCGGCAGGCAACATAAGACCTTTCTCAGGACTATTTCGGGCTGATGTATCCCCCTACTGGTACTGGTTACACAGGCTTCTCGTTCACCTGCACACTAGGTAGATTGTTTTGGTTTTCCGTCAGCGAGACTGTTGCATTTCCGACATAGATTGTCAGCTGCTCCAGAGATGCTTTTGTCGTTGCAGACGTTGTCCGCGAACGCACACTTCCACATTTGTCCTAAACCAAAGCCGCGGTCCTTTTTTGAAGTTCATGGGGTGTTTGAAAATTTGTATCCATTCCCTGATTTATCGTTCTAGGATTCCATCCAGGTCCCGTTGATCCTCCCGGATCCATAGTATTGGCACCCTAGCGCGCACAGCCACACTGGTCATCTGCATTTATATATTCTGTAATTAATCTCTTCGCTGTGCATTCCAATCCAGAATGGTACGAGGGAAAAAAGAATTCATATAAGCATCAGTGCGGCATCTTATTTCTTTAATCTTATCTTTCCTGGCATTGGGACTAAAATGGGTTGGTGGAGGAAGTTTCTCACTGCACTCGTATGTGGAAGTGGGTGTTTATCAATAAGTTCAAACGAAATGTGTGTCACCTGTCTACCAGAGACTCCCAGCCTTATCTACTAATCATTTATGTGACGCTTTCGTAAGGACTGTAGCAAGCGGTCACGATTCGAGCAGGTCTTCTCTGTACTTTCTCTATACTGTCAATCATCCCCTTACGAAACGGATCATAAATGGCACGACAGTAGTCCAATGTTGACGCACAAGAGATTTGTATGCTGTCTCCTTTGTTTGTTCATTACGGTTTTTCAAGATTCAACCTATGAATTGCAGCCTAGAACTAGCTCTACCTACGATCGAATTAATGTGTAACAACTATTTCATGTTCCTTTGTACTGTTACGCCCAAATATTTTATAGAATCGACCATATCAATAACTGAACTGTTCACTTTGTATTTGTAAACAGTCGGATTCTTTTACTAGTTATCCACATTGCCTTGCACTTTTTACAATTTAGTGAAAATTGCCGTTCGTCGCACCATGCCGAAATCACATCCAGACCGCGCTGAATTTCTAAGCAATTGGCCGAAATCCTTACTTCCTTATAAATGATCACATCATCAACGAACAATCAAAAACTACTATTCACTTTGTCTCCCAAATCGTTTATAGTAATTAAGAAACGGAATGTTCCTATTACACTTGCTTGAGGTACACCCGATGCGCAGTAAAATCTAGATTATAAGAGGTTTCTCATTCAACGACGACATACTGCCATCGACCAGTTAGAAAATCCTATATCAATTCACAACGGTTCGCTATTAGGCTGCTGTGTGGCTCAATACGATTCATCTTTTTTTCTTTCAAAAAGTGATTTTAACAAACATGTCAATAACATCGAAGGAAGATTTTCTTTTTCTGGAACATATCGTTTATTAATGTTGTTTAAAACTTTAGTTCCTTCCTCCATGTGGTTGGGGTTCTAATCGCCTGACTGAAAGCCTATTAATCTGAAAACGATTTCTTCTGTGGAAGAGAAGCTTTTGAGCTGGAACAGGCGGAGGTCATGGACAACAGCAGACGGTGACGCTGGGAGCCGAGCGCGCCGCAGGCAGATCTGCAAACATTTGCTCGGAGGCGGCTTTAAACAAGGACACCAAATATTGGCCCGGCCCCGCGCCAGCTGCCCTCCGATTGGTCGGATCACTGGGCACGCACACTCGGCAAACAACGCTTCCGCAACTAGTTCGCTTTCATGCTCATCTACAAGCACCGCGATACTTGTACACGGCCTGTGAGATGTTTACTACTTCGGCCGTTAGTGTGGAAAACAAGATAAACCGACGGAGGTCACTGGAGGAGAGAGAGTCATATCCTTGGAACCGCTTCGACAGAAATACGCTTGACACGTTTTTTTTTCTGATATCATATATAAATCAAATTTTAGGTAACGTGACATCACAAAGGTGGGAAAAATAACGTATACATGAGTTTTTAAGAACGCGAACAACTTATTCTCAGGCGGCCAGGCGTCAACATTGGAAAAGCAAATCATGGATTAGCCATCCAAAAATTCTGTGTTGAATGGTTTCCCAAAATCTTACCTTGTGGTTTCCGGGATTGTTCCTTCAAAAGGCCATGCCTGATTTCCTGTTTCCTTCGAGTTTCTTTCCCACAGTGAGCTTATTACGCTGACGTAATAGCCATAACAAACCAATGTGTGTATATATATATATATATATATATATATATATATATATATATTTGGCTGTCAGGTTTGCTTGAAGTTAATTGTATACCAAACATTCAACTATCGTTGCTGCTAATAAATTGAGAAAGTTATCGTTTCTTATAAACATTCTTGTAATTTGTCAGAGATTGCATTACAATCTTTTTCTTTTAACAGGATTCGTGTATATAATTTTATCTTAGAAATTACGTTGGAGTTAACAACACCAATAGAAGTGATCCCCTTTTCAGATAGTTAATTTAATTATATGACTACTAAAAGCTACGAGAGCAACCACAAGTACATTAAAATAAAAGCATTCGCTTCCTATATTGATAAATGGGAATTAGTTGTTTATTAGTTTTCTTGATTTTTGTAGATCACTAAAAAAAATCTCCTTCGGAATTAAATTAAATCAAAAATTATTAAATAAAAAAATGTAAAGTTATCAACTCATTTATATCTACGAATTTTTTTTGAAAACAATTAACTGAATCTGACATAACCTTTAAACGATCAGTTATAGATGTTTCTGAAATTGTATGTTTGTAATGTATTACAATTTTTACGCCGGTTTTGTTAATTATGCATGTAATCGTGTTTATAAAAATTGTTTCATATCCATTGGTTTTCTATCGCTATGGATCTTTGGAAAGAGAGTAAAAAATAAATAAAAAAATCAACATTTAACAAACCATCATTCTCACAAATGGTAATATTCATGAACACTTTCTCATTTGGAAAGGCAAGTATTCAAGTTCATCTTCACAGGAAGCTGCTATGGGAGATGGGAGGAAGCTAACATCAATTATAGTGCGCATTTATTCCATGATATTGGATTCAAAACGCATTTGTCTCATAATATTGACACACTTCTGTTGTAGCCAGAGCTTAATAGTTACACTGCGATTCAAAATCTTCTCTAACGTTTTATTGAAATCTTGAATAATATGTATAAGCCATGATAAGTGAAAAAACGACCTAGTTGAGACAACGTTTCTCGTATGATAATTGGTACTTTCCATTTTCAGGATATATTAAGGCTTGTAACAATATTTAAATCCTCAGTTACTAACATAGCTTTTAATACTTTTACTTTCCGTTCTGGAAGTTCAAGTATTTACCACCAAGTGGTACAAGAAATAGTTTCTGATTTTAGTAGTAATGTTTTATTTCACCCGATATTACTTAGTTTGCTGGAGATAAATCCAAGACAGTTTTACTGGCTGAAAAGTGAAATGTAAATCGTGGAAGTTGCCAAATTCTTCTTAAGTGTTTGTCACATTACGGCTTATCGGCGCGTAGATACGAAACTGTTGGTATTGTTCCTGTCCTCTCGCCCGCGAGTCGGTCACCTTCGGCCGGATACTCCTATAGAGCCGCACTTAATTTAAGGAGGCCGTACGGCTCCAGCATTCTCGCCCAATTAGGCCCAGTATGGGCTCCGAATTTATGTCCCAACTGTTTAATTATGAGACGAGTTGCCAGGGGTAGGAGAAACTGAGGGTAGTTGCAAGTGTTCCGTATGAAGCAGTCAGTTTACAGACTATAAAACTCCCAAAGATTCAATAACTGGTTCCCTTTAGGGATTTTGATTTGTTCTTCAGAGTGGTGTATAAATTAAACGTGATTTTTCGATGTTTATTGAAGATGAAATTGGAAGATATAATCACATCTATTCCAGGAAACCAAACTTTATTTACGATTATTTAATCCTTCGCAAATACCGTGTTTTTGTTGTGGTCAGGGGTCAATAATAGTTCCAATTTGTAGGGTAAAAAGTCATGATAGGTTTGACTGATATGGCAAAAATAAAAGCATAGATTTTTAAATTAAGTTCAGTGCAATAAAAAAAAAAACCTAAATAATTATTTATAATTAAATATAGCCTAGCAGCGTGATACTACCGACTGAAAAATGTCACCTACGGGAAAGATTTTATTGAATCGTAAAATACATTTTACTCCACATTTTTTCAGTTGTAAAGTTTTTCATTTTTTCGCAGTTGCTTAATAAGTAAATAACACTCATAATCTCTATTTTGTAGTGATACCTCTGGCCACTGTTAGTCCCTTAACAAAGGTCGGAACGTCAGCGTTAGCTCTGTCTAGTAGCTATCGAGGTGATCACCGTGTGAGCCAACGAAATTATTATTTGATGAATAATACAGTGAATGCTATTGGGCTCTGAGGGTAGAGGCATTTATGTGTATAGCACAGTTCATCAGTTATTAAAGGAGACGGTGAACTGAATGGATCAAAAGGTATCAGTTCATTGTGATGTAGTATACGCAGTGCCGATTAGTAAGTTTCTCCTCTCATTAATATGAACTAATTTTTGTACTGTAGTCAAACCCTTATACTTCAGATATCCAACCATTGATGAACTTATAAAGTTGATATATATATTAGTAATCTCAGAGTATATTCTGATGATGTAGTTTTGAGTATCTGTCCTTGATTCTTGTAAGTAATCCTCTAATTATAGTCTCTCTTACAAAAACATTATTAGAACCTGCCTGACTTGAAAAACATAATATTTTGATCGTCTTCTCGATACGATCTTTCTGGTGTGACGAGGTGACACAGATCAGACATTTCCATTTGATCCAGGCGTCATTGTCAGTAGAACGACAATATATCGTCTAAAAAAGCACAATAAACAATATTACGATTTATATTGATATATAAATATACAGAATATTACACAATTCTCCATCTGAGGAAGATCATAGAGAGTAGACGGTTAGGATAATGTGAAATTCTAACAAAAGTAAACACGCGATTTGTTTTTTAAAAGACAATAGAGCAAGAAGAACAAAAAATCACATGTGACCTTCTCTCGTGCGTAGAATTTTCGATATACAAATTAAATGTAAAACTGAAATCAGTAATATTCTTCTGTAAAAGATTTTTGGATGTTTTCGTTTCGTGTAATTGCCTTTGAAATAGTATATGTAAAACAAACACAAAAAAAATATCTGTAATAATATCTGTAGTTGGAATTTTCATTTGTTTACTACCCAACGCTTATGTATTTCGAATGAAAATTATCTTCTATAGCTAATTCTTTTAAATTAAACATTTTGTTACTTTTCAGAAGCTATAAATTCGAGAAATATCAAATATTCCTGTGACAATTCTTTATAAGTAGTTAAGAAATTAATGAAGGGAGGATTAGAATTTTTTTTCCTGAACTCGTACAGATGTTAGAAAAAATTTAAAGTTCAAAAATATTGAGAGTCAGGGTGTTCTCAGCTATTATTTGATATCCATAAAATAATTTAAAGAAAAATTTCTTTACAACGCCGCATTTAACTCTGTGTAGCTAGTTTCACTTTAAAGATTATCTTTATTTATGTTAAAATTTTAATAAAGTTAATGAGAGATTAAATAATATTTAGTTACAAATTTTTAGTTCCAGAGCTCTGAAGGTATGAAGCTCTAGCACACGAACATACAGGCAGACACCAACATGGAAAGATTCAGAACATACGGAACCCTGAAGAAATCTGTTTATATAGATTGGGCTGAAGTAATGAGCAGTGTAAATTTTAACGTCAATTTTGTAGACACGATGCGCGTATGAATTGGCAAACATAACGCAGGTGCGAAGAGAAAAAGTAAGCCAGAGAGGTGTAAGCATTACTACGGAATGCTCTTTGTTGGGCCTTTCAAATTACATTTACAGATCACGATGGTTTCGGCCCTTTTTCCAGGACAGTTTTATCCCCATGAAGTTGATAGGAACTACTTGCTGATGGCAAGGGCCTCTTTCGCCAATGAGCAGGGCAGGAAGGCGCCGCGCTATTGGTCCATTACTGCAGCCGAGCCATTGCCGACGGTCGTTAGGGTTAGTGGCCAGCCTCTCGTAACGACACTCGTAACGAGGCCGATACACACAGTTGACGCATTAGCCGACCAACTCTCAGGTCTACAGGTCTGCCTTACTTTATTTAACGTATCTCACAATATGACAAGGAAAAACTATTCCCCCACAGACTAGAAGTTTATTATGATTCTCTACGACAAAAAGAATCTCACCTCAGTTTCAAAAACAGGTATCTGTGATGTAAAAATAAACTTATCAAGAATTACTTTATTCCAATCGTATTCATAAACTACTTAGGAACTGTTATGCAATTTCAGTTATGTTCTTAACATACTTACGATATCGTACAGTGGCCTGGCTGTGATTTACTTCGACATTTTCTCCTTTCATAATGATTTTTGGCTTGCTGGTATTGTGAATACTACTCCTTTTCTTTCACGTAGTAAAAAAAAAAAAAAGAAAAAAAGAAAAGAAACGTGTCCTAAACACCCACCCCATTGGCTAGTGCGATTGCGGCATCATTATCGTGTTGGGCGTCTGACACAGGGTTAGCTCGTTCTAGCCGTGGTGGTGGGAGAAATTTTCGCCACCAGGATTTCGTGTCAGGGTAGGACAGGTGATGCTTCGCAATTCCTAATCACCATTTGGTGCACCAAAATGCTTAGTTACATAGCAAAGCTCTACGCAGTTCGTATGAAGTGAGCCAATACGACACTGTTGATGGTAATTCAGTGGATCCCAAGGAGTCTTTCTGAAAAGTAGTCCTGGATGAACTGGTACCGGATTTCACCCCTCTCCTTTCTTTCATCTGTCATCCACAAAACAAATAATACTTTACTCTGAACGCACAAGCTATCACAGTTATCCACACTTACAACTACCCTTATGATTACTGTTACGCTGGGGAAGGCAATGGAAACTCACCCTAATTCATCTCTCCGGGACGTTCCTATTGAGGGCGTTTTCCTCTGTAGTGAAAACTTACGCACGTATATCAAGTATGGCACAAAATTTGAGTTTGATATTGTAAACGCTTCAATATCTACCGAGTATTAGCTGTAAACTTAATACAGAGCTGATATAAAATTTCTTCTATCATGGAAGAAAATAAGCGTGGAAAGTTAGTACCTAAAACTGTACATATTACTATGTAGTTACGGTTTTGTAGGAATTAGAAAAATGTTATTCTGGTTGAAATAATCAACGTGAAAAACAGTGAAAGTTTCTTATTTTTACAATGATTAGTTGTAACTTATTTCCAGCATTTAAGCAGCTAGAGTGTTCCATATCTTCTGAAAAGAGTAGAAGTAAACAGATCAATACTAATTAGAGACAGTAGGAAAATGATTGAGACTGTACATTAATACACGCATAAACCTCTTCTGTCTAGTCTTAGGCAGAGCTGTAGGCATACGGAAACACAACCACAAATCTGTAAAGATTCAAAATAGCTCTAGTAACAGAAAAAAAATTCCAAATACAAACACTAAGCTACTAAAAATATGAGATTAAACTTTAGGGCAGTACCGTAGTTATTATTATAAAACGTAATCTCTTTATTTTCAGAGCATTGCCGATATTTCATAGAGGCAGAGGCTTAGTGAGTGTACATGGCATGGATAGCTGATAAACATTTAATTTTCATTTTCTATATTTTTCCATTTTTTCTCTGCTAATTATATTAAACTCCATTAATGGGTATCTGATTTTTCTTCCATACAAAAACATTAATTACCGAGAACGATAGAATTCATCGTTTAAACGTTTGTTAAGCTAGCGAAACAAGTTTTAATCTTAAAATAACTTTTAATCTCCTAATCCCATCCAATGATGTTAAACGAACATAGCTCTGTGATTGGTACGATTGATTTAATATATTCGTTTTCAATCTTACCTCCATTTGCTACATATTTAATTCACAGGCTAAAATTAGTGTAACCACTTCGTTGGCCGAAAAACTACAATGATGATCAGATCTGGACAAAGTAGCTTGTAGGTATAAGACCAGGTGGTGGGCGAAATTTTCATCTTTCGAGAGATGAGCAGTAGTGTAGGTTGGGCTATGGTGCTAAATTCATAATTACGGTTGTGTATTAACTCCTCTCTCCCCCCCCCCAACCCCAGTTTAAATTCGAAACCTTTCCACACTGCTTATGGTTACGGAACACACGACATTGATGTTGGTGATTTGTTCGATAGACTGGAACATGAAATTTGGTGGCCTTGTTAATGTTATTTAAAATAACACATTCCGTGGTTCATTTTTCCCCATAATGTGCATATACTCATAGTAACACCCTCAACAATCGTGGGCGTACCGACACCAAACCGTATAAAAGGAATTTGCCGTTACTGTTATCAAGAATATTATAGCGCTCCTGTGGTTAGATGGTTAAGCTGTCTGACTGAGAAACCAAAGTTTTCCGGTTCGAATCCCAGTGTTGTCAGGGATTTTCTTAGGCCCTTAATCCGACTTTCACTTCTGGCACAGCTTGCTGTGTATTGTGAAGTACCCCAGAACGATTCCGTGGTTCGGAATCCACGTTAAACTGTAGGTCCCCTAACCTGGTAGCACTACCCGGTTAGGTTAAGGCGACTAATACAGGGGCGGAATGCGCAGCAAATAGAAACCCTACCACCAGGTCATTATGACCAAAGGGAATTATATAATTATTATAGGAATATTATGCCATCTGCGGAAGGATCCAACAAACGTTTAGTTTGCGAATAAATCGTTTGTTACAGGTACATTAATAATAAGGATGTAATCGTAGAAAATTGAACCCAATACAATGCGTTATAGAAATTGCTGAAGAACCCACAGTAGATCAAATAAAAAATTAGAAGAACTAAATTTAGTTATAGAGGCAACAAACTAATTTGAATGACATTAGGATCTAGTTATCATGCGCCTCTGCTGTGGATGCACCTACAATTTGACGTAGAATCTGAAAAAAAACTGAGGTACATCATCTAATCAAGTATAGCTCTAAAAAATTCCAAGTACTCTGATCTTTAAGAGGAAACGCCTTAGCCACTGAGCTAACAAACAGCCCAAATTGTAGTAATTAGCATATGGTTAAGACGGTACGAAACGAAGTATCGACTATTAACCACAGATTGTCACCGGTTGTGTCTAGACAAGTTCGATAAATATGTACTGTTAGCCGTGACGGATGCTGTTTTTCGTCTACACTCATGTATTTAACAACGTTAATATGCCAATTGAGAAATAGTTATTCAATTCTTCTCTTGGCTTACTCCTTCCTTTGGGTTATTTCAGACAAAGGTAACTTAAATTTAGCCGCGTTATCAACTCATGGTTGAATCTAAACTATGTAGGGGAATTATATTACTAGTCTGCAATTTGATTTGCGTGTAATATCAGCACAAAATCTTTTTTTGCTCTGGTTATTCAAGGATTTGCCTTGGACTGTCCCCACTGACACGTAAAGCGCCTGAGTGTTATACACCAAAACAAGTAGAACGGTGTTGCGGGCCGGTATTCTCGGTGACCAGGCGCCAGCGCTCCGGCGGCCGCAATTAGCCTTTGTGTGATCGGACCCGGGATTTGTGCCGCCAACCCCTCCCTTCCCCACACTCTCATTGTCATGGAAATTACCGGAATTAATTGCGTGTTCGTTTCTGGACGGTGCCGTGAATGGCCGCCGCCACGCCTCGACCACCGCGTCGTTTCCCCTGCTCGCCACCACCGCCACTGGCGCTGTTTAAGCTGTCAGTTGAGAAGAAAGGGGAGCTGGGCAGCACAAAATAAAAAGTAGATGCCGGCTCGTTAATTCCAACCGCTATTTTTGGGAAGCCGCATTTTCGGTGCAGACAGCATGGTAACGTCGGACATTGTAAATTAACGCTCACTTACTCAAACGGAGAATTTATTTATATCACCAACATTAAAAAAGGCGACTAACGATATTCCTATCTCTGTGAAAATATTTACTGTCTAATTACTTATAATTAATGTCACATTTTCTGCGAGTACAGAACAGTTGGACACAAAGTAAGAAAAACGATGTTATAAAACAGCAGTGTTTCAGATTCCACACAAGTTTTGTTGAGCCCTCTTTCTCTCGTCTGTATGAGGTGTGTTTTGGTGTATCCATTTAGCGACTTTTAATTGTACACTCGGGGAACTCTGCGAGCTGTCCGACACGCTACAGTTCCCATCTGGTGACATCAATATGCTGTGGAATTTAAACAAGGCTAGCTCTGGTTGTAATTAAAATCGAAGCCCCTGCAGGTGTATTTTAATATCTGCGCGGAACGCAAATCAATCAGCGTGACGTGATTGTTCATTTTCAGGTAGACATCAACTGGAGAGAATAAATATATTTATGCATGCATATGTAGTATTTTTAAAATATTTAATCTGTACCTTTCCTCGTGTACTAAATCAGCACGTAGTCGCCGAGTGGCATTTGCATGACATCAATATGTACACAAGGTCTTTGTGAGTGCGTTTGCTCATATATGCGTAACTTGCGTAATGGGATTAAAGGCCGGGATCACAGGATTGGAAACTATTTCCCTGGCACAATCCACTTTAATATGTTGTCTATTAATATTTATTTTACGCAGTGTGTCACGATGTAATGTATGGACGTACTCTTAAAAGCTAAATATCTCACATGCTTAAATATTATTTGGTTAGTATCTACCGTTGATTTTGCTGAAAAAATCTGATAGCGACTGTATTAAGTGATGGAAATTTTCAATCAAGAAAATGCTGGAATTCTTGCATGACTCGTTTTTATTTTATTATTTTTTAACTGCCTAATCGATATTCACATCAAATCACATAATATTGAAAAGTAAGGATTAAATAATGTTTATCTTAACTAACACTGTTGACAGTATCGAAAATCTGCTTTATCCAACGTGTTCCCAAAATTTTCTTCACGTTTTGTTGATATCCCCAGTAACGTTTGTGAATTTCTTTTGTTGTTCGCGTATATCATGCTTGAGTTAAGGCAGTGAAATAACTTCAAGAAAATATTTACAGGTATGTTTAATATATGACCGACCTACATTGGTGCTTCCAGACTTTTAGGGCGACATTTAACCATTACCGTGGCGATTACATCAGCATTTGTTTTGAACATTTCATAGAAGAAGAGCAGTAGGAGCAACCTGCATTTTTCTTTGACAACTTGATAACGTTGAGGTTTGAAGTTTTACCTTGCCAAACGAACAAAGAAATGACACATTGAATGTTACCAGCAATTTCAACTGGGGCAGGTAACACTTCATCTGTATCGTCAAAGGTAAATTGTGTTTTGATTAAGAGTCTGTCGTTACATCTTGTAATCTGACATTTTGTAAAGCTTTTTTAGTTCATATAACATTGCATGATCTAAGGTTTTGACAAGTTAGTATATAAAATACATATTAAAAAAATATTTATCTCTGCAACAAAAATCAATAGTTAGATTTTGCATTAATAATACTGATGTACATGCAATGTATGGTAATTGAACGTTTTGACGCCAGCTCTATGAAGACCATGTTCCTACATGAACGCCCGATACCGATTAGAATTTAGACCTTTCTCTCTGAAAAGCTTGCTTTACGTATTTGTGAGGTTTCACGGTAGTGGCTCTAAGTTAAATTGTATGGCCAACCGCGGCAGATATGAATTCGTTGTTGATCATTCCTCGATAAGAAGTGAAACGCGAACGAAAAAAAAATTATTTGGCGTTATCTATTAACTGATAATTAACATGATATGTAAGTAAATTACATATTCTTAGTAATAATGATGACATTTTTTCAGCACAACAGGTGAAAATTCAACAATTATTGCTACCTGTATTGGAGAAAATATAATCCTACAGTTCATTGTGCATTATTCATAGAAGATTACCATGAAAGTCTTTCTCCTGTAGTTTATATATTTTTCAAGATGAGCATAACCCGGCAACTACCCAATCCATCGAATGTGATAACCAAGTTGTAGAGCATATTTGAGTTAAATTCCACGTTTGGTAGTCTTCGCCATGTATCGATGTTTTCAAACACGGTAGGAAATAAAATTAAGAAAGATCTTGAATCTACACGTCTACATCAAAGTGAGGCGAATTAGGCCATCACATACTTGGAAGATTATAAGATACTGCATAAAATATCCACAGGTATATCCTCGTAAGAATTTTAATTCGTAATGAAAGGTGCTGTAACTACACTGAAAGAGATAAAATGCGTATTATCATGGTATGAAGACAGAGGCACCTGTAAAAGGAATAGTTCTTCACATTAACATATCATTTGATTCCATTTGGCTAAAGGAAGTCAAATTTATCAAGAAAAATATTTCTTTATCTTGTGTCTTGTTTATGGATCAAACAGATAATTAAGGATTTAAATTTTAAATGACTTGTCAAAATCAGGCTTAATGTCTCGTCGACGTTGAGGTTATGAGAGACGGCGAATGATTCGGCATAAGGAACGGGGAAGAATTCGGTCATAGTCTTTTGAAGAAACCATCCCGGCATTCGCCTGGATTTGGGGAAACGACGGGAAATCGAAATTTTGACAGCCGGACGGGAACTTGAACCCACATCCTCACAGTGAGAGGCCAAAGAGTTAATGCTCGGTATCAAGAGATCAGAGAGTATGAGTAAAACAGGAAAACATGCGATAAAAATAGTTTGGTTTTTAAGATTACGTTAACCATTTTAATTTCTATTTAGATGTCTTTTTAATTCTATTTTCTGGAATATTTTATTAGAAAAGTCTTTAGACTTGCTGCACCATTTATCAGACTCCCAACTTCTTAAAAACGATTTTTTTTTACCTACCAAGGAAGTTATATGAAAAGGAATTTATATTTGAACCATATCTTGTATCCTCTGGGAAGAGTTGCCAGGTGGTGCTGAAGCGACAGGTGGATTAAGACTATCACCCTAGAGCGACACAAGGCATTCGTGACGCCGGCGCTTCCCAGCGGTGAGTTCCGTGCGCAATGAGGCGTCACCTCCAAATGTCGCCAGTCGGATAGGCGAGCCAAGCGGACAAAGCTGATTACGGCAGACCAGAGCCGCAAGGAGCGTCCAACAGGCCACAGAGGCTCCGACAGTAACACCTCGGCCCACTAAGCAAAACTTCATCCGCAATTTTTTTGTTGCATTTTTTAAGGTCAGTACAGGGTTCGTAGCTTCTTCTGGAAAGCGAGCATCACTAAAAACAGTTTCTATTTCTTTTCGAGAAATTTAGATGCATTCGCCGTCAAATATTTTCGCTGTAAACTAAGATGTAAGTTCACTGGATTCTGCTTATGAAACCATGTCCGTTTTCAGGCGTAGGCGGTACCCTTTCTTGGGTAGATGAATTCCCGTTGGTTTCCTCAGCATGTGTTCACATGTGTTATTGTATGTGTGGATGACTGTGTTCAGTATAGTGTTGTAGGAAATAAAAGATTTGAAGAAGGGAGAGGGTGAATCCTGCTGCCGTCCCACTCAAACCTACTCTTCCGAAAGACATGTACGATGGATGACTCACCATCAACAGTGCCGTATGCCCTCACTCCATACGCACTACGGAGAAGATTGACTTACTCATTTGGCCCATAATCTGGTGATTAGGAAATCATGCACCACCACCTCTCCGGCCAAGTCGTTTTAAAGATATTTTTTTCACCATAACGACTTGTATTAGCTATTCCAGTTTCAGCCAAATGAGCCAACAGAGTTTCATTGTATTATTAGTTCAATAATACCAGGATCATCGGAACGTGGCCGTTATTTGAAGATATAACCGATGACGCCAGCGCAATGTCGCAGACGTCTGGTTCCAGCGATCAGATAGGAGTATTATTCTCGGAGATGGCATTTTTACAGTGAGGAAAAACGAAATTTGTGCTGCGACGTTTTAAATATGCTCTGCTAAACGTGGAAGTGTTCTCTATCCGAGAGGAGCGACGTTCCAGTTCTGAAATACTTTTAAGCAAAGCAATTGTACTTTCTAAATTACCATTATAACATCTCGTATATCTTCATCTATTTAAATGATATACTGATACACTGGAAAGGAACTCGTTGAAACCAGGGTTTACAACATCTATATTATTTTCTTTGAATATAAAATTGATTGATTTATTGAACAGAACTGAATATTTAAGGAGGTTACAAAATTAAGCGTTTATTGAACAATTCATAGCATGATTCAAATCTCAGAGCGTTGCCTAGGATTGAATGTAGCAAGAGTGCCTATACATCGCCGGAGTCGTCTACCCTAGCAGATGAGGCGCGGATAACACAGTCTCACGGACCCTGTTGATCAGCTGGGTGCAAGGCGAGTGGTGTCAGCCGCTTCCAGGTAGAGCCGTCGGCCGGTCCCTGGAGAATTCGGGCTAGCAGGCTGCGTCCCAAGTCAGCAGGTCAATTCCCTCTCCGAACAGAAAACAAAGTGGCTTCCCCTTGCTTCTTGGCTCCGTCGAAAACTCCCAGACCCCGATGCTTTAGCCGTCTCCGGAAAATTTCAGCCAATGGGAGCGTTTGGCGGGGCGTCTAAGATCTCCAATGTTACTCCCCATGCAACATACAACTTGTAGTTTATAAAAGTTCTTAACACACTGTTTGATTCGCTGGTTCCCAACAGAGGCATTCGGCAACCTGATTCTTTCTCAGAGATATCATTTGTTCCGTTTTAAACTTTCTACTGTACCAGGAAAACGTCTTTCGGCGCAGGTCCGATACTATTCTTTGAAATTCTTTGAATGTATAAAGCTTTTAGTTTTATGGCCTGCCATAAATCGTTCGTCCCATTTAGTGCAGGTAGGAGTCATCTGGCGATAGCCGATGACAAAGAATGGTGGAATGTTGCGGCACTGGCCGAAACTGGCTAATTCACACGCACAAACTTCCCGTTATCAGGTAGACATTACAACATGTTAGCAGAAACGTTGCCATTTCACACTAGGACAAGGAACAAACAAGACTGGATGGACACTATTAACTCAGTTCGAGGAAGCCTTCGTGTGCAAAGAAATCTTTATATTATCGTTAATTGTTTAAGATCTTGTGGAAGAAACAAGTAAGACAACTTAAAACGGCTCAATAGATCTAGAGAAAATCCTCAGTATGTGAAGCATCTGTCTATAGTCCCAACTAATGATAATTTCTAAAAGTATCAGTTCTCTACTAACGAGCTACAGCTTACAGGAAGCGAAGTATTCGTTTGCTGGTCGCAGTACTTAGCACGGTGATAAGAATCCTGGAGAAGAAATCATAAGATAAAACTATCCTATGGATTATTCCGGAAGCAAAGTTAAATTGAAATGTTGGACTTACTCCTCCAAATATCTCCGTCCTGATGCAAGACTTTGAGTTTACATGGAAACAAAGAAATATTTACTATTATCACGTATTTGTCTTTTTTTTTTTTTTTAAAAAAAAAAGGTTATCAACATAAGTGTAATTCCTGTCCGTTCCCAGATCAACATAAGTGTAATCCCCTGTCCATTCGCAAAGAAGAACTTAATGCTCTGAGGACTGTGTCAGATACATGGAATCGAATATTCTGACACATGTATTAACAACAAATTTTCTTTATTGAATATAAGTAGTACGTATAGTCGGCGAAATTACACTGAAAGAAGAGATTATAAATGAAAATGAGAACCAAAAATTTGTCTTCGCTGAGTGTCAATTTGCAAACTCACATAGCGAACTCGCTGAAATATTGTGCAATAAGGGTGCAAAACAACACGGAGAAAGTACAACATGCGAAAGTTTTTAAAAGAATGCAGTGAAGATCACTGTAAAGCGTCATAAAACAGATTTGGAAGTACGACTGCAGAATTCTCATTGTTAAAGAAAGGAATGATTCTTAAGGCTTCCGCGACCGTCTTTGTACATGATTTATAGCTTTACGGGCTATGCCGCGTCGTTTATTAGATTATCTAAGCTTTCGGCTGTTATACTCCAACCTTCTTCAGAGAAACTGTTTATATTTATGTTCACATAGCAACGGTCGCCCAGCATCGCAGAGGAAAAGGCCGCTATCTTCGTTGATGTTGGTATTCCTTAAGATTTCTGCTGCCTCGTTCACACGTCGAGGCCACCACTGGTCTTCTCTCCACAGCAGCCTCGTGTATTGAAATTTTATTTCATGCCCGGTGTTAATAGCATGGCGAACGACGGCAGATTTGTCGCTGTTGTTATATTTGTAGTGGCGGATATGTTCTTTAAGTCTCTCCGCCACAGTGCGACCTGTTTCGCCGATGTATACACTGTCACTGCTGCAGGGGATTTTGTAAACACCCGTAAGCTGGTGTAGGTGTAATCTGTCTTTTACACTGGATAATGACTGACCAAGTTTGCAGTGCGCTTTATACACGATTCGCACCTCCACCCGCTTAATCCCCCAATCCGGTCAGTGATGCCACATGTGTATCGAAGACAGGCGAATTTTCTTGGCACATTGGTATCATGAGATAATTTGACGTCTTCCATGGGTTTTTTTAGGTCTGAAAACCCTTCTGATGTCTGATTCATTATAGGCGTTGGCTCGGAATATTTTTGTCAGAGTCTCCATTTCTTCCTTCAGACTTTCCGAGTCGCATACTGTCCTCGCTCTTAAATTCAGTGATGTTAATACGCCTCTCTTCGTTGGCGGGTGATGGTGCGAAATGGCGTGCAGATATCTATTGGTGTGGGTCGCCTGGCGGTACACCGTATGACCCAAACATAACAACAGCGACAAATCTGCCGTCGTTCGCCATGCTATTAACAGCGGGCATGAAATAAAATTTCAAGACACGAGGCTACTGTGGAGAGAGGACCAGTGGTGGCCTCGACGTTTGAAAGAGGCAGCTGAAATCTTAAGGAATTCCAACAACATCAACGTAGATAGCGGCCTTTTACTCTGCGATGCTTGGCGACTGCTGCTATGTGAACATAAATATAAACAATTTCTCTGAAGAATGCTGGAGTATAACACCTGTAAGCTTAGATAATCTAATAAACGACGCGGCATAGCCCGTAAAGCTATAAATCATGTACAAAGAAAGGAATGTTTAACAATATTTCAGAAAAATTAAACAAGTGTTTATAGTTTCCTAACTGGCTGAAATTTTTTTATTTCTTGAAGTTGATATTATTTGTCTAAAATCAAAAATGCAATCAGAAGTGTAATATTTACATGCTAATTATTTAAATACCAAATATTAATTATGGTTACTTAATTAGTTAGCGAAATTATCGATTCGACAGTGGAAAATACATCTTGAATGATTCTGTAGAAAATACTTTTACCACAATATCGGAATTCACGCTCATTGCTCACCTCTGGTCTATCTCCATCAGTATATAGACACTTTCAATGCAATCCTCCGTATCTTCTTAAATTCTATTTTTTTTATTATTATTATTATTTTTTTTTTTTTTTTTTTTTTTTTTTTTTGCGTGTACAGTTCACTCTGTGATAAATTAAGCAAACTCCTATACCTCAAACCTTAAAGTATAGGCCACTAAGTTGTCTCATCTTCCTGCAGGACTCGTCTAGACACTTGTTTCCTCACCCCTCCTTTCGAAAACACTTCAGTTTAATACTTTATCTGTCCATTTAATTTTTAAACTCGTTCTATACCACCACATTTCAAATGCAGCCATTTTCTTTTCTTCTCGTGTTACTGCAGTCGAAGCATCACGCTCATTAAGTGCTGGGCTCCATGCTTATAATTTTTAAAGATATTGATGAGTGGTTGGTAGAGATAGTAGGTAGTAGGAAGGGGTTTTAAAATTCTGGATTTATTGAAAATAACGATGAGGTAATATTCCATAGAAGTGAGGAATTCGCGTTACAAAACGTTGATATTACCATTGTTTCAATATATTGGCGTAGTGTGAGAATCACATTTTGGGTATCAAAAATAGTGGATGGGTGAGGTGCGAAGGAGGGCATCTAGATTTCTCTGATTACCGCACAAAATCTGTAACTATTATGTTAAAGCAGTTGAATTGTGATTCATTGTATGTCAGGGTGAGAGTGAAGAGAAGTTGATAGAGTGCACAATGATAACATTGCTGCTGATGATGATGTTCTCGCTAGTACTGTTTCGCTTCTTAGAGCTATCTTATTTCGGCTGTAAGTTAGAATAAAAGTTAATTTTAATATAGACATAATGTGAAATTTTTCTGTATCTATATAAATAAAGATGTACTACCGCTTAGTAGTGATTGTGTAATAATTACACTGATGGTGGTTTTAGAGGTAGCATCCCAAGAAACCGGTGTCAAGTGGGCGAGGCAATGGGTGAGCGGGCGTCGAAGCCGCGCCCACAGAGGCCGATATCTCCGGTCTGGTGGGCGCCATCGGGTGGTCGTGTTGACACAGCTCTCGTCTGAGGTCCGGACACGCTCATCCTATTTTTATTTACTCTCTCCGCTGTTTGCGCTGGCCCCTCACGGCTGACAGACTCTTCCTCCAGGCTGACCCTCTCAGATGTCGCCACTGTGTGAGTGGTGGCTTGGGTGGGCTGCGCAGTGGACAGGGAGGCTTAGTAGTTGAGCTCTACGTCCACCGCAAGAATTAATCACAAATTATTCATTCGGGAACCTTGTGACAGAAAGGCAAGGTTAGCCGGACAAGATGCGGGGTAAATTTGAAACGTTTCTGTAATGACGCTGTACCAGAAGCCTCTCGCATGTGCCAGCAACTTGGTTCATTCGAAAGCGAATCCATGTCCTTGTTCCAAACTATGTGCCGCCACCGCGGATTTATCCTTTTGCTCCAGACGAAAACGTCGGGCGTTTGAAAATCGCCTCACCTCTCATCTGGTTTACCGGGAATGTGGTTTCCAGCAGAATGATGCGTGCATACCGATTATTGAGGCTGCTCGTCAACTACGGTCTCTGTTTAGTGTTTCGAGGGCGTCTAATGAAGTCTGAGAAGCTGCTAGGCAACATAACAGCGTCTGCCGTTGCTATTCCAGTTTTCTGTGAAATGTTGTGTATAAATAATAGTAGTCTACTAATCGATTGGTTTCTCGAGAAACTTTCATAAATATACAACGCCAAGAAAAACTGCGTTCATTTATAAAATAAAGTTTGTTATTATTCTGTCAGACCATCTTCTTAATGTTATAGGATATTGTAGTAACCAATTCTATTACCTGTGAATGCCGCTTAAGACTACTAGAATAAGCTCGTAGTGTGCCTGTGTTGATTTTTGAATGTGACACAATATACAAATGATAAATTTTATACGTGAAGGCACCAGGTTCCATCAATATTCAAAACGAAATTTAAACGAAAAATTTCAATATCTCTCATATATCAGACCACGTGTATGGCTGTAAACATAAAAAATTTAGCTAACTGTCACTCACCCGGAAACATGATTGAGTTTGTGATAATGCTCTGAACATCAGTTCTTGTGGAATTATATACTAATAACCAGGATAAAATTTTCGTGTTGGGTGGAGTTTCGCGATTAGATCTGAGTCCACACGGGAGAAGGTTTATCATAAGCCGCGATGCCTGTGTTACGGTGCGAGTGGCCCCGCTAATGCCGTCAGACCACGCCACGTGGAGATACTGCGCTTCGCGTGTTCGCCTTCTTTCCAGATAGCAGGTTCGAGGTCAGTTATTTTTTCGGCCAGAGAGAAAAATGTGAGCTCTTCTTCCTGGCGCTGAAGGATGTCGGCTAGGGAGGGGGGTGGGGGTGGACGTTGGCTCGGTGTGCTTACTGCCGACATTAAGGAAGAAGACCCGGCACACACGCCCCAGTCGGCAGTGAGGATGGACTGCATTTATCGTTTGGTTCCTCGAATGAACTATAAATCCCTTTGGGGTAACGTATATTTTGCAAAATAATTCAGCAATCGCAATGACAGTACTTGTAAAGTATCATTGGGCTCAATAAAGTGTAACTGAAGTTATTTTTGGTGTTGGATAATCTTATTTTATATATATATAAAAGACGTGTGTGTCCCTATATTTCACTTTTCAGCCACCACGACCTAGCACAGATCACTGGTCTTTGTGTGTGGAAGTAGCATGGAGTTTCCTGTCGTGCACAACGTTGGCCGAATGCCGATAGCTGTAGGGATGTGGGAGATAGATAGTTAAAAGTGGTCGATGCAGGGAATTTTCGTATTTCGACCAAAGACATGTGTCTCCGTATATGTCACTTTTCTGCCACAACTACATATCATAGACCATTGGTGTTTGTGTGTGGCAGTGGTATCGTGTCTCCTATCGTGTACTATGGTGGTTAGATGTCGGTAGCTATGGGGGTGTGGGAGATATGATGGTTGAAAGTGGTCGACCTGCGGCACATTCATATATCTACCAAAAACGTATGTGTCATGGTGTACCACTTTTCACCGAAAACTATCTAGCGCAGATCACTGGTGTTTGTGTTTGGTAGTAGCACAGAGTCACCCGTCGAGCACAACATTGGCCGAATTTCGGTAACTGTGCTAGTGTGGGAGATACGGTGGTTGAAAGAGGCCGATCAAGGATATTTTCGTATTTCGACCAAAGACATGTGTGTCCGTATATTTTACTTTGCTGCATGAACTACATAGCGCAGATGACTGGTTTTTGTGTGTGGTAATAGTATCGAGTCTCCCATCGTGCACTATGGTGGTTAGATGTTGGTAGCTGTCAATCCAAATTCTTTACAAACACGAACGAAGTCGTAGGCACCAGCTAGTATGAACTAAAAAATTATTAAGTTTTCAAATATTTCTGATAAGCAATTGAGTCATTAATGAAATACTACCGGCCTTCTAGCCGCGCCGGAAAGCCGTATAAGCGAACAATCGTCGCCAAAATGGAAATGTATCTGAAATATTGACATGAATTGTATTATGTCCTAACAAGATGATATTGATTCCCAACTCCCAAAATTAATAATTATTGGATGCTTTACTGCAAAAACTGCGCACAGACCCAAAACAATATTTTGTGGGTAGACAAACTTGTAAGGTGAAAAGGATTATTGTATTTTAACAGCTCAAGGTCAGAAATATTTACGGCAGACTTGTTACGTCTCAAAACATCAAAATTTATCAACAAGCCAAGACTTGTGTTTAGGCAACCATGGAATCAGGTTTGCGAAACTGGAATCAAACAAATACGCTCTTAAATGCCTGGCCAAAAAGTAAATCATCCACCAAAAGGCTCCCTAATTTGAAAGGTTAATTAAAGGGTTACAAATATAATTTATTGCAACTTAGCTGTAGTATTTCTTCTTAATACATAAGAAAGGAATTTCATAATAAAATCGTAGAGAGACTACAGTATCTTTTTCTACATATAAAAGAATTCAATTGATTGAAGTTGGAGGTAAACCATAAGGTGAGAAGTAGTTATACAAGGACGATTTGAAGCACTGGTACTCATAATTTGCGTTAGATCTGCACTTCTTGGATTGTGCTCCAACCAAATAAACTACTAGTTCGTCTACCTAATGAGACCTATTGAACTATTCAATTTTTTTGGACGGATTAATTATTCTCTATTTACTTAATAAGAATAAGAAATTATCCATGTTACTCAAACAGGGTATTTAATAATGATACTGTATAATGAACACTGAATAATATATTTTACGAGTAAGTAATGTACGTATTGAATTCTTGTACGATTGACTCTACTCGCAACTGAACCATTAAAATCAGCTTCGTGCTTAGGTGGTTCTGTATTGTCTGAAGAACATTGTAAAGCTGTCACCAACACGACAGAATTTATAATTCCCAAGAAGTGAATTCCGCGATCCTGAAAGTATGAGTTAGAATCAAAAAATGAGAATAGCAATGCTGACTGGCTTTTGGCGTCTTAACTTTTACGCCCGCAACTCTCCCGACTTGAAAATCGTTACTTTTCATGTAACGAATGAAATTACGATCCTTTTAAACGATAAAACATATAAGCGTATACGATATACTATACGTCAGACAAAGGAATAAAGATTAAAATAACAGTACTTTAGCGGGCTATTCCAACGTCTAGCGGGTACAGAGCAATGGAAGTTATGAAAATTTCTAAAAAAAAAAAAAAAAAAAAAAACCTTGGAATTCAACCAGAAAAAGAAGTATACTTAGCTTGGTATTGGAGGTAGGGTGACCAGTTCCTTTCCTCGTAACCATGGAATCCTACCGAGTAGAGGGCACCTGCAGTTTGTAATGGAATCGGAAATGTGGAAACTTCCTGACGTATACTTCACACTACACCCCAAGCTATGCAATTGGTGAAAGTCTGATCAGTGCCTAAGAAAATATCCGAACAAGGGATTCGAACCGAGGAATCTTAGATCTCCAAGAGGCCACTAATATCAGTTCTAAACATGTTAATACGGTGTCGTCAATGCATAAAGAAGAAGCGAGCAAGTCATGGTGAATACAAAATATCCAAAGTCTCAGACAGCTTACCGAAGACAAGTGAAAGAAAATTTGGATGCTCGTTGAGCTCCAAAAATGTTTATTGTTGACCGAAGATCGAATACATCTGCACATTATCATACCAACAGCACTAGTAACGCATTTAAGGCTTTAAAGATTTGCGGCCTTGGGTACAACGTAGCCACAGCAGATTTAGTTTGTTGAATTTGTCTTTCGGCAGTGCCAATACGCATTGGTTCGCATCGCCTGTATCGCGTGGAGTGGTGTTGGGGCAGGATGCCTCTGGCACACTCGGTGGTCATATCCGGAGTCTGTGACACTTGGGGGACGAGTAAATACGCATTAGGGTAGCGAGGGTAGCCCCTTTGACTGGCTCCCGGATGAGCGGTAAAAACCGCCTCCGCGCCTCCTCCCGTCGGGTCTGCATAACAGCACGGCCCCCGGCACTTACAGAGGCCGTATCCCGGAGGAGTGTCGCCTCCCCGGGGTATCTGTCGGTCTCATCAAGCCCCTTACTGTTATTATGCTGTACTTCAGTCCCTGCGGAGTCCTGCCAGCACCAACGCGAAATGCCGCTGCATTAAAAGCAGTCCGCATCGCCCACGGCACTCCGAGGGGATTCCGGATAAACTTGCAGCTTAAACGCAGGCGATTCTATGTATTAAGCAAGCTGCTAGTTATTTTTTTTCGTGGCTCTTAGAATAACGAGAACCGCTAATGATTTTGCCACTGCTTGGATCTTAGTAAAAATTTATTAACACATTTGGTAAAACGAGTTATACGACATGAAAATTAATGGTTCATTTACGTTGTAAACACAGCAGTTAATAAATGTTTATCATCAAAAATAATAAAGTGTCTCTTAGCTCAGTGGCTGAGGCGTTTGCCTTTGAAGTGCTGGGTCTGAGGTTCAAGTACGGGTGCGGGTAGCAAAATTAATGAGTTCTGTTTTGTTCGTATGAGATATGGCAGTTCAGATTTCACGTCAAACTATAGGTCCATTTACAGAATCGCCGAAGTGCAATGAAAATTTAAACCCCGTCAACAGATCGTAAAATTTCCCGGGATTTACTTACTTACTGTAACTAATGGCGTTTAATTCGTTCTGCATCAAAATACAAGTGCTCACTTGATGCCTCTGTAGCTAAATAAGATTATTTTGTTAATGCAAATAGATGAAATTGTAAGTTTGGTGGTATTAATGGATTTTTAATCAAAATACTCTGCTGCCCATCACGAATTGCGCAATCCTCACCACCTTGTCGACAATAGCAGAACACCACCATGGCTTGCAACGGATTTCTCACCTTTAATACAGCACAGCTTACTAACAACGAATATTGTACGAAGTATTTATAACACATCAGTGCTTTTCAAATCAATATTATTTCCCTTTTCATCAGCGAAACATTTTTAATCTCAGAATAACAATATTTATCTGTCTCTCCCCCATAGAACCTCTTTCTTTTTGCCATAGATCACACTTATAATGACACTCACAGCTATTACGATCTTCGGAACTACACATAATGTAACTTACAATGTCTACATTAATACTTAATAATTGTTACTAAGAGATTTTCACATGAGTGTATACTTGTATCGTCACAACATACTAATGAATACAGCTGTTACAGAGGAATATGGTCTAAAACCCACATCTACTCTTTATTGACATTGGAACATCTTTAAAAATCCTTCTGGTTGTTATCTTCAAATTACTTTCACCTTTACAATTCACTTTCCCCGCAATATCTCGCCTTATTTTTAACGGTTTTAAAAGTGCAGTTATCCATATTATTTTGGTATTTATTCACAATACAGAAACTGATGTTGCGGTTGCTTATAAATAAAAAAAAGATTTTTGACTTATGTCGTGCGCGTTTCGTATTGGAAACGCTTTTCAAACACCATTCAGTTCTAAAATGTTATTAATTACTGGTCGATATAGATTGTTTAAATATGTATTTTTTATGTTATCAAGCAATATTGCTCTTTATATTAAATGTGTGGTTAAACGTCTCACGTTGGCTAGAAACAGATGTGTTTGCTACTACGTAGCTTCGAAATCTCGCATTTTACTGAGGCAACAGAGAAACATTTCGACAGATCTGCCATAACATCAATTTTAATTTCCTGTTTACATTCGAAGTCATGATTCTAAAACAATATTTTTATGCACTTATTTCAGAAATATTTGATTTTATTTGTACTGGTTGGTTTTTTCGGGAAATTTTCGAACAAATGGTGTTATCATGAACACGGGAGGAAATATCGGGTATCTGGACTCCATTATCTAAACCAGAGAGATTATTTGTCTTGGGAGTCAGCATACACCGATTTAGTAAGGAATTTTGTTTGCACAACAGTTATTTTAAAGGAGTGCTATAGCAATGACGTTACTATCGAATAGTTAAAACAACACTAGAAATTTTGTTTAAGTTTGTGCAAATGTTAATCCTTTTATTAATTTTCCTTGTGAATCGTAAGTAAATAAGATATTTCCAACTTTTATTTCAGGTTTATATGCTATTAAACATCGGCAATAATCTTGAACGATCAAACCATAGTTGCACCTAAAATAAGGTTCATGTAACAACTGCTATTGAAGAAATATTCTTATTTTAAATGTAAAATAATTGGGATAGTCTTTTACGCTGTTGAGTGATTGATTCACTAACCTTGCAAGATATAATTATTTTACTCATATCATCAACTGCTTTAAAGAGATACTTTTTAATATACCTACTATATTTGAAGCAATGCTGAGGAATATATCTCAAAGGTACTACGAAAAAGTATAAGATCGCAGAATTTATCCACATTAGACTAAATAAAATTTAATGGTCTAAATTTTCGCTATGAAATCTCAAAATTTTGTTACTTGTTTATATTTATTTGAGCTACAGATGAATTAATGAAAACCCATGTCAATTTTAAATACAAAAATGGTATAAACTGTTTGCTAACACACATGTCAAACTGAAATAAAATTAAATACAGTTGTTGAAATTTGCTGTTTACAAAGTAGTATCTTTCGGGTTGTATGTAGTAGTCGCCAAATTAATTCTAAAAAGCAAAATGATATACAACTTTTTTTTTTAACTCTGAACACCCATTAGAGTGTGCACCATCGACATCTATAACATTTGTCACCTTAGAGATAGCCTATATATGTATATGTGTGGCAAAATTGGATATGTGTGTGGAAGAAGAAAAAAGCCTGGAGATTAGTGGATGAAACAAGTGAATGTCTGTTAAGAAGATTAGATCTTTATTACAAAGACTGGGAGGTGTTGCGTTTCGGATGCGAGTGATGGCCCAACGAGCTGTTGAAAATTCACTTTAAAAATAAATTTTCAGTCTCAGTTGTTATGTGTTTTAAATATAACAAATATTATAAACATTTATTTCCTGAAATCGTATTCTTGAATAGTTTCTAACATATAAATCGTGAAGTTAGTACTCTGATTATCATTAAATGTTTCACTGTTTAAAAATTTATTAATTTGAAAACTGGTTATAAGATTTGTGCAGGAACCTATCCTCTAGAAATCATCTTACAAAACAGTTTGTTACAAACCACTGCTCATAAGGATAATAATACTGCAGGTAGCAGGGATGGAATTTGGTAACTCTTCATAAATAAATCGGCGAACTTGCGGTTCAGCACCACGTAATCTCTAAGAATTAATACAATTGTGGTGAAATAAAAAGAAATTGGTTTGTACGGTGCTTAATTTGTAATTATGTAATATCTGTTCGTTTAGAATTAGAGATTGTTCGTTTTTGTGAAAATGCAAACGTGTGCGTTGTACTCTTAAGAAAGAATGTAAAATAAGTATTACAACCTATCAACGGTAACTGAAAACAACCTTGCGAAATTTCTTTCGTTGTTTGGTGAAAGGCGAAAAGCTATGAAAATAATAAGCTCGATTTTATGTGATATTTAATTTGGTGGATATGTATCTGATAAAATTAACATCGGTTCGACTCTTATAATTTATTTAAAACACTTCACATATTAATTTTCTGTTATTTGACCACATCGTTAATGCAGGACGTAACATGGCTGTCAATATTTTATTCATCGCTAATGACAGCGTAGAACAAAACTGCGTTAGTCCTGATTACCTAATACTCCAAAATTGGCGTTTCTGTAATGATTTATGGAACGAAAATGGATTACACGACTAATAATAATGGTTCGTAATTCGATTAAGCTGCCTGTTTATATATCCCCGGATATAACTGATATAATCAGCAATGCCCTTAATTGGTTTTGTACTAATTATTAATTGAATAACGTGTGTTAACCCTTCGTTGCCAGTCACGTTGTTATTCTTTTTTTATTTTTACATGTGGCGGAAATCTGCACTTTATTAGTTCCAGCAATTTTCCGTTCCCGCAGGACACATAAAAGTAATTATTGATAATAATTGTCTTTTTTTCCACTCTGCTTTCACTATCGTGTATATATAGTATGAAACCAGGTTCTTTTTACCTTAAGCGAAGTCAAAACGAAATTATTTAAAGAGGTTTTTAAGAGAATTATGCAGCTAGTTGCTGTTGAGTGAATTGGTATTGTGGTTTTTTAATAGTTTGAAAGAAAGTTATAAACTAAGTCTCCTTTTACAGATGAGAACTAAAATGAGGCGAAAGAAGTTTCGATACTTTTCTTAACCCTCAAGAAAAAGGCGAGTTTATCATAAACATCAAAGAATTGCGCTGTGAAATAAATGATATACTAATTTATATTGTGTAATACAAGAGAATGTCTTGAGACAATATTATATCTGATAGCAGCTTAACACAAAAATTTGTTGTATTCGTAGATGCTGTTCTGTAGGTGTAAGTAAATTAGGCTTCGTCTGGATGAGATGTTTTCATTATTATGTAGGAGGATTGAAAATATGTCTAAACTGGGTTAATGTCCATAAAAATAATCTTAGTGTTGTGTTAACTGATTACCTGCTATTTAGACAAAGCAGGAAATGTAAAACCATCGTACCTCTTCAATCTGTGTCTAAAACCGTGTAACTTAGCTCTTCATGTGAACATATTTCAGTCCCACGGAAATACAGAGCATGCAGTTACTTAAATAACAAGGAATTTGGATAAAATTATATCGAAGCTAAATGCTGAAGGCAATTTATTACATTCATTAGTTGTCAAATTTTTTGATAATTGTAGGTTTCCCCAAGACATTGGATTCGTTAATGAGTCGTACTTTAAAATATTAAATTTTATTTTAAATTACTTTTCACGTAACATTTTTTTGTGCGATGAACCAATTTATACTTAAAAATGATTCTTTTGTCATTTGATTTAATTATTTAGGCTAAAATGAGTTGCACAATTAGGTGATAACAGCCGCAATGGCAACCTTCGAATCAAGACGCGTGGAGTGGACTCCACATATTGTTATCCTCTAAATGTATAAAACCTCAATCACTAAATGTAAATTATTGGTCTAAGATTACTAGAAAGTCTGTTAGTCTCCTAAGCTGAAGCAAACTTTGGCGTGTTGCTTTCGCCGGTAGTGTCTGCAAGTAGCTTTAATCCTGTCGTAAAGGAATTCTTGCAGAAATACTTTAAATGACTACGGATGAAACTTTCGGCCATTACGAGGGACTGTTTGCGCAGTAACCTTGTGCCCTATAGTCTTGCTCAGAATTCTCAATTAGTTTCGGTGATAAAAGCAATGAGGTGGCAAAAACAGAATTGTCATTGGTGAATACCCCCTTAAAACTGTAGGTATAATAAGAAATAAGACTTGTATTAAGAAACCAAGTGACTGTGAAATTTTTGCGAGTGTAGATAACAATAATGTTGCGAGTTTTAGGCAAGTATTTATGTTTATGGCGTTAAGCTGTAGTTTTTGTCTGTGTATGAGTGGCAATTTTTGAAACATTATAATACATGTAAGATCTTCTCGTTCCTTGTTCCTTGCTCCAACACTTTTTTCTGCCTCTAATGTCTACAATGTTGACGAAGCTTATAGACCTATAAATTGTCAGATGTAACATAAGACGTAAATTAATTCTCAAGAAGATGAAGGAGTAAAATTACAATGATGGTAGAAGCAAAAAAGATTTCAACAGCTTAATAACACAACAAAAAGTGTCTCCATCAACAAGATAATTCTCTTAGTCTCAGAAATTATCCAAGAGAGTTTATGGGAGCGAATTTAGAGTTTTAAGGTTCTTTAGAGAAACAAAAAACAGGTATTTGTGATGTAGTAATATAGAAGTTTGTTGGAAATTAAGTGGAAAGATGAAACATGAAAGATAGGTGTTTTGGAAATAATGATAGAAGAAAGATTTTTGTGTAATTGTCTTACAGAAAGAAGTGGCACATTTTGTGACATCTTTTAGGGCACACGAATTAGTTAATTTCTTAGTTGATAGACGAAGAATTTTACAGCAGAAATAATTCGGATAATCTAAAACGTAGGTTATAATATCTACACCAAGAGATGAGCTGAGAATAGCTTGAAACGAGGCATTTCATTAAATTTGAGACACTCATGACAGTATATTCCCTAAAAATTTCAAACAAACGATTTCGATCATTAATTTTAAATTTCATAATCCTTTTACTGTTCGTCTTCTCTAACATCCTTCAGACGTTTGTTTTTGCTGTGGAATGCTTCCTTGATACCATTTTAAAAGTCTGAGAAATACACACCAAAGTTTCTTTGTAATACTTGATTCTTAGCAGGTGCAAATATCAATAAAAATCTATAAAACAATTGGCAAACAGATGTTAGAATTTTTTATTATGTTTTCCGGTATTCTGCAATTTCACAGATAAAGTTTTGATCAGATAAGAATGTAAGTTAGTATATCATATTCTACCCAGTTCCATAACTGAGATTCGTGGCACTCGTCACTGAATTAACTTATGTGAGAAACGATGGTGAAATATTTTCATCATCGATCAGATTGTTTACAGGATAGGGAAGGAGATACTACAAAATTCATAACCACCACTTGTGTAAAAAAGTCCTTTTTAGGGATTCGTGGAATGGATTAGAAAGTGATTTGCTGGGTAGATTTTTTTTTTTTTTTTTTTTAAAGGTAGAGACCAAAACGTTAGGGTACGAAATGCAAAACCAAAGAAGTGGAAATGAGAGTGACACAGGAATGCGTATTGAGTCCATTGCTATGAGTTATTCTAATGAATGATTGTGTTGATGGCTTACTGTCAGAAGATCGGTTGTTTGCAGATGACGCAATGTTATATAAAAGGATCAAAACAGTAAAAGTCTGAGAACAACTGTAGGATGATCTGGACAGCTATCTAGCTGGGTCGATAATCATGGGATGACCATAAATGCAAGAAGAGTCAGCTTATTAGATACACAAGTAATATACTAAACGTTGATTATGATTGTAAGGTGGGGAAATAATTGATTGTTGAAGACTTTAAATGTAAATATTTTGGAATAACATTTGATAACAAGCTCAACTTGGCAGGAAACATTTGAGGGGTAGTAGGAAACAGTTTAAAAATCCTGCACTTGTTGGAGATAGTGATGAGTGGCTGTATGAGAGAAGTAAAGTAACAGGGCTTAAATTTGGTGGTGTAGTATGGGACCCACATTTTGGTTATCATATACAGGAGTTGGAGGGGGTGTCGGTGTCTGTTAGATTTGGATCTGGAAATTACCGCAGAACACAATCAGAAACAGATATGATAAAAGAGGTAGAATGAGATTCATTGGGAGACAGAAGGAGGGTGAAGAGAGTGTTGGGAGTGTACAATGCGTATGTTGGTGATGAGGCGTGGACAGATGTTGGTGTAAGAATTGAAAGGAATGCATGGAAAGGAAAAGATGATCATGACCTCAAGCTGGCACTCGATTTCAGGCACAGGGATGTGGGAAAATTTTCTTTCATAGGTAAGGTGTTCAGATATTGGAATAAGTTACCAAGAGAATTGATGAACAGTTTATCAAAAACGTTGTAACAATTTGTTGAGGGCAAAAGTAGGTGTGTTCAGGAAACGGTGAAAATGGAAGTGTTGGGAAAATGCAACCGGAGCATGCGCTGCATAGAAATTAAATCAAATTAAAAAATTAAAGTCGACAACAAAGTATTACAATCTGTTGAAAAACATAGCGCAAGGAAAAAAGAAGAAGCAAATCGATGCAGTAACTTTGTATGAATTTCTTGCGGTCGAACATTACAAAAAGATAAAGAGGTATTCAGAATCAGTTCTAAAATTTCTGCTACGTTTAAAGGGATATTTGTGCGAAGGTAAAATACGAAATTACCTCAATATTCTCTCTCTGAACTATAAGTTGGAAGAATTTCTGAATAAATTGGTGACAGACTTTCCTAACAAATTACACTAAATTTATAGACCAGGAAATATGAAAAACCTCCGGAAACACCGCAAAGATAGTTTGACATTACTGATTAGCGCAGGTGCTAGAAAATCATTTAACCCTTAACAGGAGGCAAAGAAAACTAGTTTCGTTGATAGGGTACCAACAGACGCAAGACGGTGCCAGTGTTTGTCTCTGGGTGGGGAGCGCAGGACAGTCCCGCAGTTTGCGGTCGCAGTAACTCTCTCCACTGGACGTTTCCCACAGATAGCTGGCCTGCCGACGAGAGGGACCAGATATATATATATTGACGGCGCGGCCGGTCCTCGGGCCAGTAAATCCAGGCGGTGTCTGCGATAAGACGCCGCCGACCCGCCTGCAGGCTAATTCATGCCTCGGGAGCGCCGCCTGGCCGCTTTGTTTTATCACCACCTATCATAATTGCCGGGGCGCGCTATTAGGCGGACATAATGCGCCATCAGATAGACTGCGGCGCTACGACATGTGTAACACATGTGTCGAGGCCCTGCGTGTGTGTGTGAGGGTTATGGCCCCACGGGCGTGATGAACAGCTGTGGTTGACGCAGAGCGATGCTGTTTTGGGCACATATAGGAACGAGGGGTAAGTCAGAACTCATAAGTGGCTCTAAACCTTTTACAAGATACATAAAATATTACTGTAACTTAGATGAAGTGTGAAAAATATACTATGCCACACCAAATAGAAAACTGATACTTGTTACAGTGTACTCGTAAAGAGTGAAACTTCAGTATGCCATACAAACGTTCTCCGTGTATTTTTCTGTGCAGTTTTCCTGTTTTTTTTTCCTAAAGTTATTGATGTTTCTCTGAAAAGATGCAATCTTTATTGTATTTTTATAGTGTAGAGGAACTTTTTCCAAGTTATTCTTAAAAAAATACAAAAATTATTAAAATTTTTAAAGCACAATCCGCTATAATATAAAGTATTGAATCGAGGCTTAGACTGTATTTTATGTTTAGGGATTTTATATTGGGGATCAATTTGGATAAATTTATCTTATAAACTTTCTTGCAATCAATTTTCGTTAAACTCTAGTTTCACAACAGTTCAGAACTAACGGGTTGAACGCAAATTACTGGCTCGCAATTAAATTAATTATTTATTAACTAAAATAAGTCATTCCCTCTGCTGTAAACGCGAATTCTAACATTTCTTCACGCAAATTAATTTTTTTTATCGCACGCGCATTAATACATTCACTATAACGTTTGAACGTGATTCCATACTTCTTCCTACAACAGCGATCAGAGGATATAATGAAACTATCCACGCTGAACGAATACAAATAAAAAAGCAAGAAACAATTTGCACTTACATATACATGCATCGGAAATGTAAATTGAACTGGTTAAAGTTTGTACCATTTACTTCTTTAACTTTCACTAGCATTAATTTATACCATTAAATTATTAACTAGTTAAACACGAATAATTTTAAGATTTTAGTCAGTATTTTACTCATAAATATTATTAAGTTTGTTTTGTTAGTATTACTCTTGAACTTGATTTAGGCCAAATGTTATATAAGTGTTGTATACTGTTAGTATGTGTGAGGTATATATTATTTATTGTAAACACCTGGTATGATGTAAGAGAGGGCTTGACAGCCCCAATCTTGCCAGGCTAAATAAACCTTTAAATAAAAAATAAAAAAATAAAGGCGTTGTAGCTTTTACTCATTGTTTAACATGACAGCGTACAACTTCGTAGCTCAGTTGACGAGAAAACGTTCATAGTTAACTAAATTGGTAGCTTCTTGCATCAAAGTATCGTTATGTGCAAATGCGCAGAATGTTAAATGCTCATGCGCATAACGTTGCTGTGCATGCGCGCACAACGCGTAACGCTAACAAATTTCTCCCCCCCTCCCACTTTTTTTTTTAGCTATCATCAGTCTTTCGACTGGTTTGACGCAATCCTTCCTATCTTGTGCTAACCTCTTTACCTCTACATACCCCTTACAATCTACTTCCTCAATTATCTTCTTCATGTATTCTAATCTTTGTCTTCCTCCACAGTTCTTACCTTCGACTGTTCTCTCCACTAACAAATTAACCAATCCAGCATGTCTCAAAATATGACCTACCAGCCTCTCTCGTCTTTCGGTATTCTTCCACAAACTTCTTTCTTCACCCATCATACCACGCCAAAATCTTGACGTAAGTGCTCGGGGCGAAGATGACGAGGGAGACCCAGGAAGCGCTGGCTGGATGCCTTGCGGGAGTATATGTAGGACATCGGCTGAACATCAGGAGAGCAGACCTTGCAATGCGGGATGAATGCTAGGAAGAAGAAGATTGTTGTAGAAGCGGTGCCGGGCATGTTTGTTCCTTTGCAGCACTTCATGCAGGCTGTCGCGTGCCAGAGTTACAGTTGCCGCAAACGAGCGCCCATCTCGCCCAGCGGATAAACACAAATGTACGGTAGTACGTCCGACAGTTGCGTATCGCTGTGTCTATTCTATATCTACCTTTTCATGAATGCGTGTACTCTGTACAGCAATCCATACTTGTTTTCATATAACAATCTGTTATTCTATCGAAATTTAAATGAGATATTCAAGGCCTCTGATAACAGGATGTTCAAAATCGTAAGTTAAAATTATGGTGCTAAATATGCACCTAAATGAATCACTGATTTATCTTTAACCTCGCATTTGTCGGACGTAAACTAATCAAGAAAGATTTAACAATATTTGTTCATAAATTTCAGTTGAGCGTCGCAACTTTGCAAACAGAGAAAGTAATTTCAGCAAATCGACTTTTTCAGAATGGTAGGACACACATCGCACTAGGCAGGAAGGATGGTTGTTATTGCAATTGTATTTTATTATGTATGATAATTGTTATAAATATACATACACATTGGGGGATCCTTGACAGACAAGGAGTAAAGCTGGCCGCGGGAGCAATTAATTACTAAATTGAAGAAGAGAAATATCGAAGAGGCGAAATATGATGCGGAAAGTAATGTTTCCTTCAACTTGGAGCTTTAAGTTGTTAAAAACGTGGATATAAGAAATGCTGTAACAGCTGCCGCCAAAAAATAGTATATGAACATATTTTGAGTGCAATTTAATGTATGTATGCAAAATAAATGTGTTTTAAAGTGAAAGTCAGTGTGGTTAATATTAATCAAAAAGGTGAAAAATTTGCTGTAGAAACCTATAGGAAATGTGGTGTCTATTCTTACTTACAGCTAAATGGGAGTGTAACTGATAAAAGTATAAAGAAAGAGTTCACATTACTCGTCGTCTGAAATAAAATACAGGAGAAAAATATGTTCTACTTGCTAGAAGAAGCAGTGGAAGAGGACAAAGGTAAAAGAAGATTGTAATATTTAAATGACTCTCGGTTTTGAGTATCAATTTATGTGCAAGTGGGAAAACTAAGCAAAGCTAACCGTTTTAAATAGTCTTCTAATACAGAATTAGGATTATGAAATAATTCCATATTGCACGTTTCAACAGAAGTGTGACGTAAGATGGTGTTAAACATAAATTTCAGGTAAGAAAACATTTCAGCATTATTTACTAGTATTTAAACAGCTTTAATTGCAGATTTTTATGTTAGCTGTTCGTATTCGTTACAATTCTTTGAAAGTTCTACTAATTAACTGTAATATTACTATTCTCTAGAATTACCTTTTTTTAATGTAAATTATAATAATAACAATGGGATACGATGGATTTTATGTTTTCACATAATAATATAAACCCAGCATTGTATAAAATACATTATATTTATGTCTGCTAATAGTCCCGTAAACCAAAAAAAAACAACAAAAATATTTTAATGACTTATTTACCTCCCTGCACCCCGTGTTCTCTCATACAATTATCATTCAATTGTTTTTGAGTCCAATAATGATATTCTTGTAGTCTATGATTTATTTTTGACTCTATCCTTGAAATGCAAATGGAAATTAGAAAAAAATCTAAATCAATATGTAGCGTATTATTGTTGTGATTAATAGTTACATTATGTTCGTGAATTTAATCGGAAAGGTATCGGGTTAATCACAGGCTAGTGTTGGGAATTGATCTGTGCTAACACTAAGTCACTCACCGATCGTGGTGGGTGAGTGGTAAGGCTCTGGCCCCACATTTTGGATGACGCAGGTTCGAATCCCATCCAGATTTGGGTATTCCGTGGTTTCCCCAGGCGAACGCCGGGATGGTTCTTTTAAAATACCATGGCTGAATTCCTTTCCATTCTCTCTTCTCAATCCTTTTCCGTCTCTAATGACCTCGACGTCGACGAGGCCTAAAGCCATAAGCATATGCTGAGTCACCACAAACAAACCGGAAGGTAACTGAATCTGTTTCAGTTTACCAATGAAAACGAATTTCACAGTGGTCAAATGATGCATTTTTGCTATGTTTTCTTTCAGTACGTCGTCCCAGCGTGTTCAACGCTAATACAACTAATGAATCAAAAGCGAAGAGCTGCAATAAATTACCAATTGAAATACTAAACAATGTATGTCAAACTCTGACAGAATTTAAAACCAAGATGAGTGAAGAAATTGCACTTAAAGAATTTAAAATTAAAATTTGTTAAATTAGGCGAGTATTGAAATTAATAATACTTGTATTCTACTTGTTTTTTTTTTTTGTATGAACCTACGTTTGTCATTTAATTTTTCTTGCTGTCGCCTCATATTAATTAATATTTTATGTAGCACTAAAAAATTTCAATATTTCTGTTTAGCGCTGCTTCTATCGAACTGTCTATAGAAGCAGCTAACCATTTTTTGACATTCTAATTCTTCAAGAATTTATCAGACTCCCCAAGTTAATGAAAAATCCATTATTAAGTGTAACTGTGAAAGCAAAAATCATATTTCTTTACGGTTAATACAGGGTGCGGCAAAAAGATCTGACGGTTTTAAAGTACAAACAACATGAAAAATAAAAGTGATACAAAATATTTTATTGCTTATTACAGAAGGGTATTCATGAAAATTAATGACAATAACATCAGAACAACCAATTTCATCCGTTTAAGATGTGAAGATAACGTCCTTTAAATGACGTCCGTCTTTGAACAAGCATTCTTCCAGCCTTGCACTGAAGCTGTTGAACACCTGCTCTAACATTGCACAAGGCAGGCTGGCGATTTCTTGGCGTATGGATTCTTTCAGTTCGTCCAGTGTGCGGGTTTTTTTTTGTGTAAACTCTTGCTTTAAGGAGTCCCCACAAGGAAAAATCACAAACGCTAAGGTCTGGAGAGCGAGCTGGCCATTCAATGTCCCCAAAACGCGAGATCACTCGACCACGAAACATGCTTCTCAAAACGTCCATAACCTCACTGGCTGTATGGGCAGTTGCCCCATCCTGCTGGGACCATATCCTACTGCGCACTAAACGATTTCTCTTAAGTTCAGGGATCATGAAGTTTTTTAGCATCAACAAATAACGTTCCGAATTGACCGTAACGGTTCGACCACCCTCTTCGAAGAAGTATGGCCCAATGACACACCTTTTGGTTACACCACACCACACGGTAACCTTAGGACTATGCAGAGGAAGTTAATGCAGTAGTTCCGGATTTGTAGCCGACCAATAACGAAAGTTCTGTTTGTTCACATAACCATCAAGATGGCAATGTGCCTCGTCGCTCATCATTAAAATTTTTTCATCCGTCAGCATTGCAATCATCTCTTCTGCAAATGCTTTACGCTTTGCATAGTCATTAGGCTTTAACTGCTGGACAATAGCCATTTTGTACGGGTGGAAGTGCAGATCGAAACGCAAAATTCGTCTTACCGAGCGGTCAGACATGTGCAAAGCAGCAGCTTGTTTGCGGGCTGACCGCCACGGACTGGCTTCCACAGCTTCTCTTACTCGATCGATATTCTCTGGCGTCCTAGATGACCGTGGGCGACCTGTTGACTTCTTTTTTAACGCTGAACCGGTAGCTCTGAAGGTGCTCACCCATAGCATAATGGTGTTCCGAGTTGGGACTCTTCCTTTTGGACTCACGTTAAATCGTCTACGGAACTGCCGCTGAACAGCAACGCAGGAATCGCCACTTTTAAAAAACGCCTCGACAACAAACGCACGGTGCTCACCCGATCACTGCTCCATGGCTACTACAAATGTTCACGTGTGGACTCTGGATTGCGCCTATCTCCAACACCCCCCACCATCTACTCACTCGACAATAGGGCGGCGAAAACCGTCAGATCATTTTGCCGCACCCTGTATATCGGACATGAGGGAAATACAGCTCTTCAAGCACAGAATTTAAATGGGCCGAATTCAGAAATAAATGCTCCAGACCACAAGGTGACTATTTGTTTTGCGAAAGTGGTAATTTCTTCCGGATGAAGGAATGGTTCGAAGACACTGCGGTTGTACCACACATTTTAGAGTATACCCATGGCTAGTACTGTGTGCCGCGGCGTGCAGTCACCTGTTTGCTCTGACTGACCACGCAACATTAACTTCTGAGTGGATAAGTGAAATAATGAGAGTGTATTTATAGTGATAAAATGTTTCTAGATGTGTTGACTAAATTTATCCCAGAACTCTAAACTTTTAAATTTATACACTGTAATTAAACGAGAAATGTTTGAAATTCACCATTTAGGGAATTGCTAAATGTCGATTATGGCATGGCGGTAGAAGTATATTGTCTGCGTGGTCCTTCCCCATACTATCAATAAACAGAACATGTAAATATGAATCACTTATAAAATATAGAGAGAATTCTTACCCTCAATTAACTGTCATAAATAACAGCTATAGTTAAATTATATGGGAAAATAAGATAGTGAACACAGGTAGGATCGCAGAAATCCATGGGAAGACATGTGTGTATAGCTCTGATACAACTTGACAAATGTTTAAATTCCCACAATCTACATTGTGCTGCAGGTCCGCAATGAGACGCCCATACAAGGAAATGCATGCCTCAGCCTTTCGACGTAAGGAATCACGCACTGTTTGAAACTGTCTTGGTTGCTCCTGTTCGTGATGGCATTCATTGAAGACGTACAGGACCAACCAAGACAGTTTCAAACAGTGCGTGATTCCTTCTGCAGAAGGGCTTATGCATGAATTATCGTGGACAGGCGTAATATTGCCGTCTTGTTATTAACTCCGAAAATTTGTGTTTGGACATTTTTGAATCATACTATCAACTCCTGAAATATTTTACACTTTTTTAATACCCTGTATATATTGTTAACTTTTGTACTAAAATATGTTACATAGCTAATCTCAAGTCAAATTTAACTAACAATATGTTCAGTAGTATCTGTTCCAGACGCAAAATCAATAATTAAACAGTGGCAGTTAATTATCATATTGTCTTATTCACGATTACTACCATTAATTATAGAGTAGGATGATGGGACTGAAAACACATACAACACTGCAGTGCATGAGAAACGTCACGCGATGCACGTCTTCAGCCACTAAATAGAAACAAAATTAGAGAAAAACCTAAGTTTTTGGAGAGTGTAGGAAGTACTTAAATAAAATTTACTACACTTTAAGAATAACTAAGTGAATTGTAGAAATATTGGAAACTCTAGCGTAACTATTGATTTAAGTTCTTGACAGGTATTCTGAATTGTATGTGCCGGCTTCGGTAGCGTAGGATCTAGAGTGCCTAAGATCGCCGGTTCGAGTCCGCCCGCGGGCATGGGTGTTTAAGTGTTGTGTCTGTGAATGTCATGTCCGGCCTGTGGTGTGTCTAATTAGCTGGTAAAAATTCTTCGAGCTGGCAGTATGGCCTAAGATGCCGAAAGCCATTAACAAAATTGTATTTGTATTTACTGGGTTAATTCTGCATTTTCGGTAGTTTAATCATTAGTGTTGTTAGCACCGACCATCGTCTCTCGATTCACTTTGATGTTTCAGATACGAGTTTGGGCTGGATCATCTTCGCAGTACGAAATCCATCTCTACAAAGCTCCCACTTATAGACTAAGGCAATTAGACCAAACTGAAGGTCGCTGAACATAATCTTCAAACAAAACTGACATTACAACTTTATTTAAAGTACTTTTACTTCAAAAATTCTGCAACATAAAAATTCCACCAACCTATATATTGTATCTGGAGATACATCTATCAATTGAATAAAAAAAACCACAAATAACTTGTTATATGGCATTTTAAGGCATTGTTTCCAGACCATGCGGCTGTTGATTGTTGACACCAATGTTAAAGTTTAATAAGAAGAGGTTCCCAAGGAAGAAACATAATTTCAGGCTCTTGTTGTTTTGATATTACTGTCCATTCTGTCTGAGATGTTCAAAGGCTATATTTGTCTTCTAATATTAAACAAAAAATATCTCTAACCCTATTATTTGTTAACAAATGTGTGATTTGAATGTCAGTGTTGAAATTTAAAAGAGCAACTAAAGTTAAAAATGAAGGCGTTTAACGGTTTCTGCCTAATTCTGTGTGGTATTACTTACCTTTGGTACAAAAATGTTGAATGAAGCTGGGTCCTTACGCCTGAGATAACAACGAATGTTTTAGGTAACTGGCGATCATGCTGCACTATGAAGATAAAATTTCTTTTGTCGTAATTAACTCACAGATGATTCTGGGTGAGAAGTTCTGTTATATTAAATACAAAATACTTGTATCATTGCTCCTTGATGGATAAAGTAAAGGACTAATATCATGAGTAGAAGGGCAATTAAGAATAATAACGAATCTTAATAACCCTGTTATGTATAATTCAATGTACTGTAACGTTGCATGTTGCTAGTCAAAACAAAAATTTTAAATTGTGATGACTCCTTTCGCGTCAGCTGAGGTACCAAATAATGAGATGAGTAAATCCAGCGTGTTTACGTTGTTGGTTGGAAATGCTCCGGCACTGTTGCCGCAATGTGATAGGCTTGGTTTCTGAGTACAGTTTTCCGCCGCCAGATGCGACGGTGTGGTTGCAGGATGTTGGTCTCGCGCATGCAAAGTGTTTCCGCGCGGGCCTCGGCGCATCAGGCCGGCTATTGTGATGGTAACGACCGCGCCTCGCTTGTTTCTTGCACAACTTCGCTCCGGAGGCCACGGACTTTATGCAGCAGTCGCTCTTCCTAGCTTTCTTACACCGGAGTTACTGCCATCAGGACGCAAAATGTTCCTTGTCAGCTTAAGTCATCTAGCCACACTAATATTTTGTCCATGATGGATTGGTGGAATTCAGCGACTGTGATATCAAATTTAGGTTGATATTGATCCCCCAAAAAATCTAGCCATACCTTCATTTCTTTAGTTAACTCGGATTTTTTTCAAGGAAATCTCTTTTACCGTAGTTAAATAATGCATTTAAAATCTATAACGATGGCTGTTGAAGTAGTAACCTGTTAATTAATTTTTTCAACGTGTGGTTCACTGTGGGAAATTCTTCATTACCTTCAGTAAAATTGGACGGTGTAGATTGTATGGTGAGGTATTATGAGCATCATACGTCACGTCTGCGCAATTTTATGATAGTGAGATATTATTTTGTCAATATTAAAATAATGTTGAATAAAATTTTCTCGGGTAGCTAGAAAATAGTGGCAGAGATTTTTACCGCCGAAAACGTCGTGTTTCATCGATGGACTAACTCGGCTAGTTACCAGAGAAGATTTTATTCATATTCAACGCCGAGAAAACCTCCAGTTTTAAGGTAATGTCATTTCAATTTGGTATTTAAAATTGTGACTTGGTAATACTAATACCAGTTTTTGTAAGTGGTGATAAGAGCGATAATGTACGTGGCAAGAATGAAAAAAGCAGCGAGTCGTCAACGCGATGGTAGTTGGGCATGGTTTAAATACTGGTAGCTGGCGAGAAGATGCTGCATAAATCCAATGTAACTTAATAAAATATTCACGGGAAGAATCTATTACAGCATATTCAATTGACGGAGAAAACATTCGAAATTAAGTTTTAAAAAGTTGTGTGGTGATAAGAAAGTGAAAAAAAAGTTGAATGAGTTTAATTTGTGGAAATGATTAGAAACAAAGTCTAGGTAAGCAATTATTGGTTAGAGGATAAATACTGAAGTTGAGAGGTGAAAAGTTTATTTCAGGAGAAATAAAAGTAGGATTCCAAGATTTTCATTGTAAATATCGCAAAAGAACAATCATCGGATATCGGCTAGGAGCAAAGCTAATGTAGGGCGTTCTCATATCTCTTGGGGGCATTATATCAGATATAACAAGGTAAAGACTAAACTGTAATATTTAATTTAGGGCACGATCGCCAAAGATAAAGACATATAATTTTATTTATAAAAAGTGGAACTGGTTAACATTTTATGAATAGTTTCAATTAATTATTGGTCGTCGTATATGTACTCGTAGATACAATAGAAGTTATAAGAGAGAGTTTCACAATGTGAACAAATGTCGTATGAAAATATTATAAAAGAACTTTAATTTGGTGCACAAGAAGAAACAAAAATTAATTTTAATTTTGGACAAGACTAATTTCTCCAAATTTTGATCTTACTTCATTGGATTAGAAACATACTGCCCAACTTATACCCTGCTCAGGATGCTGTGAGCTCCAGACAATGTGTTAGGTGACGGCGCACAGGGTAATGGATCTTTCTCGAGTAGAGTTTCCAAGCAGTAACGATCGGGCCTGGTATTCAGGAAAGCAGTATTTCAAATTCCTGTCCTTCCATCCAGATTTCTGTTTTCCATGGATTCACTCCAATTATATGCTGGGATAATTTCATTAAACTGCTATGGCCCCGATGATCTCTCTGCTTTAAATGCTTCTATGTTGACGAGGCTTTAACTTGAGTAAATAAAAGAAGCAATTAAAGGTAATACGTACATGGGTAGGACTGTATAGCTTGTGTGGTAAGGTGTCATCAGATATTGTTCTTCTTTCAGTTGTGGCCTGTTTTGGACTACAAGCAGCAACTGGTTCGACTTTTCTTCTCCTTCAAACATTTTATATTCTTTGACTGATGTTGCCACTTCTTTCTTTGGACCAGGTCGTCTTGGCCATTCTACATTGTTCCTGGAACACTCCGAATTTTTCAATTTTAATTTGAAACACAATTCAATTCCCTGTACCATCTGAATGGATCAAAATTTTTTCAATATGTTTTCTCAACCCATTTTATTGTTATCTTTAATTTAATAACGTAGTTGAAAATTCTTTTAGACAACCTACTCTCACTCATTCGCATAAGATGGCCGTAAAATTTCATTTTCTTTAGCATCTTATTTGTAATTTTCTCTGCATACCTATTATGTTTTTTACATGGCTCCCTCTCGGAAAAACACGTATGAGTAACTAACCTTGTCGTCCTCATAAACCAAGTAACTTGTCTTGTTGCTTCCGCTCCTTAACTCATCTGCAAGACTCACAGTACAGAGTATATTTCATCAATCACCAATCTTTTTTACCCCACACCTTACAATTTACACTTTCATACAAAACGTAAAATACTCAATAGCACCTCTTACTCTTTTAATCACACACTTTTACATATTTCAAAAATTGGAGATACGCCACTCATTATCTCGAGCCACAGTTCTTTCTCGCTTGCCATCAACAATACGAGCCGGTCAAACTCACTTGCCCGCGCCCGCCATCATTCCTTTTTCTCCGCACTCTCACCAAAGATACTATCACTCACATTTTACAGTTCAGAGATACTCAAATATACACACACATCGTTATAATAAATACAACAATTTACAATACTTCTCACCAAAATTAGATAAACAGCAAAATTGTTATTATAAAATACACACACAGACACATAACAAAGAAGAAATACTAATCCAATATATTTTAAGTGTGAGGAGATTATGTTTCGTCACTGCTTCCAGATTAATTGCATCAGGTATTTTTTCGAGATAAAATACAATTTTATACTTTTATTGGTAAACGAATAGCAGAAATACATGAGTATTGTTTCTATCCAAGTTTAATTCTTTTGCATTCAGTTACGATTCGAAGACAATTCATACATATAATCAGAAGCACTGCTTATTGAATTATGCTTTTTTAAATTGCAATTGTTTCATTTCAGGAGCCTGGATCAACGGATACCCCTGGTTTCCAGAAGCGTGAGGAATGTAGCCAGAAAGAGAAGCAAGTTTTCATAAATTTGTTTTTTTTGGTACATGACGAACTTTTTGCTGTTGCTAGTGAGATTTTACGCCAGTTACAGCAGCACTGCAGACAAACTGAAGTAAAAAGTATGAAAGAACATTCAGTTCGCGGGACGTATCATTCGTCCTATCTCACCGCTACTATTTCCCCTGAGTCACTGAACTAACTTCTCGTCAGCGAAACGCACGTCAGAAAAATTAGTCTGGCCGCAGCAAGAAATTTACTGCCTGCGGCTCGGTTGGTCCCTGGGGCGCCTATCGGCAGGCAGCCGCCGTGCAGGCCAGCCAGCGCGGTGGCCTACCGCCGCAGGCTGACGGATGTCCGGCCTCGGCAATCAGGGCGAAGCACGGCCGTGGGAATACAAGCCGACCGTCGCTGACTGATGGCAGCGACACCTTGTTTACGGCAGCCGGGAGCCAGAGCACGCCTAATGGTCCCACAGGAGTACACTGTGAACTATCGTCGACTGTTCGGAACTAGACAGAGTCAATTCGCCGAAACTAAGTAGAAATCCTTCTTCTTTCGTTAATCATTTTCAAAGCACGAACACAGACCAAGTGGAATTCTGAAAACACAAAAATGATTCGCCTGTTAGTTAACAACATTATCGTTCTGACAATAGCGGCGGAACAACTAGGAAACTAGACTAACAGACTATTTTACTTTCTCTCGTCCCTTACCAAATATTAAAATCATTCGTTGTTTTTATCATATAACCAAGTTAGTCTTCATTTATGATATTTATGAAAAACGGTTGAAAAATTGTATGAGGTTGCAGAGAAAGCAGGACTCATCATATGTAAAAACAGAGTATATCGACGATAGTAAAAAACTTCAGAAACTAAATTTGGAAAAGTTAATGGAGTGGACAAATTTAAATATATGGGTGAATGGATCCAGCCCAATGGGCTTTATAAGGAAGCAAATAAAGCAAGAGATAGAAAAATGGACCTAGCATATAACATAAAGCAGATGCAAGAAGAAAGTGATTTTCTGCAAATCGAAGATTTTTTACACCAGTTGTCAACAGATACGCATTGTTCAGTTCAGAATGCTTGATATTGTGTAAGAAAATGGAGATTAATTGGTTAGAGTAAAAAGAGAAGAAAATTCTACAACTAATACAGGTTGGATAGGAAAAATGAAGATCTGTATAGTGTAAGGAAACACTCACAACTAAAGTCTATTAGTTTAGTATTGTTTGTTTGTGTGTTCTATGTTAACAATTTTGCTTATATTTAATTTTAGTGAAACGTATTGTAAATTTTTGTATTTAGTGTATCGACGTCAGGGTGTGTATTTCATTATCTTTGAACTGTAATCTGTGGGTGAGGAATCTTTAGTGGCAGTTGGTAGGACCTCTTGTTTAAATGAAATAATTAGTACAATTTATAAATGAATGTAATCTTTCTCGGCGTTATTTATAAACGTTTCTCGGGAAACAAACCGAGTGATGTTGTTGTTAATACACAATATTTCGGCGACTTAATTCTCCGTCGCCATCTTCAGGTGACGGAGAATAAAGTCGCCGAAATATTGTGTATTAACAACAACATCACTCGGTTTGTTTCCCGAGAAACGTTTTTAAATAAATTAGTACAATTGTGTTTATTTTTTTTCCCAAATACATCGGACTTTTTTCAAAGATACTACTTACAGATTTAAACAAATGCTCCAGAGATTAAAACTTGCAACACCTTCAAAACTAAACTTTTCAAAACTAATACTGAAACAACTAACTCATCACTGCCGATCGTTTATATAGGCGTTACAGAAAATTCCAGAATAATTCAAAGACTTCAGGCCGTCGTTTCTCAAAGTCTAACAATACTTAAACTATTGAAATTAAATTAAAACAATCAAAATTAATACAAAATCATTAGCAATCATTATAAAACGCACAGAAGTGAAAGTTAAATATATTTCCACATAAAATTATCAACGTAAACCAGTCCAAATCATTGCAAATTTAACTCTACACATCGAGCTCACATCAATACTTAGAATTACAAACTTTTAATCAATGTTTCATTGATAGTACTATCCTTGAACATATTAAATAGTATTTACACAGTTTCTTTCCATTCACAATTAATTGCAAGAAAATTATACAAAACCATATTACCTCAAATCCAAGTTTGCTTCAAATAATTCTTAAAATACAATTTCATTAACGGTCTGCGTGTGAGGATCGTTATAGAGTCCGTGCATGTGAGTGTGCCTGGCTCGTATTGTTGATGGCTGGCCAGAAGGAACTGTGGTTGGAGATACTGAGGGGTGTATCGCCATGTTTGGAAGATGTAAAAGTGTGTGATTATACGAGAACAATAAGAGGTACTATTGAGTTTTTGGCGTTTTGTTTCAAAGTGTAAATTGTTAGCGTGGGGTGAAAAAGACTGGTGATGGATAAAATATCCGCAAATGAACAAAAAAAAAACAGTATGTTTCTTTGTTTCTTTGATTGTACTGAGATTCCTACAGGCGAGTTAAGGAGCAGAAGCAACAAGGATTCTGAGGACGAGAAGGTTAGTTTATCATATATGGTTTTCCGGGACGGGGCCATGTACAAAACAGTATAGTTCACAAAACATGTACTGGTCAGTCGTTAGAAATGTCATAAAACAACTTACTGGCCATTTTGCTACTGCGCAATTATCGAATAGTTTGTTTGATGCACCACAGAAAGTCTGCATTTCTTGAACCGAGATTAACACCACCGCTATGTTTTTTAATCAGATAAGTGATCTGTAAGGAATCTGGAAGGAATAACTCACAACAGCTATAAATTATTTGTAATTTAAGGCATCACTTTAGAATAAAATACTGTAGTGTATCGAACGTTGAACTAATATTGCTTATAAAAGGAAAAGAGCAAATTCAATCAAAACTAGAAAAGATTTAAGTATCTTGACTTCTGGATTTTAATGCAAAACTCATGCGTAGAACTATGTTAGCTAGAAGTAATTGTAAGCAAATGAAGTAGTTCATCAGCTACCACTAAAGCTGAAAGTAAAATCTGTTGATTCTTTAAGTTGTTTACTTTATGGGGCAGAATTGTGGATACTCATAGCAACTATAGGAAATAAGTTGGAAGCTTCTAAAATCTGTATATACCAAAGTGATGACACCAAAGATAATCAGTAAGGAAGTAAATGGAATTGGAAACAGCGGCTGCAAAATATTGCATTTATAAAAACGGCGCGAGAAGTAGGAATTGCTATACCAACAATAACAGTAGAAATGAAAGGATTTTTTTTTTGCTTAGAGGCTATGTCAAGGAACAGGAAGGAATTTGGCAGCGGCCTTTTTGAGGCATTATCCTGGAATTCACACGAAATAATTTCAGAAAACCACGGAATTTAAACGCACGTCCTTCCAATTCCAGTCCCGAGCGTTTCTGCTCCTCAGTCTGCTTCGTTGGAAGAAGAGAGATATGAAGGAAGAAGAATGGTCACCTAATTAATATATTACGGCAGACACTTCTGGATTTACAGGAGCTCATTACAAGAATCCGAAACAAAAATTTATTTGCTGTTACAGTAAAAAATATTATTTAAGGCACAAAAATTAAAACAAATACCTTTTTGCTATTGTTAAACGTAAACACTGGTAGTGCTCCTAACCGATATCTTGTCCCTACAAGTTAATGTTATGGTGAAATATTATATAGGTGTCAAGAAAACGTCTCATTGATAATATTATCCAAGTACATTAAAAATTGGGATAAACTAACAATCAGTTTTCGTAAGTCTAACTCTAAAATTTAAAGTATGCGTAGATATTCAAACTGAATTTTAAACGTTATTAAATCTTAACAACTCTCATGCCTTTAAAACATTAAAGTCGTAGTTTTGTGAGATATAAATGTATATAACACTTATCGTTAAAATGCGTGTTATGAAGAGCGACCTTGACTCTCAATAAAACTATCCATAAACAGAATATTTGATAACTAGAATGCAAGTGAGTATTATTAATAATGACAAAGGCATAGTAACAGTGACATGACGTCGGGGTGCCGTGTCTGCTCCATTGCAGCGCAATGTTAATTTACATTACGTTATGGAAATTAACGATTTAACTTAACTAATTTGCACAAAACGTAATTAAATCCATGCGCACGATATCTGTTTAATCGTCAGTCCATCCTATTGCCGTTACACAAATAAGTCGAACGCGAAGTCCTTCTCTAATTAATGTACTGTGTTTGCACCGTTACAAATCAAAGATCCTCTATATCACGTAACTATGTGATTTCCCGTGATTAGAAACAAACGCATTTTGAGTACACGCAGTAAATAGAAATCAATGAAAGAATCGCATGCAGTAAAAAAGTTATGGAGTAATATTTGAGAGGACAAAGCATTTGGATTATTTCGCTGTTTTAAAATATTTGGAATTTTGGTAAACTATGACTGATTTTATACAATTTCGGCTTAGTTTTTGTACGCAGTGCATTTTATTGTGTATGTTTTAGTAGTTGAGAACAACTGGCAATGTTTAAAATCAGATTCAGGTGCACAGGACGAACGTAAGTAAGATTCATCGTAACATTATGCATTCGTAATAATAGTTGTTGATCACAAATATTCTTTATCGGTATTCCATTTTTGTATAAGGTAAAAATAATGAAATTTAATAACAACGCCTATGAAGAACTGGACTCTGAAATTTGGCTGGGCAGGTATGTCTAGTTTAGTTCGTGCTGTTACATCTGTGCTCTGGACGCCAATGTTATATTGCAAAAATATACCTATAGTATAATTGGTGGATAGAAACTAATAATTTTAAAACTTGTGACAAGAACAGGCTTACATAGGAACGTCCTTTACATACTGAAATCGCATCTTGGATCCTAGAGTAAGTGAATTAGACAGAATACACCACTATATCGTTGGAAATCGTATCGGATGTAAATTTCACAAAAAACTTCAAAGTAATGATTCGATTTGTAACATGTTAGCATTTGGATTCATTTGGCAAACATCAATATTGTGAAATAAACATAAAGCAGATACGTTAAAGTTGAATCCTCAATGGAAATGTATAAACTCCCGAATTTCATCACGTTTTTAAATTTTAGAAATGTGTTGATCAAATGCACACCAAGCGTAGTGGTGTAACAGCTAGCGTTCTGGCCTCGCATTCGTGAGGACGGCGGTTCGAATCCCCGTCCGGGCATCCAGATTTGGGTTTTCCATGGTTTCCCCAAATCACTCCAGGTGAATGCCGGGATGCTTCCTTCAAAAGGCCATGGCCGAATTCCTTCCCATTCCCTGCCCGCCATCCTTTCCCGTCTCTAAAGACCTAATTGTTATAGGAGACGTTAAGCAGTTAAAAAAAAAAAAATCAAATGCACGCCCTTTAACTATCGATTATTGTATGCCCATTTGTGCAAAATATCACAATAATTCTGCTTCTTTTGTTATCTTATGTCATACGCGGTTTCTACTATAAACGTATTTTTTTATAAATTATTTTTTGATCTTAGCTTTATGTACTCCTTGTCACCACGATTTTTTCTGAGTCTGCTCCTGTTTGTTATTCCAGCTCCATACAATAGTCTTTTGCGTTCTATGAACGTTGCCTTTTGTCATCCTTCTTTTGTCATCCTTCTTTTTCTACTTTGATTTTTTTTTTTGGATAAATGATGAATTTTACAGATTATTCTCATTAGATCAATTTATAATAATTGCATTTGTTATCCTGTCACTGATGTCCGAATGTTTTTGAGTTGTACGTAACAATTAATTCAACAATATTTCTCTATATTCCTTTAATTTCTTTGCTTCTTCCTGTTATTCTCCAGCTGTTGTAAATCCAACTGTCACAGAATAACGCGATATTGTGGATCTAATACACATTATGATCTTTTTTTTGTTTTTGGTTGAAAGATCATATCTTAGGAATTTGAATCAATTACAAGTTCTTATGTAGTTTATTTTCACTGACAATCCTTCCTCCTCAATTATCACAGCTATGTACTCCTTACTTTTTTTGCTGAACCCGTTTTTTATACTCATCGTCAAGTTTTAACGTCTAGTCTGAAGAATTTGCTTCTATTACAGAATGGTTAGTTGAGCTAAGACTTGACCTCAACCCGAAGGTTCGTTGGATCCTCCCTAAAGAGTCATACAAAGCCCGGTATAAAAGGTAGGACGGCCAGTTCCCTTCCTCCTTACCTAACATAACGCGATAATGCCACCGGGTAAATGTTACCTACAGTTTTACATAGAATCCGAACCTAGGAAGCGTTCTGGCGTACTTCAATATCACCGAAAGCTATGGCAGATGTGAAGGTCAGGTTAAGGGGCTTTCAAAATTCCCTCCAATACAAGAATTCGAAACGGGGACTTCGCGATTTCCAGTCAGACTTCTTAACAGTTCAACCACAAGACCACTCAATAGTTTCACTATAAGCAAATAATAATACATAGATTAACTGTAACCCCACTTTTTTTGAAATTTCTTGTCCTGTTCCTGATAGAGTGTCAAAAAGACCTTGCGAACAGATACCGAACAGACACAGCGGCTGTCCAAATGTCAACGTACGGGAGTTAAATGCACTATCTCCTTTCTTTGTGCGTATTTTTTTTTTTTTTTTTTTTTTTTTTTTTTTCAAAATAGGATTTATGAATTGCATATTAGAATTAGTCCTATCTACGATCGAAGTTACGTGCAGGTACCATTTTATGTTGCTTTGTGCCGTTGTGCCCAAATAGTTGAGGAAATCAACTATATCAATAACTTTTTTATACTCTGAATTCTATTTTTGGACTGATGTAACCATCGCCATTAACAAAACATTTTATGCAGTTAGAAGTGCTCTAAGCTGTTTAGGGCTTCATATTAATGACCTCTTTACGGAGATGAATAATATTAGTTAGCCACGACAGAGGAATAATGTGAGACAAACGGAAAATTTTGGTCTTGTCGCTTAGGTCACATGAGATTTTTTTATGTTAAAAGCATAATCAGACATCATCAGTGCCTTCTTCTTTTTCCTGCCATTTATTACGCAGTTGCAGGTTCTGCGTTAAGGACTTCTTCTTTCATTTAATCCATTCATGCTCATCTTAAGGTGACGATTCAATGGTTGCCTGTCCTCCCGCAAGGTGTCCAGCCAGCGCTTCCTGGGTCTACCAAGTGATCTTCGGCGCTCCTCACTAAAATCAGGTCAGTTATCGCAATTGATGATTTGTTGCTACGCAGTACATGGCCGTACTATCGCATACCACACTGCCATTTGCTCAGTGATTGAAACCACACTAAATGCCGCACAAATTTTTTCATTCCTCTTTCAGTCCAATCTAGAAATCATTAATGAATTATTGATTAAATTCACTTAATTTAGTTTTAACATGTCTGAATTAAGATTAAAGAAAATTTATAGGACGTTTCGATTCATTTTTGCCAAGATTATTCGACCTGGAATAATACTTGCAGTGCCTGTAGGAAATTATGGAAATGTAAAATCTGAATGGAATATTAAAGAATAAAACCTCATCCTCTCGAATGTCAAACCAGAAACCTTCTGATCGCCACACGAGGTTTGGTTACAATTAAGTATTCGTTGTACAAGGAAGAAATAGAAGAATTTCTTCTGCAAACGCATGCAATATATTAGAATGAGTTGATTTATATATATATATTTTTGTTTCCTCTTTTTACCATCACAGTCCATAAAGTGTTTGTGAGATTCATGTATTGCATGATCTAATATGGAAATTAACGAGACTTCTACATATTTAGAAAAGATTTTGATATTATTCGATACAGTAATTATTACGAACAGTGTGCGTTCGTATTGGTCTCTCACTGAAGTGGGTGTATAATAATTTTTCCACTCCCCCTTTTCCATTATAAACTTTGACAAGCCTATCAATCATATGAATGGACTGCGAGAGCGCTGAATCCATACATTTCAGCTGTGATTTTAAATCTTACCCTTCCATCATTTAATTCAACTTCGTAACCTATACTCGATAGGTAGTACCAACAGAATCGCTGTAAAACGCGTTTGAAAATCTGGTAGTCATTTGAAACCCAGCTTTACTCAGCGTTTATCTGAAAGTCTAATCACAACGTTCGTCAGGACGGAAGATTCATTGGTTTAAGAACTTTTTGGTTGGGGCTAAAACAGAGATGGGAATTTGAAACTGCGTCAGTTTTTGTCCCAACTGAAAAATTGTTATAAATTAAATTTTATCGTTGCCAGCTCGACGTTATACCGTCCGCTGAGTCGTTTGTGTGTGTATTTGCGCGAGTGCGTGAGTGCGAGCGACCGGTAACCGGCCAGGCCATAAATAACCTGCCCACAGTGGTAAAGGAGCGCCCATCCAGTTAGGCAACAGCGACAGAGATGAGGATTGCAGTCCTTTGTTCCGCGGCCCGCGTCCACTTTCTTGTGGCCCTAATTGCTGTGCAAACGCGCCGCGCTCGGATGCCCTGAGACTACCGACAAACCTCTGCTGCAGACAACACAAAAGCGCCTCGAGTTCTTTTCGATGCAACGTGTTACAGTACCTAACAGAGGCGACTCGTTGAAATTCGTGTGGCGTTCTGTGTCTCGAAGGGGGAGATTAGTTTCATCAATCCAACTAGTTGAGAGTGGTATAGCTGGAATAAGGTGTTTGTGTCCTGAATATAAGTTATATGAATGGTTCTATGCAAAAAATATCTAAGAAACATAGTTATCATTCTTAGAAAGTTCAAGAAACGATTGTTTGACGAGATTCGAGCAGAAAAAGAAATTCTGCCTGTGTACGATTAGGATGATGGTTTTGAGAACGATTTTATGTGATTACCACTTTGGCTCAGTATTTTTTACCATAGCCGTTACATAATCGTATTGGGTAGGGTGATAAGTTTTAATTATTAACCTCTAATTTCATACACTTCTATTTCGTAGGCCTAGCTATTTTATCCATCAAGTGAAATATGAACAACTAGTTTTGCTATTTTACTTTCTTTGTCCCATCTCATTGTCTTGACTCTATTACTTTATCGGAAAGCTACATGTTATCAGAAGGACCCACACATTATCAAGCTATCGGTTATTAGACACCAATAGTGTCAGTAATTACGAAAATCTTAACTGGAAAGGATTCGGAGTATCTTACCTCAATCGCCTCGGCATAATTTCTATGATCATAATCTTTTTCCAAACTGAAAAGGGAAAACTTTTCGTATACTCTATGAAAAATGTATTTTAAGAAAATTGGCTAATGTAAAACGAAAATAATAGGCAACCGCTCTCACAACGTTTTCACTTCACAAATTATGTAACCACTCGTTCAAAATGGGAATCTTGGCATACTTGTTGAATTTCTTTGCTGACATACTGTAAACAAATTTAAACCGGGATAAAATATTTCATGGCAATTTTGTTATACTATGCAATCATAGTAAACAACATACGGTTTAACTAGAATTTACGAAATCTATCGCGAAAGTTATCTCTAAACTTAATTGTTTTTATCTTTGATGATCCGGTTGGGGAAAAATATAGTACTGAAGTTGGACTGTTTATGCAGTAGGTTTCTCAGAACTGTAAACGTTGACTTAATGATTTGTCCCTTTACACCTACATCCATACTCTGCAATTCGCAAATATTGTGGGTGGCAGAGGGCGCTAAGCAACAATCCTAATTCTGCGCACTCCAATCCCGAATAGCACTAGCAAGGAAAGAATACATAAAATCATCATTATGGAATCTTATTTCTGTAATCTTAACCCCCCGGTCATTGCGACCTAAGCAAGTTGGCCGAAGAAGTATTCCATTGAACTCGTGAGTCAAAGAATTTCACATATTCTACAATAAATTCAAAGGAAATCCACATATGTTTGCCAATCAATCCCATAGTAGACACTTTCATAAGGGCTGTAGCAAGCAGTCACGAATCTAGCGGCTCTGCTCTATACTTTCACTAAAGTGTCGATCAATCCCTTTGCGATACGGATCCCAAACTTCCCAACAGTAATCCCAATGTGTAAGCACTACAATTTTATACGCAATTTCCTTTGTATGAGCATTAAAATTCCTCAAAATATGATCTATGAATCGTAATCTAGAATTAGCCCTACCATCGATGGAGGTCAAGTGCAAGTCCCACTTCATGTTTACTTTAGGGATTTCGATGTTGATGATTTTAAATAAAGCCTAAGTCTTTACCTTCTTATCTTCATACCATATAGAATATATACTAATTCCACTTAAATCATATTAATAAAGTGATGAGTAAAGAGCAACATGCATAAGAGACTGACAAAAGATGAAATCGGACAGTTTTATAACAAATCAACACTATTTTTATTAATGTAATTTTTGCCAAAACTGTATTTGTAAGCAAATTCTATTAGGCTAAATGAGTTATTAGTTTAATTACAGTTTTTCTGCGAAATCTTATGGCAGACGTTCACGGTCAGTAACGTATTAATCAATTTATAGGTATTTTGGATATTGCCTGAATGTCTTAAGTCAAGCACTACGCGGTATGGGACTTTTCACCGTCGTGAATAGATAAACAACTATCAAATAACTTTTTCTCTTGTTGTTTATTTGTTATTGATACGAAATTATTCGTTTTCTGCCTCTTAAAAGAATCTAACCTGTTCATTTACATGAGCTTATTTATGTGCACTCCAGCTGTGGCAAAAAAAAAAAAAAAATCGTTTCAGGAATCAGTGTTAGATATTAATCAGGGCAATCGTTGCACCGAAAGAAACAGGTGAAACAATGAATTTCGAGCCAGCATAAATTTGTAATTACAATGCGATAAGGAAGTTACATCAACTGATCATCGCAAATCGAGTTGTTGCACCGTTTCTCAATTTCTATGCAGCTTCTATAATTTTGTTGTTGCGCTAAAATTCACGTGATACGTGAATTTGTGCAGTTTTGTTCACATTCGTGTTACAGTAATGAAGTACCTGTGGAGTGTACCGTCCCCTCTTCAGCAATACGGTGTGTTCCAGCATTAATATCACCTCCCTGGCTCGCCATTAATCCTACATTACAAATGGCCTCGGGGTCGCACTAAATCTAATCCCTCTGGTGGGGAACTTGTAACGTTACGTTGTACTAAAATCTTGATAATTGTCGCGATTGTAGTAACACTGCTTTGAATAGAGTGTAATTCATATTTACATGCGGAGGAGCGTTCTTTATTCCGTAGGTCGAATTCTGGAGGTAGTTAGCTCGACATGGTAGCCAAATTCAAGTGAAAATAAGGGTTTTTTAATTACTTTAACTTAACACCTTACAAAAATACTGCCATATACTTGATATGATTTCAAATTACAACTTCCCAGAGAGTTTACAACATATAGCGTAGGTATCCGTGAACGTAATGAACCTTAATATATCTTATTTCACCACTCCACAAATTTTGTATCAGAAATATCACTCATTTTTTTTAATAGTCACTTCAATTAACAATTTTATGCATCTCAATGAAATTAACAAATTTAAAAACAAAATGTGTTAAGTTGAATGAGATTTTCTGAGTAAACTGAAGTTTGCTTGTTTTGTGAGGAACATGGTCGATGAGTTTGATTGCATTTAAAACTCTCATTTACCTCTCAGGATTACCGTGTCTTACAGGCAATATTGTAATATATTAATTACATTTATTTCCTCTTGTGAGAGAACGAGTGATAGTATTTACCTGGTACTTTTAAATATTTTAGTTTCAGGTATTTTACGGATCTTAGTTAGAAATAAACGATATCGCTTTCACTGTCTGTGCTGTATATACTCAACAAAATCATGTACATAGAGCGTTATGAACTTACCACCACGGTACAACAGTTAACATGTGTTTTGATGACCGACAATTACACAAAGGAATTTTCTTTTTCATAAAGGAAGAACTGAGGGATTTTAAAATAAAACAAAAATGTTATCGAGTACGGATGACATTCGTATGGAAACTGGTTTGGCCTAAATTCATTATTTATAGGAAAAAAGGACGACTTAAGTGTTTAGAACAATCCCCAGAAAAATTGCAGATCATGAATCTAAGTTGCTTCTCACATACGGCAAGCCTTTTGTGGAATGGTTACCAACCTTCATACTGACGCTGCAGCTAGATTTATACTGAAGGTGGCTTTGATGACCATTCAATAGATAGATGTCTATAGATTTGAAGATTTTCTCTGCTTATATGCTTAAATGACGCGAGAAAAGCAGGGTACATCTAAAACGTTTGACTGTAACATGATTCCTGTTCAACTGTATCAGTGTTTTTGAAGAACAGTGGAAGGATCAATAAACGAATATATCTTTTCTATTTTTCTGTAGAAGACGCTATTCCCGAATTAAATTAACCATGAACGATATTCCAGTTGTTATATCTGGTTATAGGTCTTATGAGTGGAAAACCCTAAATCTTTCAACAGAGTTAGTGAATAATTTCGCCTTTTGGTACATTGAGACAAAACGAACATGATGATTAATAAAATTTTGGTTCACTGCAAAATTTCTTTGGACATTATTTAAGTCTTAGTACTGGATAGATGAAATGAATGTTATAAAATATATATTTTTGTTTGTAGAAAATGAAGGTTAATAAATTTTAATTTATTGTTTTCTGTTTTACCCGTATCAATTTTAAATATGATCCTGGATGAGAATTTTCCAGTCACTCTTGAAGAAGTATTAAGTCAACACAGATAAACAGCAGCGTTAAATCATCCACTGCGGGACTTCAATTCTTCCCAGTGCTGACACGAAATGAGTTGAAAAATACTTCCTTAACTGCTTGAGAAGGGAACACAATATGTAGCTGAGTTATTAAATCAATCGTCACTAATTCCAGATGCATCTCCCGTGTCCCTTTCCTGGAAAGAGCTGATACACAACGAAAACAAAGAAACATAATTATTTTTCATGAAATTAATAATTTTTGGATACAAAACTTTTAAGTTCCAAGAGGAAAATATAAATACTAGAGGTTTACCCAATTTTTATAATATAATCGGTTGATTTTTTGTGATGGAAGAAAAACGCGTTCTTAAAGTGTAATATCAATAGGTGCAAAATTACAGAGTAATACTAATCGACATTATTAAAATTAAACTTCTCATGCTTGTTTCAGTAACCTGTCACCAGTATATCAACGTTCACGCTACTTCCAATGAATACAGAAAACCATTTGCACTGTTCATGGGTTTGCGTCAGTACTATAAAACATTCAGTAAATCAATATTCAAGAACTATTTCCGATCTACTTTTAAAGATCTTGGAGAGGTTTAAAATTTTCATTGTTCAATTTAGAATACATCTGCAATTCGTACAAAATGACACTAATCTGCGATGAATGTTTAGTTTTGTGATTTCGTTATTTATATGAAAAGACGAAGAGTTAATATGACCTCTGCGAAATGTAGGCAAATAATACTTCAATTTCTAATACCATTAAGACAGTTAAAATGCTTTCTCAAGAACGCAACCAAACATCATGATTGTTTATCTACCTATATAATATAAATGGTTGCCACAGTCAGTTTTTGTATTGTTTTTGCAGTACTATGTTTAGAAGCAGATTTTTTTCATTTAAAGGTAGACTGAAAGTAGAAATTGGGATCCACATGAGTAATTTCCATACAATTTTTTTTTTTTTGTGATTGCTTCAGTCATACGTAAAACTGGGAAACTTGTCGCATATAACAATCTTATGTTGCTCAACGAGGAAAACGTCTGATGAGTGAAATATTTAGTCTCATGTAATTAAGATTATTAACATCGAGATGATATTCTTTTTACAGCCAGCCAACCAGGTTATATATATATATATATCGTGAGAAGGAACTCTGCTTGTATGTCAAAGCTTAGATGTTTAGGAGACAGTTGTTTACGGGAACGCCGAGGGTAAATATAAATTCACATCAGGGCATAATGAATAAAAATTAATTATGTACGAAAATAAAATGTCTTCCATGTTATAAGAAAAGTAGTTGCTATTCTGATAAATACTCGTACGAACTGTAAATGAAATTAAGTTATCCTTCACATGTAAGTAAGATTTTGAGATTCTTTCAATTTCTATCCAACTGCAATCTGGTATTTTATCCAGATCTCACTTTTCATATAGTTAAATGGCAAGTGAAAACGCTGCTGATTACTTCAGTCCCTTGCACCGAGGTACAGTGTGTTATTTAGATAATTTTTCTATGTCTTTAACGAAAATTCAGTTTACCTGATATTTTGTAAGTATAAATACGCTGTCGCGCCGGTAATGAAAGCGGCGCCCAAATAGGGGTGTAATCCAAAATAATCATCCGTTTCAGCTTGGTTGTTGCTGACTTGAACGTTTACGTTCTCTACGGTGACGGCTTGATTGAGATCTCTGCTGCAAATAAATAAGTACTAATAAATAACTTTGTCAAGTATAAAATATTTTCTCAGTGTACGTATGCGGAAGCTAACGAATCCATTATAGACGTATGTATTTGCAACTAGCCGTTAATTGTCTTTGTTTCTTGGCTATACCTTTCGGGTTTGAGACTTTTTAGTCTATATATACATTATAGTTATTACAATCGATTAATCTATGAATCTGTCCAAACACGAGATACTGAGCCCATTACACTTTTCGTAAAAAGTAAAGGGTTACTTTCATTTATATCTTTAAATTATTATCTTTAACAAGCGTTTCTTAGTTATTATTATCTAGTCTTTGCCTCAATTTATCTTGTATTTCGACCCCAGGCAGATTGAAAACATCTTATACCGTCCCTTATCTTAAAAGACCTATGATGATCATTCTCCAGTCACATTTACAAAATACATCTTCATTTATTTCTTTTACATTACCTGAAATAAAATTTTATATTTTCTCTATTGTAATTTATCGTGTTTATTGTCTCGCCATAAAGTATTTGTCAAATATACATTATTCAAAATAATTTCATAAGTTGAACTCAATCAACATTTGCTTTCAAACTTTTCTTAATGCTTCACAACTTTCTTTACAATATCCAGTTATCCTTTTTTCTGTCACTTTAAAATCCTGACCAGCAGAAAAAAACCATCTCTCACCCACAAGAAGAACTAAATGAGTGCTTGAAAGTATCAGATTTGTGGATATATTTTAATAAATTTTCACTGACTACAAATATGAGTGTTAAACTACAAAACAATTTTCTACAGAACATTTTTCTATAAAATTATTGGATTTTGGAAATTGGTGTATTACCTCATCCTCAATTATTAGATTCATACTCCTGTGTATGAAAACCAATAGATTTATATGTTTGTATGCTAAATGGAATCGCCGAATACATTGCATATCTAAGAGCATTGCAATGAACTGTAAGTTGAATAAAACGGTAATTAAATTTTACGTAATCCAAAATATAAAAAAGTATAATACACATGTAAATATCTAATTTTAACATAAATTCGTATCAAACTTTCAATTGTGTTCGTTTAATCTATATGTAAGCTCAAATCTAGCAATAGTATTAACGCTTCTTCTTAGAATTCAACTAATTTATTTGGATTACGGAGTGTCTTCTCGTCTGTTATTAGTCAATACCCCCACCCGGACTTACATCTCACCATAGACTCTTACTTTCTCCATTTTTGACTTACACGTTTATTCCTTGTTTATACCTTCTTTGCTGCCGTTCACCCACACTCGGAAATTCACATTAATATAATACTTTGTTAATTCTTAGTGCAGTAAGTTAATTACATTATCTTAATATTTTTATTTTCGTATTAAAATATGTAGGCGTGACGTATGATTCTTACGACTTGATAATAGATTATTAAGTACAAGAAGCTGAGCAACAGATGCTGTTACAGGGCCGACACTCGCCCTCACTTTGGATCAGAGGGCTTCCTAATTCCGTTTACGCGACTCTCACTGCAGCCGAGCTTCGACTCTCCCGTCTGGCCTGATAGGAGCAGCCTGCTCAGGCGACTACGAACACGGGGCCAACCTGCTGGGATCTCCGTTCGTTTCATTTAAGTTTCTAATTTCACGGTGAGTCCCCCTCTTTAATACAAAGTAGCAATGTGTCTGGTTGTCCGTTGTTGTTAGGTAGATTGGACTGCTCGGTGTCTCTGAGAGGATAGGATTCCTTCCTCCGCTCGAGAAAACTTGGCAGTCTGGCTGCCAGGAGTGTTGCTCGCTTCGTCTTGCCTCGCACGGGCCGGCGCCTCTGCTTAATTGCGGGAACTTGGGCCCCGCAATCTAAACTTGCGCCACACCCGCACCATCCATTTGCAACTACTCCGGCCGCCTTACGGCCTGCTTGCGTTTGTTTGCGAAGTCGTTCTGAGGAATTGTGTGTTTGTGGTCGTGGTAGGGTCGCAGGAAAATATGGAAGTACTGGGTTGAAAGCGGTCCTTGGTAATATGCACTGTTTGTGCCAGGTGGAGTAATCCACTTAGAACACGGAAGTATTTGTTCTCAACCTATTTGTAAAGTTACAGTATTGAGGTAGGACCTTATGACTTTTTTGGTAAGAATTTAAAAGTTCTAGTAACGAAAAATAATTATTTCTTTGGGTTAAATGCATTTACAGCTTTTATAGAAAGCAATCAACAGATTTCATGAAATAAAGCTTATTACCTTAAAAAAATAACACAAAGATTTGTTTAAATAGATTATTCGCTCTCACGTACCATAAAATATAAGTAAACAACATTTTTATGTCTACGAATGTAGAAAGAAACTAGATCAAGGCTGAAATAACAGTAGCCGTAATTTCATTATTCATAAAGATGTTAAGAAACTTATATCTCCACGAGACAGTAAAGCTGAAAACACCTAACGCTCCGTATTTTATTTATCAAGAAATGGAACTAACATAATGTAGTATTTCGTAGATCCGATATTTATTTTATTGATGAAATAAAAACTTTTTTCTTGAAGCGAAAATATTTTGGCTACAGTGTTCTGAATGTGCTGAATCCTTCATTGTCTTAAAAGCCATGTTTTGACCCGAAATAATACTAATATATATCACATCAGCCATTAGTGAAATAAAAGAATTCAGATGCTTTATATCAGCTTATTTAAAAACTATTATCAGTGGATAAAATAACAACTAAAGAGATTTATTAATTATACTTACAAGTTAATACATGTATCAGAAACCCATTGCTTTATAAAAACAGATATTAATTTTCTGTACATATACATAGAGGAGTAACACCTGTTCTGCTTACATTTAAGACGCTTAAATATTCTTCTTAGAAATCGACGATAATTATGTCTCCAGTCATAACAACCGAAAATGAAAATTAGTTGACGCTTTATATTAGTTGCTTTAATAACCGAATTGATAAGATGTAGGATCAGACTTGAAATCAATGTAGTTAATATAATATTATAGTGATATATTTTTCTGACAAGCGTAGGAGGATCAATCATGTTTCAGTAGTATACAAGAATTATTCCTCATAATGGAATATCCAGAAACAGAGACTTCTATGATAAAAACAATAAAATTTTACCAATGAATTCAGATATTTCAACAAATAGCTAACGGCAATAGTACGACTAATTGTAATCACAATTTCTGTTCCGTACTTCCATTATTTTGCTACGTCTTTCAGAAATTGCACAGCATATAGGATAAATAATGACTAGAATTAAAATCACGAATCTTCAGGATTTCGTTTTTTAGGCAGCAGTTAAATACTGTAAGAGTTTAGAGGAAAATCGAAATCTAATACTGTGATACTATATTTGAGAATTTATGTATTAGTACTATTAGTCATTATCGCCCTTGAGGACAGTATTCAAACTCAAACTATTATTGAATATTAAGTTTTTTCTTCTCTATTTGTCATCTTCCTTTTATCTTTCTAAAATCTTTTCATTAGTTCAGTGTGTTCCTGTTTCCTTTGTTACGTCCACTTTGTTCCGGTTTTCTTCTGTATTTTGAATATCGCTTTGATAATTTTTATCCTTAGTTATCCCTTTTTGTGTCATTTCCTTAATTATCCATGCAAGATTTAAATCCTCTTGTATCTCCGGGAAACAACTGGTTTTTCTGATATACATATTGTTCTCGATTTAACTGAAACTAGATGTAAATCAAGGTTAAGGGGGATTGTTACTATAACTTACATCATTACTGCATTCGCAGCGTTTAAGGAGCAACATTTTTTTAAAATTTTCCTTGTTTATAAAGTGGTTGGTATATTCATCAAACATTTTTACGTTTCAGACCTATTTAAAAATAAAGCAGCATGTGATATTTAGGAATACCAACCTGCCAACAGGAATCAGTATCCTTATATACACAACTATTAAGGAGATGTAGCAGAAAATGAATTCGTTGATGGATTCTGTTTTCTTTTCTACCGTTGAGTCCTGCAAGGTCAGTTTGTTGCTCCTATCTCGCCCGTAGTTATCATCCTGAGTGCGTGCGTGCGTGTTCTGTTGCCGGACCAGTAGGCGCAGGCGTTTAATGCGAGTTTCCGCTGCACTCGCGGCGGGCTCGGGTTTAGCCCGTCCTTGATTTCCCCGAGGACGAGCGGGTGGGCGGGTCGGCGCCTCATCCCGCCCCACACCCTTTTATTACAATCTGTGCGCGCGAGAGAGCTCACGGGAGAGGGCGCAGAGCGAAGACATTGGGGCGGCGCGCTGCCACTTCCGCGAATCGCTCCGAAATTGCCAGCAGTAGTTTATATCGTATAAAGCAGACAACGTCTGGCTGTGCTGGAACCACTATATCGTTGCGATATCCGTTTCCACCTTCTATTTTCTTAAATACTGACTTGAACTTTATTACACGTCCACAAGACATTGGAGGTGCAAGTGTTGAACGAAAATCCCATAGAGTCAGTTTCAATCGCAGTAAGAAAAATTAGAGATCTGAATATTAGGTCGAGAAAAATCTGGATTACTTAGACCCGGAGAAACCGTAACATCTGTAGGAGATCGTAACATAACAGTGATGTTCCACCAGTGGAAACAATGTTAAGCCTGTGCAATAGTTGAGAAACTGTACTTGGTAAATTATTTTTACGGATAGGTTGAGAGCAAGAGTCATTTGTGAATGACCGTGATGAACTAAATCGATACAAATTTTCGATAGGTTTGTGTATTGATGCATGAGTACTCTGTGTTAATATTACACTTTAAGAATCTGTATCTTCTCCATCGAGAACGTCCGATATCTAAAAACTAATTTTAGAGGGGACAAATCGGTTTAGCTGTATGGGTGTATTGAGAAAAAAAAAACGGCTCAGCACTTATCTGAGATTCCTGTGATAATCCTCCACACCCTACCAGAAGCTGACTAGTAACGTCACTATGGCGATCGTGGTTTATCGATCCTTTACAGTTTCACTTAACTAATTGCAAAGATGTGTTTTGTAAATTATGTAATTAACCCAATTAAGTGATTATATGTACTTACAAGGTGAATAACCCACTTTTTAGCGTGAATGTAAAAGCTGTTTTATTATTCACGAGAGAAACATTCCATTAATTCCAAGTTATTGTTGATCATTGCTTGCACACAATCATCTGAATTTATATCAAATCAAAACGCAGCAAATTACAAATCAGCAGAAAATTTACGTCCAAATTAAACAGGAGGAATTTGGGTGGATGGTTAATACGTTGCGAAATGCTAACGGGGTGTTGCAAAGGGCAGCATCTGAATGGAATCCACAACTCGAAAGCGACCTCCACCTGAAACCTTACTGTTCATGGTGACGTCTTGAAAGATGGGAAGATTGTGCCATAAGTAAAAGGCAAAAGATAGGAAGAAACAGAAGTCAGACTTTGACGTCTTACTCTTTACAGGGTGCGAAATGATCTGGTCGGCGAGCTTATTATGGAGACTAAGTTTATTTTCAGATTGATGGAAATTTCCGATATACGCTTCTTTTTCTTAGCATGAGACTTGACAATTAAACACAACTAATACCAATAATAGTCAAATATTAAATGTCAATATTTGTGGCACACCTGATACTCCAGAAGGTGGGAGGGGGTGGGAGTTTGTCATGGCAATTTCTCATTAATATTTTAATTGGGGTCGTTCTATTTTCTTCACCCAACATGAAAAATATTGATAATTATTATTGTATGTGTGGACTATTATGTTGTGTATGACTGTAGTGTGGCCTTAGCACCTTCCGATCTATTCTTCAGCAGGATCGAAATAGGACTTCAAATCATAATGGACAGTAACTATCCCATGGACGAATCATCTTCAGTAGAATTGTGTGACTTCATTCCATTTGCACTGCCGAGAAGTTTGATATCAAACACAATCTAAAGTTTAAGAAAGGCCCACCACTATGTGTCCTACCTTGGTGATCAGGGTTTAGTTAACAGGAAATTATCAACCACAGAGGTCCAAACGTAATAGCATCGTATAGAGCATTGGGCAATGTTAAAGGACAAAAGCACATTCAATTAATGTAATATTTAACTTCTGCATGTAGTGGCATTATCAAGTGAATTTCATGCAAAGAATTGGCAGAGTTATTAGAATACTTCAGTAAAAACGTTTCTGCTTTTCTCTCAACATTTGAGCAAGTGTACACATTCAAAATCACTCAGCTGGAATCTTTAATAATTCTGCTTGATCGTATTAGCTACTAATTCCACGTTAAACTGTATGTCCAGCTACGAGAGAGGTGAAATGTGCTATAAATAGAGAAACTGTCTCTTGACAGATCTGATCTAGCCACAGTGAAAGTGGCCACACGTATATTTACATTCTCTACATCTTTTAGATTTTCAGATCGAGCGTGGAGGGTGATTGGTAACGCTTTGGCCTCGCATTTGGGCGGACGTGGGTTCGAATCCCTGTCCGGCCATCAAGGTTTTACATGGATTCCCCAAATCATTCCAGGCCTCTGAAAAAGGCCATGGCCGAAGTCCTTCCCGTTCCTTGCTCCCAGACCCTATGTCCTCGACTTCGACCAGGCATGAAGCCATAAGTAAAAAATGTAAAAATTTGATTTTCAGCAACCATACGTGATCGATTACAATTCAAGGAATGTAATATTCTCATAGATCTGATGTTTCTAGTGAGAAAGATTCGATTAAAATGAAAGCTGTAACAGGCACTCTCACACCCAGGCATATTTATATGCAGTCAGCAAAGCAACAAGGCATACGGGGACTTCTTTGGTTTATGGATTTATGCCTCATCGACACCGAGGTCATTAGAGGGGGGGGGGGGAAAGGACTGGAGGCAAGAAACGGGTAGGAATTTGGCCATGGCCTTTTAAAAGAACCATTCCGTCATTCACCTGTAGTTACTTTTGGAATCATAGAAAACCCAAATCTGTAAGGCCGGATGCGCGTTTTCCCGAATACGAGGCTAGAGTTTTGCCGCCATCCCACCACGCTAGAATAACAAGTATAAAAGAAATGTGACTAATGCAATGACTTTTCTGACTTTCTGAACTAATATAACTATCGCTACGGATTATACATTTATTTATAAACCTACTGTCTCAGTAGAGGCTATTTTAAGACAAAGATATTTTTCTGGGAATTATGTGTTTGTGAGAGCAAATATCGTACGCAGTAAACTAATAACTCTCACGTTGCAGGTTAATAGCAGTGGCTCACCCCATTACAAGCGAACGCTAACGACCTTCGGCCCCGGAACACCACAGAAGGCAGTCTGGCGCTGGGCGGAGAAAGAAGCTGTAGCCGAAAAGATAAACAGCCCTTATCGATTTTGTAATTTTCGTGCGCTCCCAATAAAGGCGACTTATGGATCGCTGTTAACTACTGCTGTTGCGGTATAGAATTTTTTTTAGCTCGTAAAAATTCGGAATTTTTGCTCCGAGAGTTTCAATTTCCTCTTTTCATATTATTTGCTGCTAATCGACTTCTTTGCTAAAGACATTCCTATCGTTGCAGTTTGAGTATAATTTTTTGTGATTCATTGACATGTTGTAAGTTTATAACTTTACTGCGGTGTGCCCCTGTTAAGTACTTTCTTTCTTTTTTTTTAAAAAGTAGGAGAGAAATCTTGCCGAAATTTCTTCCGATGCTGTATTCATTGCTTTAAAGTCTGAACTTTGTATTGTGTTCGTTTAGTTTTAATTTTCTCGGGTGACTGTCATAATATCTTGTGAGAACAATATATCTTATTAGATAATGGAGGCTTTCTCGTTGTATAGATTGTATAAATCGTTCTCGGGCTCCCCACAGGGGAAGGGTGAAATTTTATGCGACATTTTGATCTTCCTCCGGCGAAGAAACAAGTAGTTTTAGTGGCAATAGGTCAATTACTTCGCATCCCTAAATACATTTTCAGGGATTAAGTATGTATGTTAATATACGTAACATCCAATGTATGTTAATACGGCTGACTACAATTGCCGGAGACTCTTGACATTTCCTAAATTTGTCTAGATTTAAAAAAAAATCATTAATAAAATCGGTTATTGTGTTTAACCTTTACACATTAACCTGCTGGTCGATGAAACAGTAATTACCATCCCAGTCCTTTCGAGTTCACAGGAGAAAAATCTGTGACAGAGATTTTTTAAAGTTTTAATTCAAAGCTATTTCTGCTTATAAAATTTTATTTTCTGTGTTAGGACACTGAATAAATAAACTCCAGATAATGTTATTCCTTTCTGTACCACTGATATTTATGTGTAATCGGTGTGAATATAATATTCAATTTTTTATAGTTAACTATTGACAGTGAAGTACTAGTATTTGGTCGTAAAATACATGGATTCTTGCATGGGTTACTAAAGTTAAATATAATTCTTGCGGAGACGAGCCCATCAGTTAAACAGGAAGATATAGGCTGAAACTTAATATTCCAGTATTTGTATCAGCTTAATTTTTGGCAGCAAAAAAAAATAATTAATTGATAAATTCCACTTCCGTATTACGTTAAACTCATAGATGAAATTTTACTGTACTAAATTTTCCGTAACGGTATGGTCGTGCTGGAACATCTAAAGTATCTTAAACGAATAAAAAGCTTTATGAATTGTACGCGTCAGCGGACGTATGTGTTAGTAACAACTGGAATTTGAGGGAACGCCGCGTTATAAATTACGCGGCATTCCTGCAAAATCCAGATGTAATTTTTTTTAAAAAAATATGTATTGTGCATTGCTCAGAAGCGTTGACAATTATTTGAAATTACTCAATGAAACTCATTATGCGCAGTATCGTTGAGAAAATTTTAGGCTGGCAAATGACTGAATATACTGCAAACATATTTTCTTTTATTAATAGATTTATTTCAAATGGTATCGCTTGTCAGCACATGCAATAAAAATACCACAACAGATATCTACAATATATATTTCTGTGAATCTTTGAGATAAGAATTAAATAGCAGAGAAACAGATTTCCTATAAAGCTGTGTTGTGAAGGGAATAGATGTTACAACACCTGGTGTTAATATAATTGATTCACTACCTGCAGCTTCTCCATTATATTTTATAATAGGTTACTTTGATGACTGTCAGACAATGGTTACTGTACATCTGATGCTTACCCTCATTGCAGCACAGTCAGCGCACTGCCAAAATTGTCTAGAGAGACCCTCGTTCACGTGGAAAGCCTGCACATGCCAAGGTAGGCAACCAGCACTCTACTCTGTCTGAACAGCTGCGCGGGCAGAGATTCGATTACAGCGTAACGAGTACAAACACCGTGCAATCAGGATCGTCATCAGAACAGTGTGCCCAAAATAACGGATGGGAATCTGCTACTGCCGGAATGGAGTTTCCAGCACTCGATTTAAAAAACAGAAAAACACACAAAAAAACGTTAACTTGTCATTTCGAGTATTTAAATTCCGAGGGACGGCCCAAGCAGCTGAGGACAGCCAGGAACACATGTTTCCGGCTACCGTTTATTCTGTCCGACCCTGCACTGGAACACAGAATTCCGCTGTTGTACCCAGAGCACCCACACTACATTCAGCTTACATGATTATGGAAATAGAATCGTCAATATGCATTAGTGCAGACTCGGCCAGCAACCGTCGGGAAGCACAAAGCGTCACGTAAGCCCCCCTCCACCCCCACCCTCTCCCACTCGTTACCATGCCTAATGGCGGACGCGCCGACCGTGCAAATGAAAATTGATTTACAAACGGTTCGGTACATTTATGTCTCTACAGTCGGAGCCATTCTTGTTTGATTTTTTTTTTTTTTGTTGCAGGTTTTGTGTGTCGACTCGAATCCAGCCGGCCCCTTCCCACCGACACATCCAAACGACCCTCGCGACCTGTAACTGTCTAATAGAATCTGATTAACCAAATGTTTGGCAGTGGAACACGCGTATGGAATATAAATGTAATTTCTGGGCCGGTGCGAGATGAGCTGTGCTTGGTATTCACGGCGTAATATTTAACGGCGGCGGCGACAGTGGCGGCGGCGGCATCCGAATGCATGAATTTGCAAATGCGGGTGGGAGGCGAGCTGGTTGGCTGACTCCGCCTAGCGTTATCTAATAACGGCTCGGCCGACCCTCGCGTTCGCAGGAGACGTCACGACGAGCCCAGAAATAAGGTTGGTGGCCCTGGGTTACACTTGCTCTCTGAAGAAGTACTGTGCGGATCTCACTGTTAGACATCATCCAAGAACTGGAACTGATAAGCAGCTTCACGTAGTTCCGACACTCTAATAGTACGTATTGTGTAGAGTGTTGTATATAAAGTAATAGTTGTTACCCGCTACTCCGTACGTGCGGACTTAAAATTTTATTGCTAGAATTACACATATAAAACTGTAAGTTACGTTTAAATTGTCCCACGATCTGACTGCGAGAGAAACAAAGCCTGAGCTACCAATATAACATTACAGAGACTTACACACGCAATACAACTGTCCTGTCACCTTTTGGTTATTTAAAACAATTTCATGACAAAATATTCTTAAAAAAATATCCTATGTACTTTCTAATGTTACATTATCTACTTGACGAATTTCTCCAAAATCTGTTTTGCCATTTAGTCGTGGAAACGTAACAAACAGAGAGACAGAGTTACATTTTAATGTGTAATATTAGTGCAGATTAAGATTAAGCAATGTAGAGAACGGTGTATTGTGGTCTGCTCTTTCAGAAAAATACTAGAAGGCAACAATTTTAACTTCCGTATTCGTCGGACGTATCACTATCAGCAGTGCTACCAGGCCTGGCTTTAAGGAGTAAAAGTGTTTTAATCTCCAACAGCCTTCCGTATTTCGGGTTTCCATTGTTTACCGTGAACATTACTGGTGAATGCCGATATGGGTCCCTTATAAAGCCGTGACCAAATTAATTCCAATTACTTGACACTAATTCTATTCCTATTCTCGATTTCGGGGAGGCGTTTAAGGCCTAAGAAAGAGCGAAGCAGTGTAATATGATATCTCTGTAGGAGCGCTGCGGTGAAATCGGCGGTTTTGACGCAGGACGTAGTTCATAACATGTTGATGCGGAATTATAAATCAATTCTCCTCCTTTACTAGGGAAGTCTGGAATATTTTCCACCACCTGTGCACGAACCAGCTAAATCTGTTGCAGGAGACCGACATCATTATTGTATCGCAACAACCTGAGCCATCTGGATGGGACATGGAACTGGTAATAGTGGATAAGGACTGTTTTACTTTTTCAGAAGATTTAATATATATATTTATGCTTATGGTATTACGGATTGTTAACGCAACAAATTTTCATTCTTTGTTAAATGCATACGAAAGGAAGAAACGCTAGGAATATTGCTATTGATTTGCAGTTAAATATCAAACATTAAACAAAATGCAAATGTAATTATTCTTTTTTGTCATCATTGTTTTAGAAAAATTGTGACTTTCGTCAAGAAGAACAGCGACAAAATTATTTTATTTGAAAATAAATGATACTTTACATGAAAAAAAATGTATCTGTACATTAAGAAAGAAGCTTCTTTTACTTGAATACCGTTCATCTTTAATTTTTTTACTCATTACGATCGTGTGTTCTGCGTTAAAATGTGTTAGTTTAGTTGCAATAATGTAAGTAATTGTAGAAACTAGTAATAGAAATATAGGATTCGTTTGTGCACTCGTTAGTTGAATGACGATCGGTTAGATCACTTTAATATGCAGAAGACGAAAACAAAATTAGATTATGAAGCATGATATTCTAACGCACTACTTTTTCGGCCTCAATGTTGACGACACGTTTCGACATTGTTATTTTATCCAAACTTCAGTTTATAATCTACTATTCATACTTATTTTCATCCTTTTGCGCTTGAGTACCGTTACGTGATCAGTAGCTTAGTTTCACTTGTTCGGTGACTTCCACTACTCATGGTCAATGCAACAGTTGTAAACACACACTAACCTATGCCTGGAAACAAGACCAATGGATGGATTCGGGATAATTTCTGGTGGCAGTGGAACTTAATAAAGTAACTCCCATGACTTCACCTATCAAGGCAAAGAAGTTTCACTTCTTATGTCAGGATACAAAATAGCAAATGGTTGGAAAGCAAACAATCACGTATGGACGCCACGTTTGGATTATAACGTATTCACACTTTTTCATTCATTAGACATGGCATATTGACATCAGAATATAGGTTAGAAAGTTTATTAACCATTAATCATCTTAGTATCTTACTACCCTTGCTTTAAAACAATATGATCTTTTTATTTACGTAATTTCAAGTTTTCATCGAGACGGGGATAATTTAAGTTACCAGAATGTCTTGTAATATTAATGGAATTTTTCGTTAGTTTTCTGTCAGAAAAGTTTCAGTTGATAATAACCATAATAAATGCATTCATATCTGTACTAATATTGATAAGCTTTTACTTGTCGTTTTAAAACAAACGTAGATCAGTTATTGAAATACAGCTCACGCATTCGGTTTCAGTATAAAATTTTGAAAACCACAAACATATGTTTATGCTTTGTCAGGTAAGCTGTGATGCAGCTCAACCATTGTTAATCCTTAGAGAGACTTCTGTGTTAAATATTTTTGGCATTGACATAAAGGTTCATTTCTGCTATCAATATAGCAAAATCTTTGTTGTGTTTTGACGTAGTTCTTGCAGTCCGTTTACTAAACATTAACAATGTTTGTAATCTCGCATACAGTAGAGCTTCAATTTCATTTATTATAGCTGTGCTACTTCGTATTTTCACAAATTGGAATTAGAGACAACATGTGTTATGCAAAGTGCGTAGTGAGTGAGAGGTTAAGCTTTGTCCTTGCATTATGGAGGACGCGGATTTGAGTCCCGTCCGGCCATCCAGATTTCGTGTTTCCACGGTTTCCCCAAATCACTCCAGGCTGATGCCGGGATGGTTCCTTAAAAAAGCCATCGTCAAATTCCTTTGCATTTCTTGCGCCAAGTCTTTCCCGCCTCAAATGACCTCACATCGACGAAGGAAAACCAGAAGCAAAGCAGCTATAGTTAGCCCTTATGACGGAAAAATCCGTCGTGATCGTTTTACACACACACCAGTTGCAATTAAGAAAATGTTTTGGCCGCCACTCTACCGAAATAGAGAATATTTTGGGTCATGGATGGGCACAATACAGGTTATATTACCACATTGAAACACAAGTTGATGGGTTCCTAGTTACAATGTTTAATTACGTTCAAATCAACCATGAAGATCAACCCGATACCATGCCAAACGTTTAACGTGTCTAACATCAGACAACTTATCGTGCTGTTGCAGGTAAAAACCATCCACGTGGGAACTATTCACTAGTTTCTCAGCACACCTTACAACCACACTACATTCAAGACCACGTTGCGCTGTTCTTTTTTTTCCCACAGATGTTCCTCTTCAACCAGCGCTATCGATGCTCGATATATCGATAGTCGAAATATCGATATGAGAGGCTTCATACGTTACACCCTGTAACGGCCCTCCAAAGCTAACCGCCGTGGAAAACAGCTTGTGAGTTAGGTCGCATTGCAACAATGGACAGAACAGCCACAGAGTAACAGATCACTCGGAAATTTAATGCCAGTGGACAACAACGCATAAGGAACCACAACATTCCTGCGATGTTTTCTCTTCTGACATCACATCATAGGGTGCAAAGATTACAATGGGTGTTGAATTGTCTCCAGTGAAGGTGAGAAATATGTAAAAATGATGAGCCGACATTCGCGTACGTTCATGTTGATAGAGAGGTTTCGAATAGGTTGTAAACAAAGTGGATCCTTCTTGTCAATTGGAGCTGGGGTATTAACTTTTTACGTTGACTGAAATAGGTTCCTGGTACGGGTGACACCAGCGCTTACAAGTTAACGTCCCTTTTGTTAGTCTGCAACACCACAGTGGAAACTTTTCCTTCAATACGACTATACACCACGTCATCGTTGACGAATGGTAACCGAATGTTCGGATGAAAAGTTTACAAAAGTGACCTTGCCTTCGTGGCCAGTTATCCGACCTCAGTACCAGTGAGCACATCTGGAAAGACACCACAAGTAACGTCCGATCGTCCTACTTTTTCAGATAAAACTTCCTGAAAAATGGGAGATTATTTATGGAGCACAGATTCGTATAACGTGTTCAGTACGAAATTCGAGGCAGGTATCTCTATTTATATTCAGTCCATATGCGTCGCTGTTATTAATCAGTAAGGATTCAATGAAATAATCAGTAACTTTGATTCATGGAAAGTAGTCCCATTTTATCTGTCCCCTACATTTACATACGTAAATAGTAAGATCCACCTCTGTTCTTCTTCACACTTAAAATTCAGCAGAAATTCTTCAAATTTTGTAGACCGAACCATTAGGGTCAAATGGTATTTCAACCAGATTTTGTCGTGGGGTTATGACCTTTATTACTAAAAACCGATTATTTTTTTTGCGTAAAAACTCATTTTAGTTACTTTTAGACTCAGTGAAATGTATTTTGGATTAAATCAACAACTAATAGGTCCCAAGTGCAGATCCTGAACAATGTTGATATTTACCTAGCTGAAATCGTTTACCATTTCGGAGCTATTCTAGATCCATGAACTTTCAGGAAACAAGGTCACAGCTTTAAACCTAGGAAGCAATAATCCCTTACTATAATTCTACTAAATTCCTGTGAACACCGTAGTTAAAAGAATATTTTAATGAAACAGCTTTTCACGGGAACTGTTTCAGAATTCACGAGTTACTTTCCTCGTGGTTGCTGGTAGGCGTATTTACAGCGCCGCCCGTGTCCCCGGCGGTCGGACTACATGCCTGCAGCGAGCAGCAGATCAAAGCGACTGCCCGCCGTATGATGTAGGAGCGGCATTTCTTGCGAGCTCCGTGGCGCGCGCTGATATAGTAGCGAGTGACCAACCAGATTTACTGGCCAGCCATGCAGCCAAGCCCGCCTGCTGTTCACTGCAAGAAACGTCCTGGCCGGACAGACTTTATATTTCGTCGCTGGCCAAACAGTTTGGCTGTGTTACTGCTCGGAACAGAGTGGTTTAAGTTATGGCCTCGGCTGCCGCAGTAGCCTACCAGCTTCCCCTCCGCGTATAGCGGGAAGGCCGAGCCGGGAGGGGCAGAGACGCTGCCCTTCTCTTTCATGCATAAGTTATCCGCAGCTTCTTATGCGACGAAACAAGTGCATCAGGAGGTAACTGGCTGCCCACGAATATGTGGAAGCTTAACCTGTTTTTTCTGGATATGTACTTGCGTCGATAAAATAAGAAAACCTCTTAATTGGATTAATATTCAGGGTGACTACATAACAATACCTTAACATTGAAACGCATTGTTTACCAAAAAAAACGGTACAAGTTCGGTTAACAATCAAGTTATAAAATAAATCTTGTCAATTTATACCTATCACTAGTTCATAATCATTCAGTGTGACCAGATGAATTCCGTATTTGTGACAAACACAGTTTAAATAGTTTTCACCGGTAACTTTTAGAAAATTCAATAACACAGAATGCGTTCTGTTGTGTGCCTGAAAGCTCTTCTCTAAATGACATCAAACGACATAATCTCGTAGTGCGATGATGGACAATGGTGCCAACAATTGATAATTCAGACGTGTGCCTCAGATAAATTTGTATAAGTGGTTTGTTCGTGCTGGCATATGTTTTCAAAGTAGTATACAAATAGTAAACTATATCTCTAAGTAACTTTTACACATTTTTTACGTAACATTGACGTTATCAATAAAATATATTTGAATGCAAGTAGCTAATTGTGCACTAAATTCACGCCAAGTAACCTGCAACGACTTTAATGTGTCACGCGTTCATTTCTAAGGTCTCGCTTAGATTTGATTGGCATTTTAATATTCTGCTCAGGTGATCTGAACTTACGCATGTACTATTTAATAGTAACAGACTGTGATAGCAGACACTTCAGTTGAGGCATCATAACACGTGTTAATTTTTAATTTAAATTTTTATTCCGACGCCTAATGTGGAGCAAAAATCTCCGAAATGTATAACAGTATACACATACAGATGAAAACATAACAGTATTTACACAATGAACTTGGTTCTTGATGGATAACAATCATAATGGAAACCGTCTTACAAACATAGAATTTAATTTTTGTGACATGTAAGTTAATGAGCGCTGGTTTTATAAATGGTATGAAAGGCTCAATGCAATAAACAAATAAAAATAGCTCGTTATTTATACTTTAAAACAGGTATTACAGTTATCTTGCAATGTCTCTCTCCGAAATAATACCGTTACAGTTGCGAAATAAGAGCAGCTCAAGTCATTATGCTTGAATTATTACGGCACTAACTTCCCGCTTCTTTGTGTAGTAATTGTAATATTTTTAAACTGTCATCGGAAAGGAGAGCCTAACAACAACGTGATGTGTTTCATTTTTTTTTTTTTTTACACACCAACGAATGCGTTATATGAGCGTAGTGGCTGAGCGCTGACGCAGTGGCCTCGTATTTGTGGGAAGTGTGTTCAATCCCCGTCCGGTCATCCAGATTTGTTTTTTCCATAGTTTCTCCAAATCACTCCTGTCGAATGTAGGGATGATTGCTTTAAAAGGCTATAGCCCAAGTCCTTTCCGTACCTTACTCCCAGTACTTTCAAGCCTCCAAGACGGGCACCTACTCATTTAGGATCACAATATTTGACTTCCAGTTATTTTTCATGGTTTTGGATTTTCGGGACTCAAATTTCTCCTAAGTAATTTTAATACATAGGCTATAAGTGTCGGTACTATTTTCAATATGCATAATGTCAACATATTTCATAAACTTTAATATAGCGTCAAAGAGATATGAAACTAAAGCTAAAATCATAACGTACAGCTTCAAGTTACAAAAAGCTTATCATTATCTTGTGTTCCCTAGGGTTCGTTTTTAATACCTGGTGGGGTAGGTGGCGCTAGGTTTTCTGTAGAACCTGGGTTCAATCTGCAACCGGTTATACTGATATAATTTTTCCATGGTCTCCAAAATCCCTCTAGTCAAATGATGGGATGGTTCCTTCAATAGGCTATTGTCGTATTCCTCCACATTCATTCCCATTCCTTGTCACCATTTCTTTCCCTCTCTATCCTCGACGTTGGCAAGTCGTAAATCGATGAGAAAGAAGTTTTACTTTATTTATGAGACGTCTATACGTACCACACGGCTTATCGCGAATGTTATCACTGGCGAGATGGGGGACACCGAAATTAAGTACAGCACTATTTTGTGAAACATATGATCCTTGCTCTGTATCTTAGGAAAGGAGAGGTTGAAACATGTAGTCAGTCCATTGCTATTCTCCCGAATAACGTGAAGGGACCAGGCAAGTCTAACATCCCGAACCAGCTATATAGCCGATATCGAAAGTTTTGTGTTATTTCATTCTATGCACACTGCAGAGAAATCGGGATTTGACGTAGAACTTTGGAGATTACGAATCACGAAACATCATATCTCGCATCATCCAGCCGTCTTTCGATCATGAAATTTTCTCTGTGGGCCATAATAACTTGATCCAGTGGTGTGAGGAACATACAGATATCTCATATATCCCAACTGTATGCTTTATTAGGTTCAAATGAAGCTTACAGAATATTCCTTGAGACACACAGGGGTGTGAGTTTAAGAGTCCATATAAATGATGTGCTACAGTTTCGAAGTAGTATTGCAATTTGGAAATACGAAATTCTTTCAGAAATTTCTAGGTATTAAACGTATGATTTTATTTCCGCAAGTAGCTGGTGAAGTCCACTGTGCCTTGGTGTGAAGAGCGAGCTGGACTATCTCGGTCTCTGGAGAGGCAACTTTATTTCCAAGTAACTTCCTGTTTCTTTGCGCACCACTAAGCCATAACTAAAACAATGCTGGCAGTGTTTCTCCACGCCGCTCCCTCGGGGAGCTAACTTCTCTTGTTTTATTCCCCAAGTTATTTATTTAAATGCGGACAGTTATTCGTGCATGGAATCCTGGATGAAAGGCCGATAACCGCGGCCTCCGCAGTCCACGCCAACCGCAGAACAACTGCCAGCAGATAAAGGAGTAACGCCCACCTCAACCCATCCGACGGAGGAAAAGAACAGCCTGAATAAAAGAAGGCAGAAAAGAAATGCAGACTTTTTATCTTCTGGTCAGACTTGCTTAGATATGCATACGTATCTTGCTTACACGAGAACGATCTATGTAAATATCTGCGGTGGCTATCGGCAGGCTTGGCGGTAGAATTGGTGGGGGGAGGTGTTGTTGGTGGTGGGAGAAGGCTCTCATTGCCACAGAATGGCAACATTCCAGCCGAAAACGCGTCAGTCTTCATCCAGGCCTCTTATGGTAAAGCTTCTATCCTGGGCCACACGACTTTGAATTATCTGCGCGGCGCATAGGATTAATAATGATTAAAATCAGTTTTGGGAATCACAGTTTGAATTTAGATTTTGGTCAGCCCTATGAACAAATGATGCCATTATCTAATCCCAAGTTTTCCACCCTTTTTTTGGCCTACTGCCCACAGCAGGAAAAAAAATTACAAATATTCACCGCCTTTAAAACATAAAATACCGATTCCTCTTCTTATAATAAATAACATTACATGCAGTGCTCATAACCCACTTTTCGGAAATCATACACAGAAGAACAAGGACAGATTTCAAAAATTACTTTATTAAAAGATGTTAACAATATTGATGTATTGTTAACAATTTGATTATCAAATTCATATTATAAAAATATTATTAATTACATGGCTGAATAGTGTACTAACACTACTTTTTCGGTACTTCGTTCCTTATTTGTCATTAGCAATCTTAAATTGTCACGTTGACATTTTTTTTTTTTTTTTTGCAAATACATTATTCACTACGCTATATCTTCGTTTGGCTGTATAAACCATGGTAATGCTATTAAACATTTCTTTGATGCAGCCCTTAAAGCAAATAGTGGAAAGCGTACGAGGGGGTGGTGGGGGGGGGGGGGGACAGTGGTTGGTCATCAGCGCCCTCTAAAGTTGCCTTCGATCAGAAACACTCCCTATGATATTTTCGATGCCACGAGGATGTGGTAACGCTTTAACAAACAATAAAAAAAAACATAGTTTAACACGGACAACTTATTGTCTTTCGGGGTTACTCATTATAAGAACTATATCGCAACGAATAATAATCTCTGTAGACATAGTAGCAGCTAATTAGGTAATATACTCGTATACGTGAGGTCGTTTTCTCTTCTGTTAGTTGGAAAATGCTTAACTCTGTTGCAATTTTGTGGTTTCTAAAATCAAATTTTGAAATATGTTGAATGGAATCTACAGAACATAATTTTACAGTCAGAAGAACGATTCATTTCTGTTAGTTGAACTAACATGCTTTCACTGAAGAGAGTGCGGCTTGTAGGTACGATATTTCAAGATGGTGTTGCAGTCTCAGTCCGTCTGAGGAAGGAGTTGTACCACCACGTTGAAACGTCATAACTTGAGCCACACTGATTTCTTGAAAATGGCGGAGGTTTTTTGTGTATTTGTTAATGGTTGTTGTGATTAATATGTATACTTGAAAAGTTTGGAATAAAGCTTTTAATTTGATAGTGGTGCATAGTTTAAGTTACTGTTGTTTACACCCATTTCCTTGTAACAGTGGAGAATATTAAGCGAGAAATACAATGAGTTTCGGAACACTTAGAAAACTTCGTCGTTTCACTAAGGAAATCTTTTTTCCATTCTTAATTATATCAGGGAACCGAAGCTTTTATGAATGAATTAATTACGCACTTCGTGTGTATCTTACAGGTATGTTCTTCGTTCTGTTGCTAAATAATTTAAGTGTTTAGTCGTATGTGCGGAAGTAAGCGTAGGATCTTTCAACGAGCTAAATATTGTGGTATGACATAGAGCCACATTCACGTGAGATTTCTGGCCAACACAACAAGGCACGCATTACGCTGGCTTAGAAGGACACTCTGCAGGACAGGGGTCAGCGAATTCAAGTGCATTTCGGCGAATTCTCCATTCAGGCTGGAAGAAAGACGAAACACAAGGGGACTTGCCAGTTTGTAAAGGCAGATTTACGACCTTTCCCTGCTCAGTATGGGGTCGGCCGCAGTTCGGCGGACAGACAGTGTTGACGGGTGAGATGTATATCGCGTGACGAATGCAGATACGTGATACCGTCAAGACACGCCAAATTAGAGATTCTGTGAGTGCTCACTGCGTGAAAATAGTAAAACCGAGTGGACACGAAAGTAAAACGACAGTTTCCGAAGAAATTCTCCAACCCCGTCGAAGGAATTATGTTTTGAACGAGAGTGTGCTTGGAGGTGCGAATGTTTTGCCAATAGCATTTACTTTATAGAATAGTTCTTATTTTTTTTTGTATAATCTTGTTTCATGTCCGCCAATGAGGAGAGAGACAGGAACGTCTACATCGCCGATAGGACCAGACAAAATCGGCTAGAGGAGGAGAAGAGCATGCCGAGGTTTTAAAAGGTGCTGCGAGATGCTCTTCGTGGTCTTTCCTGGGTCGTCTTTCTGGTCGTCTTTTCGGGTCGTCTTTTGGGTCTGACTGGTTCCTGTTCACTTGTGCTGGCGCACAAGAACGACCCAGAAAGCCGACAGCATATCATGCGATCGGTTGTGTCTGCATTTTGAGTCACAAGGTGACAAATAAATTCAGTGTGGGCTCGGAGTTTGCTGACTTCGCCAATGCCGGACAGACGGTAAAAGACAAACATTGCAGCAGTTAGTAATATTGTGTTTGCACTCTACCCAACATAACGCTCTGAGCGGAGAAGTCCGCACGATAAGAACTCTTACTCTCCGATAGATAAACTGAGATATTAGCCGTGGCATTATTTTGTTTTTAACTTGATTCAATAGTTTCTGTGATTGAAACGGACATTAGCTTGTATAAAATAGTCTCATTACGTGTCTTGCCGAAGACTGTAAATTGTTATTTTATGTATGGAAATCTGAACGGATATTTTGTCGTTTTGTATTGCTTAATTTAGTGGCCATTAATGTAGGGCAAAGGTGTTGATTGTAAATAATTTTGATTGTGTATAATTATTAAATTTAAATTCACCTTATGTCTGTTGGCCTTCGTTCAGAGAATATATATGGTCAGGTTATGACTTTTTCATCCTTATTAGTGATTATAAATCATTTTTGATAACCCTTTTCAATCCATAATATAATACACATATGCTTTTGGTAAAATTAAAATAAATATTAGGCCTAATTACCATTCAGTACAGCGGTATACCGTACCCGCTTCAATATTAATTTCGGTAAGAAAGATTTTGTGTATATCATCTTAAAGAAATATAATCCAAGTGCAACATATGTCGAAATGATCAATAAATTCGTTTAATCGTAAAATGTCCCCCATAATATTTGCTTACTTTCGGTGGTAGAGTTTCGCGGCAAGTTTAACTTATCAATACCGGTGGCTAGATTTTACTATCAGTGCTACATCATTATCTGCTTGCGAGAACCTTCAGAATTTTGTTGCGTAATTAATTCCATCTTAATTTCTTTATAGAAACGAAATATACCTTCCGACCACAAACCGCATTTCCCTTTGAAACAATAAAGCAGATATATGACATAATCTGACCATTAATTGGTCATCCATCCAGTTATTTTGAGTGCATCGAAATAAATCACTAATGTTTAGAACATATACAAACATATTCAAATATACATTACTTTGAATGTTTCTGCACATACTCACATACATATGAATTGAATTGTTGATTAATTTTTTTTATCTCTAAGCTTTACTTTCCTAGTGTAATTGCGGAATCATACCCCTTTCAACGTAACAACCCCACTTCTGAAATTAAATTAGTGATGCGTATTATGATTTACATAAATACTGCCTTTTCTAGATGTTCTATATATGATAGGCGATGTTTTTATTTGTGTCTGCTATAGACTGAAAACAGATTACAATGTCACAGACACGTGCTAGGGAATAATCGCAACACATTTTTTTTAAATGTATTTGGCTTACGATAATTATAATAATAATCATAACACGAAGCACGAAATGAAGGAAGCTGAGTTAGGATTACAGAATTAACACAGTCTTTTTGAGATAATGATTGAAATGAACAACGTTATAATAGCCGATTAAGCATGCAAATTAATGGATTAAATCAATTGAAAAAACTTTTTCTTATTAAATTTCACTATAATTAGTTGTGGTTGTTGAAAGTTGAATAATGTTTAAAAATATTGAAATGCAATAAGTTTCAAGAATGTAGCACCTTGGATGTTTCGTTTGAAAAGTTAAATTACCACAACTAAATGTGCCACTTGAACCATTAGCTTTGTCGCTGGTGCTACAACGCAAATGAAGCATTATTTGAAAGCCATTCGGAATTATAACACATGCTTACAAATGACTTCAAGCTTTCGATTGTGGTCATTTATATATACTCAGGTCTAATAATACAGAACCATTGCCGGGTCAGTTAGTAAATTAATAGTTACGATTTTCGAGAGCCTATGTCACTTATACGAGCAGTATGTGAGGTTTCTGGCCGTGTTTAACGGTTAGATCGTTAGTAACATTAAAATTCATCTCTTTGTTTTGTTTTCTCTGTCCGAAGGTCTGTAATTACCATGTACAGTCAACGACCTCCAACTCGCACTCTTCAGCAATTTCGGAAGGCAATTTTGTCGCTCTGAGCAAGAGCTGCAGCAGTCCTCTTGAAATCCGACAGACCATTTGGCAGGCAGCGAAACCGTATCTGACGATTCTGCAAGGCAATTCGGAGCAGTAGAGTAGGCGTGACATCCGCAGGCACCATTACCTCTCCGGACACGACAATAAGCCGGCGCCTGCAGGCGGCCAGCGAGTGGACGGCGTAATGGTGCTTCGGACGCGCAGTAATGGGTTCGCCTCCCGTGCTCGCCCATTGTTCCAGACACTTTGCACGCGGGACGTCCGAACACTCTCCTTCTCACAACGTTTTATCTCATCCCAGCACCATTACTCGACTCTGCCATTTATTTTGTTGGTAGCCAGGAGGAAAGTGCTTCTTTGAGAGTTCCCTGACAGAATCGAAGTGATTGCTAATTACAATTTCTTGATGCTTGATCATGATTCAGCGTAGGAAAAGCTTCTGCCAGCTTCTCGTCTGGGGGAAAAAAAAAATGTAGTACAACTTTTATATTCAAATCCAGACGTGTGTATCCCTATTTTTCACTCCGCAGCAACAATTACCTAGCGCAGACCACTGATGTTTGTGTGCGGTACTAGCCTCGAGTTTCCCATCGCACACTATGGTGGTTGCATGTCGGTAGCTGTGAGGTGTGGGAGATATGGTGGTTGAAAGTGGTTGATTTTGGGCATTTTAATATTTCGACCATAGACGTATCTATCCATATATTTCTCTTTGCAACCTCAACTTCCTAACTCAGACCACTGATGTTTGTGTTTGGTAGTAGTCTCGAGTCTCGCGTCGTGTACTATGGTGGTTACATGTCGGTTGCTGTGGGGGTGAGGAGCTGTAGTGGTTAATAGTGGTCGCCCTAGGGCATTTTCATATATCGACCAAAGTGTTCTAAAAATGGTTGGAATATGCTAGAATGTCCTAAAATGTTCTTGAATGTACTAAAATGTTCTTGAATGAACTGGAATATTTTAGAATATGTCACATTTTTCCGCTATTAACAAATAATTTATATGCAAAAAATTTATGGTGAAATCAGATTCTGACGTACCTTTCACTGGCTGGTAGCTAATTTGGTAGGGAGTAACATAGGCTACTTTTTATCCTGAGAATATTTAAGGTTGCGATCAGAAATATAAAAAAAACTTCAAATTATTGAAAAATATGAACGAAGTTGTGTGCACCAGCTAGTAGCAAAATTCTTGCTACACCACGAATTTTAAAGACTTCCGAATATATAAAATTTCTGGAAATGTCAACTTCTTCTAAGATTCGATGTAAAATAAGCAGTTGACTACACAACGTTCAAAACAGTGCATTTATAAATTGATTAAAGTCTCATTTAACTATGAAGCATACGAGTCCCGGAGATTTAAAAAAAAAATTCTTCCGATGCTGGCAAAGTAACACGAAAGTGACGTGCAGCAACTAACAATTTAAGGTTAGTACATATTCAGTTTTCTTATGATCCAAGAGTTACCGGAAATCATTTTGTCTCATAACAATACTGTACCATCAATGTCATCTATTTCCTTTCAAAGTTAATTTAAACCCATCAGTATCTCCAGGACAGACATAAAAATTGGTACCATACAGATAAGAATAAAGTCTAACATAAAACATGTCTTGAACTCCCACACTATTTTTGATAGTCGAGTAACCTTTTTTAAAGAAAGTATGAACTGTTTCAAACCAGAATTCAACTTCAGTACAAATATACACAGCCTACGCATTTCTGAATAGATGCCTTAAATATTCCTAAGAATTGTATTTACCGTAAGTTGCGTCGGATAACAGCAAAATAATCAGATTGAAAAAAAATATATTTTAAAACATACAGTAATGACAACAGGCTATTCACATCCACATAAAATATTATACTTTACTAACTGAGATAGTTATAAGGATGTAATCATACTGTCATTTGTCTTTATTTGTTAGTCAAATTTGTGACAGTAATTTGATGATTTATATTTTATTCAAAGACATTGGTTTTAGCAACAGAAAGAAAACATGAGATATTTAGGCAAAACATTATCCTTTAGAAATTATGAAATGTTCCTAATTTTTCTGAATATTTTTAGATCACCTATGGAAAATTTCCGTTGAAGGTCGATTTTTAAAATTATTATTCCCTTACAAATTCCTTGACTTCAACTGATTTTTTGTGTTGTGGGTATTCTTTAGTGTATTGACAATATTCAGACGGATGGAAACCATTGGTATGGTGGCTTTTAATGATCGTGTTTGTTGCTTCTTAGCAAAATACTGAAGATTTATCAATTATGTCTTCTTTAATTTAATTTAATTGCGATGGAGCACACACTCCGGTGGCAATTTCCCTACACACCCATCTTCTCCCTTTCCTGCACCCACCTACATTTGCCCTCTACAAACTTTAACTGCAAATTCCTTCAACGTCTTCGGCAAAACCACTCATCACTTCCCTTGGTAACTTATTCCAATCCCTGATACCCTTACCTTCTGCCTGAAATCAAGTGCCAGCTTGTGGTCATGGTCATCTTTTCCCTTACATGCACTACTTTTCATACCTACACCAATATCTTTCCATGCCTCATCACCAGTATACGACTTATACACTCCCATGACCTTCTTCATCCTCCTCCTGTTTTGCAATGAATCCAATTCCAGTTCCTTTATCATATCTGTTACTGATTGCATTCTGCGATAATTTCAAGAGACAAATCTACCAGACCCTTTTTACACCCTCTCCAAGTCCTGTATTTGATACGCAAAATGTGGCCCCATATTACACTACCATATTCTAGCAATGGTCTGACCGAAGTTTTGTAACCCAATTCCTTTACTTCTCTCGTACATCCCTCTTCGGTCTGGTATTTATGAAGAAATGTGATGTGTGTCTAGATACGGGGTGTTTTTGCACTGTAGCATGAGGATATTGTGTAGGCAGTGCAAAAACTTCTGATATATTTTATGACGTAAAATTTATATTTTTATTTAAGTATAAAGCCGTTTGTGCTGAAAGTATAGTTATTTGGATCACTGATGAATGTGACGACTTTATGTTCAGCTTGATAACACAGCAACTCCAATTCACTAATGGTAATACCCAAGTATTAACGAAACATTAATGTAAATAATTAATATCATCTGACGAGTAGAAGTTTCTTCTTTCTGTTGTGTATATGGAGTACCTCTCTTCCAGCCCAGTTGGGAGTATTTGTTTATTGCTACTAAACGGTTAGTGTATGTGAACTTGATTTCTCCGAATATTTATTAGATATTTTTTTTTATTTTCGAACATTTTCTCACATATATATGTTTACTATCTTTTAAATATACTGCAGCTACCTGTCAGATTTAGACTTTTACATCTTTATCATCTTTTGTCGTTTCCACTTCAGTGGGTCGAGCAGCACATCTTCCATTTACAACATATGAAATCATTTCAAGCCACTCTGTATAGCAGATCTTACTATAAGAAATTCAGCAGTGTAAACAAATATTTATGGGAGTACAACACACAGCCGTAAAAAAAAAAGTCAATCATTAGCCAGTTTCCCGTTCGTTTCTGAAGCGTTGGTAAAAATTTGAAGGTTGAATAACTAATATCTCTGGTAAGAAAAGATTCCGAACGTTCCTTTATACATTGTAATAAAATACACAGACTTCCACATATAAAATAATTGAATGTTATGAACAAATATAAGATAGTGAAAGGTTGAATAGAAAAGGCAGAGAAAACCTATTAGGAGAAAATTTGTTTACAGTAATGTTAGTATTTATGCTTAGAGGTGGTTTTTATTTTTGTGGTAGCAGTAGCTTCTTAGATACAATATATTCGTCCTATGCTTTACTTTTTTCTATATTTTTACTTGTTCTATTACTATTACTATTACTCTGTGATTCACTAAAAGTGCGTGGCAGAGGGTGCATTGCACCTATCCGAAAGGTTAATAGTTTGGAAGGGATATACGGGATATGGTAGGAGGCGCCCAAGGGCTATTGTGAGGAACCATCCCAGCATTCGCGTGGAATGATCTGGAAAACCATGGAAAACCAGATCAGGATGGCCGGAGAGCTTTATCCAAAGCTACTCCTTTAGGATTTTAAGTTTACTCGCCCGGTAAATCCTTTCTATTCCATTCCTTAATCGCTCGCGGAAAAAATGAATACAGAAAAGAATCGGTTCTGGCCCTGATTTCTCTTATCTTATTTTCACGGTCATTCCGAGATATGAATGTTGCTGGTAGCAATATTTGTTTGCTGTCATTCTGAAATATGATAGTCGTGAATTTTTCAATTAGCTTCCGCCGTGAGCAACGCCTTCGGTGTTCCAGGTCTTCCCAACCTAACTCCTTCAGCATCGCACTTACGCTTTCCCTCCAACTATATATACCTGTCACGAATCGTGCTGCCCTTCTCTGGACCCTTTCTAATGCCTCCATTAACCCCTTTTGATGGGGACCCCATACAGAACAACAATATTCCAAGTGAGGACGCACTAGTGACTTATATGCAATCGATTTAACTTCAGGAGTGCATTGTTTTAAATTACGACCTAGAAATCGGAGCATACGATTTGCTTTCCCAATTACATTCTCGATATGTTCATTCCACGACAAATTATTACGAATTGTTACCCCTAGGTATTTAGCGGAATCCACAGTTCTAAGGAAAGTACCATTAATTGTATATTCAGAGCTAAATGGTGTCACCTTTTTACTTATATGCATGACTTGGCACTTTTTAGCGTTTAACTCCAACTGCCAGTCTTTACACCACGCAATTATTTTCATAATGTCGTCTTGTAACAAAGCGCAGTCTTCCTGGGTTTTGATTTCACGATAAATAATAGCATCATCGACAAATAATCTTTTCATACCCCTTATTATGTCACACAAATCATTAATGTATATGAGAAACAACAGAGGCCCTATCACGCTTTCCTGGGGAACCCCGGACCTCACCTCGGTAAAAGATGAACTCTCACCGTCGAGAACTACACACTGTGTTCTGCCCTTCAGAAAGTCTGCAACCCAGTCGCATATTTGTCTAGATATGCCGTAGCCACGAAGTTTCCTAAGTAACCTAGTGTGAGGCACAGTGTCGAAAGCTTTTTTAAAATCTAATAGAACTATATCAACCTGGGATTGCCCATCTATAATACGGCACAAGTCGTGAATTAGTAGTGTTTCGCAGCATCGGCCTTTTCTGAATCCATGTTGATTTGGGTTTAAAAGTTCATCTTCATCCAAAAACCGCATGACATTTGAATAGATGATGTGTTCTAAAATCCTACAAAATACTGATGTTAACGAGATCGGTCTATAATTTTGAGGATCATTAATATTCCAATTTTTAAACACTGGACTTACGAAGGCGGTCTTCCATTCGGCTGGTATTTTTCCTTGATCCAAGGAGGCGGTGTTTAATTTCATCAAATACGGTGCAATTTCCTTTGCGTACCTGGAGTAGAATCTTGTAGGAATACCGTCTGGTCCGGGAGCCTTATTGGTTTTTACATTCATAAGCAATTTAGTTATTCCCTCGACATCATTCATAATGTTGTTGGTACGATTGGCAAATATCGGAATATCCTCTGGGTTTTCTGACGTGAAAGCTTTTTTAAATATATTATTCAAGATTTCTGCTTTCTCTACGCTAGTTCCGGATAATTCCCCATTTTCCTTGTTCGCTAAAAAAGCTTCAAAATTACTTCGAGTCTTCCAACCAGGGCCGTACAATTAGCACATGTTACTGATGGGCAAATAGCAGCGATCACTTACGCTGTTAGGATTAGGGGAAGAGCCAGTGAGAACAGGATGCTTACTGAAAAAGAATGTCAATAGCAGCAAAGATTATTATGTATAAGGTTAGGTGCATTTATGGTTCCAAATACGTTGTCATATTCACCAAATTAGAAAAAAGTAGAAATATTTCATTACTATATACTTACACCGATTTTGTTATTAAATGTCAAGTTACTTGTGATGTTTATGAGCCTCACGCGACATACACATTATATATATTTGTATTGTATGATATACAAAATTTATTTTAATGTTTCATATGTTGCCATTAAAGCAATTTTCTTTAAAAAAATCGAGAACGTGTTTATAGAAGGTAAAACGCAAAATTAAAAAAAATAAAAAAATTGTCGAAGCTAAAAATTCACCTTTTAAGGTAACAAACCATTTGACTATCAAACAATTTTTTTAACAAAACCTCTACATAAATCAGACAGCGCCGGCTAAAATTGCTGACCAATTCATGAAACCCATCCATTCGAACTGTGCATTATGAGCACTTTGATTTCTCGATACATCAGCAGCACCCGTTCCACTTGGGCAATACTAGAACGCACATAGCACGTACAATGAATGTCGCAAGCTGTATGGGCTGTAATGAGCGATTAAAAGTGACAGTTTCAACATATCTGCATTTCTGTACTGCTGTGTGAACGGCAGCATGCGCCAGCAAACCAATATCGCCGAATTACGCTTCACCACTTGCGATAAAAAATTGATATTCGACTTTAAAATCGTTTTTAATGGTGGAAAATGACGTATACGAGACGTACAAATTTATTTGAGGTCACCATTGTTAGCCACTTTCCGCCCGACGCAATGCTTTTGAGCGGTTCAATCAAACTCGAATATGGGAACGCGTTGCGCGACAGATGTGCAAATTGGTTGCGGGCATCGACATTCGTTTCATTATTCTTCAAGCCTGCTATTATTCTAGAGAAGTGATAGAGCTGGGTACAATGAAAATTACGGACTTAACTAATATCATTTCATTTCTTATGAACTAAGCACTATATTTATTATAATTATTTATAAGATTAAATATTTTAATTTAATATAATTGTAACAAATAAGTACGTTATAAATCTTAAAAAAATCAAAAATATTTAAATATTAACTGGCATAAAACTATTCCAGGTTCTGTACCAATGATTTCACCTAAGGTTGAAATTTATAATGATGAAATTGCTCCAGTGCAAACCATATGTAGCATAAACATTTTTCGTGTTACAATACATTTTGGTACATAATATTATTTAAAATCTTCTCCGATTATAAAAATAAAAAAGAATACACAAATAAATATACATAAAATAAATATAAAATGCTTTAAATGTTTTTAAGCTTCAGCACAGTAATCTTATCTTTACTTCTTCTCTACTGTATACCCTGACAGTACAGCTAGCATAATCATGTTACGAAAATTTATTTAACTGATCATATATCACCAGCTTAAGATAACACTAACGATATAATTTAGTACAGTAATAATTATTACGCCTGGAGATTAATCATTATGTAAATAACAATCGATTCAGGCATTTCTTAACAATATAATATACGTCTGCAAAATGTAATTATTACGGCCTCTTAACAATTTCTTTGATTAAATTGAATTTAAATTGTTTTATCAAAAAACATACTAAGGTAAATATTTTATTCTTCACTTCTAGCTTTACTGTAAAATTCAATACAGTAAAATGCGGCTTAATATTCTGTCGTTTGATTATTTTAAATTTCTTTTAAACTTCGTTTAAAATAATAAGTTTTTAGAATCCTAGTGAACTGGTTAAATTGTCCGAAACAGAAAACGTTAAAATATTTACTCAACGTATCTGACATTAAATTAAAAATGGGATCAATGCTGCAGCAATTAAGGCAGCTAATAGATTTTGTATTTGCAGTTATATTTTTTGCAGCTGATTATAATTCGTAATGTGTATTTTGTGGTAAGACAATTATAGGATTAACAGATAGAGGATGTGGTATTAATCATATCAAAAACAAACTATTTAGTAGCAGGAGATCACAGTGATGGTTTGGAAATTCAAGATCATATCGTGGAAGAATACCAGTGACTACGTAATATCCATTTTGCAATTTAAGAAGTTAGTCTTGTTTACGAACATTTTTTGCTTCTATTTTAAAAATGGGCACAATGTACATAGTCAAAATCTATTACTATTGAGATCCGAAGCAGTCAACTCGTCTTAGTTAGCATCATACCTGATTTCGCTCCATTTGATTAGAGTCCTCAGATCTGTTGAGGAAATCAACAAGTGTTCATGTAAGAAGAGCATTAAAATGAGCTGCATCAAGTATTCTTATAGTTCCAAGTATAATTTTTTTTTTTGATAATGAGTTATGTGCATAGACCTTGAATGAACCAGAAGACTCCATACTGATTTCCGTGTTGTACTCGAGGGATAAGATACGAATCTGGCGCCATGTGCTTGGTAATGCTGCTGTCCGCTGTCGGCGCCACTGGCCGCCTAATGGTGACTGTTGTACACAGTTGGGAGTGATGTTGTTCCGACTGCAGGTGTTGTCTCTCTTGCTTCATTACTCATGCACCAACCACCTGCTGCCTGCCTGTCGGCTCACCAGCCCAAAGCGCCTCTAGCGGTCGCCGTAGTAAGTGGTACCTGCTCTTAACCTCAAGGATAAAACGTGTGGGCAAAAACTTTCCAAAGTGACAAAGATACTACAACTATTGCTAGTTGTGCTTTCACCCTTTATTAATGTTATGTAAAAATCATCAAATAAGAACATAGAAAACTTTCATGTGCTAAGTTTTCATTATTAGGCAGATTATTTTTTCATTTTATAGAATTATCATTTTGAAAAGACAAGTTCACATTGATATTTTTTGCTGCAATACAATTTTGTTATTGTTAATTAGATGACTAGAATAAATATTTGAAACAAACTATCAAACCCACGAGCATTCAAGGTTTTAGTTTACACACCAACATTTGTTTGAGTTTGTGCAAATGAAATGATTATGGATTAATGATGTTATAAGCTTGGAACATTGAACAGCAACATTTATGGAAACTTTCATCTACATACCTTTTATCCATGTGATTATGATTCTTAACGTGTGTCTTATGATAAGAGAACTACCAGATAAGGAGGTAGATGGTGTTTTATTAAGGATCCCAAAGATAAAATATTTTGAAATAGAAGATCAGAGGGAGGATTTGGGTATGGGCTGCCATATTATCAAAAGTATAAATAATGAGGGATTCGTTTTGGGAGAAGGATCTGTTAAGAAAATATAACTGCACAAATTTGGAAATCAATGGGTAAATTAAATTTCGTTTCGTGTATGATGAAAATCAGACAAATACTGATGGAGTGATAGGTAAAGTAGTCGTGAAAACATATGTTCTGATATTGAACGAAAACGTTTTTTTTTCTTAAATATAAAGGATGACACGCGATTGGAATGTTTTCATCTTCACGTTCATTAATCTCTGTGGTCTGTTCCTGCTTCCTTAAATTGGGATTGGAATTTTACTGGAAATAAGAAGAATGGAATGGTATTGATATGTAAAAGCATGGAATTGGAGCTGTAGCCAAAATGAATTTCAGTACAGCAATGCCTCGGTATTTACATTTGCGTCATTGACATTTAAATACTGCGCGTTGTTAGTTTTACTTACTCTCTCTTTCCTTTGATATTCATAGTAGCCGAAAAATTTATATTTAACTGCTGATTGGTTATATTTTTAGAATTTACTTTTTACAATAATAATAATATAAACAGCATAATGGCTTAAAATTTTAAAAACAAAGATCCAATGGTGATTTATATTTTGTAATTTTGGGAAGGTCTTTTATCGAACTGTTAATATTTTCTGTTTCAAAATTCAGTTTAAAGTCGTGGATTGGTATTTTCTAAAAACTACTGTTTTCTTTTCCGTAGATGATTGAGTTGCGCGAAATCTGAATGTCGTATTAATATGGAAAATTTTAGCATTTTCGCACAGATCTAAGTTTTTCTGTTAACTTAAAGATAGATTATAGTGACCAACTGTGAAGAAATTAACTATGGCAGTTATGACATGGCTGAAAAAAGAATTTCATATGAATCACTTTCAATTTATGTTTTAGATGAGTCTGGATTATGAAGTTTCAGAATTAATTTATCAATGGAGTTTATTTTTAATCAAGTTGTAAGTATTGTGTACAATGTATTTAGATAATATGTTTTAGTTACGTAAAGTAAATGATATTTTTAGTTGCCAACCAATAATTATATAAATAGCAGCACATAACAACTGATACTTCAAAATGTAGAAATTGCAGTTGTATCATTTCACCATTGTATCCGTGGAGTTGAGAGTTTAAATTGAGTATATGTATTATTTTGCTGATGGATTCGTACAGTTGTTCTAAGACCGGAATGTTTTAATGGAAACAGCGGTAGATATGACTCATGTTTTTATTTTTTATGCGAAGAACTTTATATGCCAGTATCATTTCACTCTGGGAAGGAACGAAGGAATGTCGCAATGTAAAATGCCTTTTGGACCAAGTAACGTTCATGGATAAACTATTTTGAAATACGTCCGTGAAATTATTGCTGTGTAACAAATAATTTTCTATAGAATAAAGGGTTTAAGGAAGTGAATATGATACTGAAGTGACCACACGCTGCAAATCTTAACCTAAAATGTTGATTCGTTCATCATTAATTTAGTCATTATATATTCATTGTCAAACAAACCATACGTCAAAGTTTCTGAAACCTCTTTAAAGAGGCTATAAAGTGAAAATGTTTTGTTATCTGAAATTCATGTCACTGCGAATCATACGCTATAAATCATTTAAAAGGCAACGGCATTTTAATGACTATAGAACGGTGACTATCTACGATGTACCTTATCCCAAGAATTCACAGAAAATATGTTGAAGGTTCTTTTCTTTTTCCTTATGCAGATTGTGGAAGCCGCTAATTATAAGGCATATAATTTATTGACCACTCGCTACTCATAAATTGAGTATTATGGAATAAAGCCACATCTTCTGGGGCACGGTCAATAAGGAATTTTAACCCTGCCACGTTGCCCTAGAAAGAAGATTGCGTTACTAGGGAAGTGGAACCGTTAGCCATAGCAGCACATCTTTATCGCTCCCCAGAAATAATTTTTTAGCAGTTCTTTATTATTAATTCTGTGCATGAAAAGAAGAGACAAGTCGCTCATACCGAGGTTTCCAGTTTAACCGACTGCCCTTTGTTACGCACGATCCACGCCGAAGAAACGACCGGCCTTAAAATTCACGAAACGTAAGGAATGGGTAATCTCATTGCGTAAATTTACTTCCAAGGCGGCCGTGCCGCGAAGAAGGACGGCAGCGAGACAAGACAACGAAATGGATGTGACGAGTATATGAAGGCGATGCCAGTGGTACCCCCAGAACAGTTAAATGACTCTGCAGTGCCCTATAAATAACCGCATCAGAGATCAAGAGAACGGTTTAGTTAATTCGAATTGCTGGGCTGCGCTCTCTCATTCTCTCCTCCGCCTATCTCTCTCTCTCTCTTCCGCTTTCTATTGCAGACTCCCCTTTAATTTGATCTTTTCCTTCAGCCCCTCCCTTGATGCGTCCCATTTCTCCGAGACTCGAGCGTGGCGGAGAACCGTTCCGCTGTCCCCGCCATCTAAGCGGACACAAATCGTCTTTGTAAATGGTAATTGTCACTAGGGGCAGCGGGCGAAGTGAATCTTCTTGTGTGTGTGTTTGTGTGTGAGTGTGCGTTTTGCAGGGGTGGTCTCACGAGCCACCTCTTCTCAGCCGACTTCCTTCCTTCCTTCCTTCCTTCCCCTCCTGTTCGATTGAAAAGCCGTCTTGGTGGCCTGGCTGGAAGGTTGCTATCGGCCTCGTAAAGAGGCAGACCAGCCTGCCCCTAATGACACGCTACCCGCCGCCCACTGACCACTTGCCGGGCGATCCACGTCCGGCCGCCAAGCGGACCAGTAACAAGACGGTGAACCACGCGATTGACTGAAGGCTTCTAGAGGGCTGTCCTAAGCGAGCAGAGAGCGGTACATAAGTAGAAACATCTCTTACTTTTTTGTATTTCATTTTCGGCAAAATAAAGATGTACTAACCGTAGTAAATGGCCTTATACCTAACAACTGATTCTGAATTCATTCTTATGAATCCGAGCTTTAAAATAAACCTTATATTGTTTCTCAGCCTCATCAATGACGGCCTAATTTTTTCAAAAAAGTGTCCAATCTGCATGTGACATTTGTTTCGTTAAGGTGAACCTATGGTCAATTGCATTTATAATTCTGTAAAAACTCGAAGTAAAACCATATAAATTTTACCGACATTTCCATACCTTTAGCATTATGAGACTATAATATGGTGGAAAACGATGGTTGCACATGATCTTATAAAAATCTGTCCGCAAATAAAATTCCCTATGAACTAGTTAGAAGAATTATTATTCATAATTTCGTCTTGGCTTCATTCTTGCAAACCCCTACAGTAGCGAGCAACACAAATCAGTGGAATGACAGACATTCCTGTAATTGATTTACAAATAAAATTATCAATTCTAATGGGGATAAAGTTCTAATTTACAGGGGAGTAAAATTACGACAAATAATTCAACTTACTACAGAATTTTTGATTCCGTAAAGCACATCATTTCTGGTCTCATATAGAATCCCGATTAAAGATAAATGAATAAAGAGATTGGTAAGTTTATTAGTTTCCATGCATAGAACCAAACAAATTTTGTCATCCTACTAAGATATTATTAGCTGAAATAAACTGTGCAATGTGGTAATACTTCGTCTTGCCAAAGAAAACAAGTTTAGAACGTTTTAGATTAATATCCGTTATACAGCTTCAAAAAACCTCAGTTCACCGTCAGATCCAATCTGACAAGAAGAACGGAGGGCTTGATTAATTTTTGACGATGATTCCATCCTACGTACTAGTACCATACTTTTGTATTTGTTGGCACTTCTTAGCAAATGACACTCTTCGTTTCGTTTGAAGCATTTTTTATTTTTGCTTTCGGATAGAAAGTAAACACTGAAGTTTGAGATACTGAGTAAAAATTATACGAAAGAAAATCTTCAAACATGTCGCTTTCCTCTTCAATTAACTTTTGAATGAAGTATTGATTATCAATCGTTTAAATCAAATTTCTGCGTCGTTAACCACTGGATTTCTCACATCATTTCTGATATTCCTGACGATATGTTTCTACTTATAACGCTTTTCAGCTTGTCAGAAGTGGTATGATGGTGATCTTCTTGACTTGATACATGTACCTGATTGCTGTCCATCTTTCCTTCGACAGCCAATTTCTATCAATTTGCACCATGGCTTCTAAGTATTGGTGCCGAGAAACTGAAGATTCTCTCCATCATAATATTTAATGGAGACCCTGGAGAAGGTCCAAAGAAGAGCCGCCCGATTCGTAACAGATATATGTAGTTGGAGGAAAAACGTATGTGCTATGGTGAAGGAGTTAGCTTGGGAAGATCCGAACACCGCAGGCATTGCTCTCGGCAGAAACTAATTGAAAAATTCACGACAGATCTTTGTAAAGGAGACAGCAAACACATACTACAACCAGAAACATTCGTATCTACGAATGACCGAGAAAATAAGGTACGAGAAATCTGGACCAGAACTAATTCTTTTCTATGCTCATTTTTTTCCACGAGTGATTAGGGAATGTAATAGGAAAGACTTATAGAAAGAGGAAACTTAGAATCCGACTAGATTAGGTCTCGAGAAACCGCCCCGGCCATCCTGATCGGGGTTTTCATAGTTTTTTCCAGATCGTTCCAGTATAATACGGGGATAGCTGCTCAAAATAGCACCTGGGCGCTCTGTGGTATGTCATAGATCCCTTCCGACGCATAAACCATTACACATTTGTATAGGTGCAACACACTATTCATCAACCACTCTTAGTGAATCGGGCAGTAATAATGATAGTAACATTAAGTTACTAACTGAATTTCACATCCCACTGAATTAGATAAGTATTGTTATACACATTAAGCGTAATTTTTTTTTTTGTTTTTAGCCAGTTGAGAACATTATTGTTCTAAGCGTTGGCGATAACATTTTTAACAGGCTTCCTGCTCTCGTGTACAAGTGCTGAAACTCAACGGATACGTGTAGCCACTGCGCTAGTCTGCAGCCAGCGGAGCGACGCGCAGCATGTGCACGGGGGACAATTTATTCGAGCTGTTGTATTGAGAGGTGACCAGCGAGCGGCGGCGACACGTTCCGACCCGACCCGACTATTCAGCCATACGGGCGACCACGCCGGATCGACAACGAGCGAGGTTCCACCTCACTGCACAGACAGCTCGGCCTGACAGCACGTCGGCGTTCGCTCGCTGCAACACTGGCCGGGGCGGCATGCGAACGCGAGTAATCACTGATAGAAACTGATTTTTTTAAAAAAAGTCTGCATATGGCTGGGTAGAGAACAGATGAGAAGATCGCCTGATGAATACATTTTCGATTATTGTTCACACTGCAATATTTGTCGGTTCGTGTCAGGTACAAAGAGAAGTTAATTGTTTTTTATACATTGCCGAAGTTTAACATTTAATCTATACTACTGTGAATAAACCATAAGCCTCTATAAAAGTCGTAGCAGAAGCACGACCTTGGTTCTACGGATTATCCCTGCTTTAATCAATCATTTTATGTAAATAAGTAGAAAGATCTGTTTATTGGAATTGTATAAATGTTGTTGTACGAATATGCTAGAATTTGTGATATAAATCATTGAATATCATGAAAAGTAGTTCTCAGCTAATGCATGAGAGTTTGAAACAATTTTTACTTGACTCTCATATTGACTATATTAATTGGAATGTTTTAATACGTACGCCAGTGTCAACTACTATAATTTGTAAAAAGTTAAAAATAGTTTATTATGGTTAAATTAGTCCTAAAAACTTTTAAATTGTTTGTATTATTCAATGAAATCGTCACTGGTGTACCGCCGAATTGTACTGTTGCGTAAATAGACAGCTAACGTTGAATTACATCTCATACAATCAGATTGTTACTAATCCCTCAAAAATTATAGAATAGTAATTTCAAAATATAATACAAACATGTAAAGATGAAGAATTTTCTGGAGTATGATTGCAATTAAGTCTCCATAGGTGTACTGCCAGGTTGTATTGTAAAACACAACATTTTGACGGCTCCATCAGGTGTGAAATTATTGGTCTACTGGATGAAAGTTAAGAACTGTAGGTCATCTGACCTTACAGATGATTTCACAACCGATGAAAACGTCAACAATCGATGAAGCTAGTCGTCACAATATCGTGTTTTTACAACATAATCCAGAGGCACAACCTTTAATACTTCATTACAATCATAAGCCTCGAACGTCTTCGTACTTACAGGTTTTTATTATATTTTAAAATTATCATCACATAATATTGAAAAGAATTAATACTAGTCATATTGTTTTAGAAGTAATTATGTAATAGCTGCCTATCTGCGTTGGCGTTCAACCATTGCTTAGCTTCTTTATAGCGTTTCAGAAGTTTCACTATACATAACAATAGCCGTCGTCGAAATCTTCTCTAGAGGGAACCTGCGCTATTGTACAGCGAAAGTGCTCTGGATAATTTGAAAATAAGTTTAACTTACCATTTTAACTTCATTTCTTAAATAAATGTGGGATAAAAGATATGTGTAGAGTTTAAGTACTTCAGTATGTTTATAAACCACTTAGTGAAAGGGAAACTTACAGCTTCAAAATCATTGCTACACATCGTGTACTGCCTGTATAGCGAGTTACTTTACAATTCATTGTGATGCATGAAAACTATACACATTTATGTGTATTAAGTGCACACTATAATAACGTCCAGAATCGAATTTATCTAAACACCATTTATGAAATTAGGCGTTATCCGTTAGGAAAATTGAGGAACCCCTCAGTGCTGGTAAACGTGCCACCCACGGGCAGGTGCAGCCGGAGGCGATACTTGTTATCGGCACACATTAACAGCGTGGAGATAGGATTTTTACTGCACGCCAAGAGGAAGTGTGTGCTGATAGTGTATTATCTTCTTGCGTGTCCCCCGGATAGGATCGTATGATGAATACTGAAGGCATGAGGTCATATTCAATGGTTGGCCAAACCATAGTGCCAAGTTTTAGGCCGCTGTGTTTCTACACAACACTCGCAGGATTGATTCTCAGTGCCGCTGTATGCGTACAGGATTGTAATCCGTGGTCAGGCAGAACCACCGATTTATCGTTGACCACGATTATAGGCCAATCGTGCTCAATCCTTTCCCTCCAGGTGAGTCACTACTCCAATCGAAGTTTTATCTATTTAGGTGTTAGCGTTGAAGAGAATGGCGTACCCGTAGTTTGGCGAATTTCAGTAATCGATACTAGTTGCGGTACTACACGGTGTGTTGGAGATGAAGATACCAATAGTTTGCGTGATCCATGACCATGACTCACTGTTTTGTTCCCATCCGTGATCTGTATTGGGGTCTGTATTGGGTGAGTGGAACCTTCCCGATGTGTGCGAATGGCTTCGTGTAACCATTCGTTTCAACACCCGGCTACAAAGACATTTGTATGCCCTAGATGTCGGTCAGTTGCAGTATACCACCATCCCCCATATGAAATACACAATGCGACTACTATAAAGCTTCGTGAGGTTCCGATACTGCCCCCACGAGGTAATGCCTCTTTCTCATAACATTATGTCACGGTTCACTGACTGTAAGACTTCCCAGAACTGCTTTCTCTCACTATAGCTCCCCATGCAAAGTTATTACTTTTACTCCACAGTGACCGAATCTTTTATCTACACAGCATTGTGTATCGTCTTATTTCCAAATATGACCGCACCTTCTCAATGCATTTTTTTTTTTGATCAATGATTATATCTAGATTCGAATTCATTCATACTTGGAGGCGCGATGAGAACAGCTTGGTACTATCACCATTCCGATGTTTGTGTAAACCAAAACACAATACATTACAGCAGTGAAAAGTTTTGTTTTGATACAGAATGCTAAATCTTATGTCAAAAAGTTGACTTCTTCAAAATTCGAATCGTTTTCTCTCACGTCTCCGAAACCGTCTAAAGTTCATTAGCTAACCGCGTTCTTCTCCCTAGAGACTTCTATCCTGGCGGGCATTCTGTCTCCAAGGTTGTTGCCTCCTTGCTTTCCCTGATAATGAGAAAAAATTAGTTTTTACTTTGACAAGATACAAGTTTTTCATAAATTAACATAGTAATCGTATACTAACTACATCGAAGGATAAGTTCACTTAAGCTAACAAATTTGAAGTGGCACATACATATTGTACAATAAACTTGCGTCGATAATCCTTGTATGTCTTCTCCTAGTGTTCAGAAACCGAGAGCCAAGTGTCATCTAGTTCCGGATCAGAACTCCAGCATCGCATCACGGAATTCCAGCCAGAACTGTTGAATGTTGCCAAATGAGCTGACGTAATGGGGAGACGTTGCCTTGATGAACTCTCGCTCCATTAAGGAAATAAAATCAATGATTTTTTTGTATTGTCGAAAAAGATAGCTCCGTGTAACCCACCAACCATGTTGCAGAATTTTGTTTCCGCGCGGATTGGCCTGAGGATTTCCTGAATTGAAATTCTACGCATTCTAGTTCTGTCTATTTGAATTGCTGTCGCATGGTTCGAGTGGTTGATCACAACGACATATACTTTTGTTTGTCCCCCTGGAACGTCTGTCACTCAGTTTCACCAATAGTCTGTGACATGACAGCGAAGATTTCCTTAATATAATATTTAACTAGTGAAACGACTGTCTTATGTACTTAATTTGTGCCATGCGTCGCTTGGAAAGAGGACTGTATTATAAGTAACTCTATTAGTCAATGGTCTATACATTGCTATACCTAGTTACAATTAACACTGCTGTCAGATTGTACAGTCTTCATACGAAACAACTACGGAAAATTTCGCTAAATCAATGCTACAGTTAGTGTTATTGCCTCCCAAACATTTCTCATACAATTCTTTAACTAAACCTCTCTGTGGTCATTTGAATAGAGATCAATGGCCGATTCAACTGTCCCTGCTAACAAGCAGGTGCATAGATCCAACACTGCAAGTCGGATCAAGATATTAACGTGTTTATTGCGGTAAAGTAAAGCTGCTTGATATATTGAGTAAGGAGGGTTTTAACAAATAATTACTTTAACTTATTGGTGTATCGTTTTATAACGTGTGTTTTTTTTTAAATTTTCACATAGTGCAATTTTTAATCATTTAAATTTATAGGACTAATTAGTAAATTACACAAGTTAGGATATGGACAATGGGGCTTTCCAGTGACTAGCGCCTCCTGATAAACTCTGCTTTGTGGCATCTGTTATTAACTAATGGAGCCGGGATCCGCGTCATGTACTGGAAGCCGATCTAGATCCATCCATCTTCCCACCCTACTAGCACTACTGTCTCAGCCTAATATTAATATTAATGGAAGGTAATAGTTCGCAGAACACAGTATTACCAGTATAGTAGTGCCTGTGTAAAGTGTTGGAACTTTACAGTTACCTAAGTATTTGCTAAAAGAAACTGTGGTATACTTTTGAAAGTTACGTGACACTTAAATAAATATAAGATACATAAACGACGAGAATTAGAGGTTCATATGCACGATTGAGTTCAGAATTGCCATCTTGACAGTTGAATTTGGTATATAAACAGGGGAAAATTTAGTATCGAAGTAAGTAGTGCCTTTTGGAAATAACACTCATAAGGTACCTTCAAGATACACCGTGCAACATAGTCGATGACAGCACTGGAACTAAAATTAGTGTTTGGTTGGCGTGAAGATGAATTTCAACACCGTGATACTATTTGACGTTTGGCTCACTAAATCTACACTATGACAAATGATGAACAAAAATTAGTGAGAAATAATTCCTGTACTTGGCCGAAATGCAGTTTCAAAACCACCTAAATTTTTAAAAGAATACTTGAAAATAAGAAATCAACAGTACCTCTTTATGCCTCCAGAATTTAATTTAAACTATGGAGGGCATGCTTCGGTGGCAATTTCTGTACACCCATTTTTCACCTTTCTTGTACCTACCTACTTTCGCCGTCTACAAATTTCAACTTTAATTTCATTCATCGCTTTTGGTAAATTATTCATCATTTCTCTCAGTAACTTATTACAATCGCTGATTCCTTCCCACATTCTTGTGCCTGAAATCGAGTTTCAGTTTTATGATCACGGTCATCATTTCTTTGCACTGCAGTACTCCTGAATCTTACACCAATATCTTTCTACGCCTCATCAGCAATATACGCCTTGTAGACTCCCGTGACTCTCTTCATCCTCTTCCTTTCTTCCAGTAAATCCCATTCCACCTCCTTTATCATATCGTTTACTGATTGTGTTCTGCGCTAATTAACAGAGACAAGTCTATCAGTCCTTCTTTACACTCCCTCTAGCTCCTGTATTTGATATCCTAAATATGGGTCTCATACTACACCACCATATTCTAGCAGTGGTCTGACCAACGTTATGTAAACCAGTTCTCTTGCGTCTCTGATACAGTCCCTCATCAGTCTCTTCAACAAGTGAAGGATTTTGAAACCTTTTTCCTACTACCTGTCCAATGCGTCTTGCGCAGTTATGTTTTGTTATTTACATTTCGAGTTTTCAACAAGCAATTCTTTCCCCACCTTACAATCATGTTCCACTTTAAGTTTTTTATCTGTATTCTCTGACACTTCTTTGCACATCATTCTGCAGCTGTTTTGATCCTATTATATAACACTGTAAACAACCTAATCTCTGACAGTAAATCATCAATACAATCATTCATTAGAATAACGAATAGAAATGGTCTATGAATGAAAGGCGAGGCTTCGGAGCCTTAAATCCGTGTCATCCGTTTTACATTGTAGGCAGTGTTAACAACATTGTTCCTTCAGGGTTAAAATTCTAATTTAAATTGAAACATCTTTCATTCTATGGTATATTAATGGTAACTAATTGCAAGCTAATCACCATAAAGTTGGCTAAATCAGTCTACTAAATAATGCAAAAAATCACACATAAAATACACCAAGCCAATAAGCAGTGGTGCAACTACCGTTTGATTCGTTGAAACTGATTTCAATAAACCACGAAGAAAATTTAGTGTCTCTTCTACGCAGTGCTTTCTGGGCTAGACACGTATCCGCCAACAATTTTTTACTGATTCTATACTATGCGAATGAAAGCAATTCTTAAGTATATCCATACATATCACGTCATCAATTGGCATTAAATGATCCAGGGGAAACTTTCAAAGGTTTGGTGACAAGATGAAGTCTGAAATGGCCACATCAGCTGAGTAGACGTGTAGTGCCCCAAGCTGATACTTACACTCACAAATTCCTGCTATGGCAATGACAGACTTGTAAACAGCATTCTCCAGACAAAAAGCACCATTTGTAATAATCCGATTGTACTAATTTCCTTGATAGTTGCTCACAGTTTCCTCAAAAGTTTAGCATCGTATACAGTGTGATAGTTTTTTTTTTTTTTTTCTTGTAAAGTAAATTTATATGCACCGAATTCACACAGTCAAAACACAGACACTATCTCTTTCGCTGCAGAAGGAATAACCTTGGCCTTCTTTTGATGGGAATAACTATGATACTTCCTTAGCACTGATTACTGGTTCGTTTATGAGCTAAAATTATACTTCTAGAAGTCATAGATATTCAGAAAATTTACTAAATCTCCTGAATTGGTTTCAAAGATGCATAGATATTATGCGGATTACTCCCCGCTTTATGATCAACTGTTAAAAGTTCCAGTACCCAGTTGGTAGAAACTCTATCAGAACGCGATCGGCTATTTGTTCTTCGAATGCTTGATATCTCTTAAAACTCTGTAATAATCAACCCATATACAACGTCGATGTTTTTCTAAGTCATTATCTTCGCTTGCCATACTGCGTTGCGAGTATTTTCAGTGAAGTTATCCTCCATTCAAAATCTATTTGGTACTGTGCGGTTGCTGGAGTGTCTTCCCACAATAATGTCTTTATATTCTCACGAAAGGTCTATAGTTACATGTGTCTCATACGCATATATGTTTTCACAGAACAATTGTCTTTCTAGTCCAACTCAGATTAAAACTATACGTCATTCACCTCAGCACTTGTAAAAAACAAAGTTTAATTTCAGGATATTATAATTTACAACAATATACTACGAAGTAATGAAGAATTACTTACAAATTTCGTAGGATTCTGTATTTTATACAGACTGGTTTTGATACGACGTTCATTGTAATGTTTCACCTAATGTATAAAACTCTCTTCGGGGAACATAACAGTACTTAAGTAGTACGGATGACATTTACGAAACAAAACAAAAAAAAGTTGTGTTTTCCGTGAATAATACAACGAAGATGGATAAATGAAGTGATATACTTTTCGTGAGTTACCCTGTCATTTACACTTTCCAAGAAAATACTAAAAATATTGACGATAAATTTAATAACGATGGCAAATATCTGTACATAATTATTGCAGAAAATTAGAGAATAGTACAAACTACAAAAATTGAGTAAATTAAAAACGACTTTTGCCTATTAATTATTATAAGTAATCGAAAAATCACAATATTTTCAGCAACTGTAATGGTTCTTTCAATAAACGTAAGACATAAAGTATGGCGATTATTCTTTACATTCATGGAAAACAATGTCTGCGCTCCTTGAGAGCATGTTGGAGACAGTCCCAGTGAGCCGACGAGTGACCCAAACAGACGTGCGTCGGGCAAAAACTTTGGCGAGGGAGAGAAGCCACTCTGTTGGAGGAAAGGGTGGGGATCGTAGGGAGAGCGGCTGTGGCAATATCGTGGCGACACCAAATTGGAGGGAAGAAACTTCCCTGTAATGCACCCGTTATGTCGCCACGATAGATCACACACTCTGAGATGGAGCAACGGAGAGGAAAACCCTGTCTGCCTGCGTTTATGGACTGTTACAGGCGTCGGCCACCCCGTATCGACTGTTAACAGAGAATCTACGAAAGTCCTTGCCTGTAGGGTAGGTTGCTGAAAGGATGTACCGTCAAATAATTTGATTTATTCGTAAGTGGAAATGTAATCCAGATATCACAACCTACTTAAAAACTGTATCTTCTTGTGGGATAAATAATAATAATTCATTCAAACTGAACAAGTCCAAAGACCTCTCTGCTGTTTCTTCGGTTTATTAAAAGAAAGAGGCGTTTGACATTGTTGGCCGGGAGACCCCGGAGGGTAGTTCGGCCGCCGGTTCACAGAATTCCGATTTGCCGCGCATGGGCCTCTGTCGTGGCTGCCATAACCTGACGTGGTAATCCTACCAGCATAGGGGACCTACATTTCCGCTTGGAATCGAATCACGGAGAGTCCTAGGATACTTCACAGGCGAAGATCAATATAGTAAAAAATGTGATCAGCGATATCTTTCTTCATTTGAGACATTAAATAGTGACCGCACACGTTTGAGAGATTAGAGTCATTGGAGCTAAAAAAATGTATGGAAAAAGCTTATTTTCCATACATAGTTCCATCCCAAAATTCACCTGATTTTACCTAGGTAACTGAAAAACTGATGGGCAGGATCTGAACATGAGTCCTCCAGAATGCAAGCTCAACAACCTCACTCAGTAAAACAGATATGGATATTATGAAATTGTTGCTTTCTAAGAATAACTGAGTTGAGAAAAATATATCGGTAAATGACAAATTACGCATTAATAATCTCTGTTTTCAATTTTAGTGAAGGTATATAAATTCTTGTACAGAAACAATGTTTGCGAATCTATAATTAAAACAATGGGTTGTATACCTGCAAACATAGAAATATCTGTATATATATATCCAGCACAAGAGAATTTTACTATTTACTAATGTTCTTAATTCATAAATATTAATTATTAGAAGCGACATTGTAATGTTTCCATAGCCGAAGTCTCGAAAGCGACTGTCTCCAAAATAGTTGTAACTTTCTTCCAGAACCGTTGATTATTAGTGAGGGATTATAGCTTATTTATTTGTAACTTTACCAGGCATTTAAAATATTTACTTTAGAACAACATTCATAGCACCATTACAGATTTTAATGCGTAGTTTTGTATTAAATATAATTATTCATATACGTTTTGGGTTACCAAATCTTAGGAGGAACCCTAAATTTGGTTCCTTAAGCAGCATAGTTCTCAACGTTTCGACGCATGATGACCTCTAATAAGCACATAATTTACTTAGTTTCCTTTTGTGCAAGTTCATCATAACGAAATAAGTAATCGCCTAAAATTGAGATGTTTGTCACAGAAATGTTGTTTTTAACTTGTTGAACAACCCAAACTATCTGTTCATTAAGTGGGGCTGGTCAGAAAAAAATAATATTTTCTTTAAATATCACGTACCCGCATCTGATGTGCTTGCTTGTATGTCCGCTGTGAGCGGAGTTCTAGTTAATTAGAACTTGCAGTCGTGTCGGGGTGAACGCCAACACCATGGGACCAGAACCTACACGCGTAGCCTGGGGCCACCTACCATCTGTTTATTATTCATTTCTTGTGGGGTGGGTACGAGGGACTCAGACCCGACAACCTTTGATGGAGACGCACACTTGATACGCTCGGCCGGTCTTCAATTCCATTTGCAGATCGCCGCCTTCCAAACCAAGACCTAACGCAAATATTGTTGTTGTGGGGGGCTCATCCGCGTTGGCGAACATGCGGTTACATAGAACTGCTTTTCCGAAGCGTACGCGGAATTGCAGCACTTGAATTTACATAGTAAAAAAATATGAAACACTGCACGAAATATCAGTTATATTTGATCATATTTAACATTGGTATGTATACTTTCTGTAGGTTATTCATTCGTACAAATTTTTTTGCTGTGTTTCCAGATGAACTTGAGTTTAAAATAGCGTTCTGGCCTCGCATTCTGGAGGTCGGCGGTTCGAATCCCCGTCCGGGCATCCAGATTTGAGTTTTCCATGGTTTCCCAAGTCACTCCAGACAAATGCCGGGATGCTTCCTTAAAAAGGCCATGGCCGAATTCCTTCGCATTCCTTGCCCCCATCGTTTCCCGTCTCTAAAGACCTCGCTGTTGAGAGACATAAAGCAGATAAAAAAATTGAGATTAAATTTCTCAGAAATAAACGTTATACCGTTTTAAATAATAGATAAAACATCTTGAGCCTCATATTGTCGATTATAAAACATCATATGTTGTATGAGGATATTTTTAAATAAATGATATTTAGTAAGAGACTTTAACATAATAGTCTTTTAAACTAGCTTGTTGCTAATGAAGTAAAGATGTACGATGATTTGAAAAATGCCTTGCTCTTTGTATCAAACATCTATATGATTAATAAAATTACTGAGACTATTTTGTGTTATTGGGTGTTACCTTACTGTGTTTTTTTAGAACACAGTATAGAATGTGTAGTTTTTGTTTTATTTTATAAAATCTGGCGAGTAAAGATATTAGTTTCTGGTGAACACAGAAACATAGGATGTGAAGTTATTTGGCTGTTTTGAATCTCTCATCATTTCGTTTTATTTCCAAGACATGGTTGGATATTAGCAGAGTTAGAAGGCCTTCATGATATATTCTGTGTTTGCGGCAACGGAGAAACTACGAAACACCTGCTCATCTGCCACAACCTGTAAGAAAACAGCACCAGAGCAGACTAGGCCAGGGATGCTGTGCAGCGCTGTGCTGTTCTCTAGCCGAACGACGTTTAACACCTACTTTCCACGAACCACAACATCCAGTTGTAACGTAACCATGAACGTTACGGTTATATTTGGAGTGGATAGTGTAATCTGAGAGGTATGTAAGGTCTTTGGCGGTGGGCGAGCGCCGAGCGGGGGAGTCAGTGATTGTCAGTGGTAACGTACGGAACAGTCGGCGGGAGCGGAAGGTTTACGGCAGTGTGTTTATCCCGTGAATACATCGTACGGCCGCTTGGCGTGTGTTCCGTACTAAAGAACACTGTGGGATGTGTGCTAAAGTATATGTTGGACTATGAAGGTTCTTCCGAGTGACCTGATTCAATATAAACTGTGTTTAGTAAACTACTGCAGAATCGGACTATGGGCGATTGTTTGTTAATTAGTTTCGAGAATTGTGCTCACTGCTTATTTATCCCTTTTGACTGTACTTGAATCTGCTATCTTCGGTGACGAAGAAACATTAGTATTATTGTCTGGTGGCATGCTTGTTGACTGTGTAGTCTCAGAGGAATAAATCTACGAAAACTAGTACGCATATGTGTTCTTCTTCTGTGACTTTAATTAACCAATTAGCATAGCCGAAAGACTGGCGACCGCACGGCAAAACGAACCTTTAATTAAAAGAGTAATTAGTGGTGGAAGAAAGATTAAGAAAAATCGTGTTAGGAAGGGTAGCTGCTCCATTGCTTCAACGAACTTTTAACTATACAAACACGAATAGCGTGAGAAACCGTTACATGGCTCAACGTGACAGGACAAGTTGCAGTTAAAATTGTTAAGGACGGACAGTGATTAATATAAAAAAAGTGCTGGAAATAATAAGCAGTGAGTAGAGCGGGAAGACAACAATCGGCGATGGTACGGCTACTTCGAGGCGGCGAGTGCACAACAATGTAATAAACGAGAGGACCCGAGCTTTCACGATCGGAACCGAACAACGCAGTCTGACGGGAAGCCTCGCCAGAGCAACATCTCGACACCGGGGCAACGCGGTACAGCGGAGAGACGCGACAGCGGAACAACGCGGGCACGCAGAAGCGGCGCGGCGTCATTGCGGTCGACGGCAGCGCGGTCAGCAACTGAGATTCTTCGAAAGGAAAGTGCGAACAAATTTTTAATTAAAGAAAGACACAAACTGACATTAAATAATTTAAAAAAAAAATAATAATAATAATACTGTTTCGATTGGAATCACATTCCCGCGGTAGTAATTATTTCTTTTGCATTAATGAATCTTCAAATGAGCTACTGACTATGCGGATTGCAAATTTTATGCATGCAAGCATAATTTTATTCTGATTTGGGTCAAGTTATGTCAGTTTCTGTTAACGAATTAATTTATAAATTTTTGTTGATTTTCCAAAGAAGGCATACGTTGAGTAGAATTAATAAATGTCTTCCATACAATTTCCTGTAGGTTTTGTCTGAGAGGTTTCTGATATTATATTTTATTTTCTCCATGGCTGCGAGTGTTAAAGTTTATGTTACCATTTTGTGAAGATAGGGGCATTATTTTACATCGAGCTTATACGGAGTGGATCATGCAATATTCAATTCGACTTGGAAAGATTTCTTCGTGCAATATTTTCTTTCAGATCCAGCAAACTTGCGTTTTCACCCAACGTTGTTTTATTCATGTGCAGTTCCTGCTAACCTGTGTTCTGGTTCAATGCTTTGTAGTTAGGAAACTGTTTGTTTTACATGAACTGTAGCCTGGATTTTATGGTTTTTCAGTGTTCTCAGATGGATTAGAAGTTGGGAAAGATGGACTTTGCATTTGACTGTCCACAGTTTAAGGGTGTGGAAAGATTCTTAAGTAGCCTAGACTTTCTTAGGGTTCACATCAAAGTAGAGGATAAAGATAAATACACGGCTATAATAAATGTTGTTAAGAGGGTGGTAGCAAGCTTTAAGGAGGAATGCAAAGTACATGTACAGCACAGTAAAGAGTTCAGGGATCCTGAAATTCTAAAAAATATAGATTGGTATATAATTTCAGTATGGTCAAAGCTTGAAGAAGTTCGAGAAAACTTGGGTAGTTTTTGTGATAAAATATCCATGGTTTCAGTAGATTCTGCTATTGATTATATCAAGGGGGCTATACCCGATGTTGGTTACAGAGTAAAATACCTTGAACATAAGTTTAGTTGGGTGCGAAGGGTGAAATTCGAAGATGATGTTTGTAGTTATATTGGAGGATTATTCAATGCTGATTGTGAGTTAGATTCAAAGTCATCTGAGCCTGTTGAGGAGCAGCTTGTGGATGATAATGAGTGTATGAGAAGTGTAGAGAATAATGAAAATTTGGAAGAGGACTTGTCAATTGGGAGTAAGGATTTTAGTAATCTCATGGTAACTGCAACTGGTAAAGGGAAAGTAGTTAGTATATCGCAGGAGGAGGTCAAGCAATGTAGGGAAATGTTCAGCGCCTTGAAAGAAGATAGTGTCAACGTGGACCAGAATTCATATCAGCAAGGTGATTTGGTTTTATTGGAAGTGAATTCCGAACTTTATAGTACTAATGGAGACATTCAAAAGTACCAGTTTTCGTATGAAGGACCTTTTCGAGTAGAGGGTGAGGAAGAGTCGAGGTACATATTAGCATTACCTGAGAATGGTAACAGAAAGGGTGTTTACCCAGGCAGTTCCTTAATGCCATATACAAACGATGATAAGAAGAAAGAAGAGGAAGAACTAAGTGACAAAGAATTGCATGAAGAAGTTTGGCGAGAAGAAAACTCGGAAGAACCTGTGACAAAATATAAAATTACTAGGGAAGAAACAGAAGAATCAAAGGCTGAAGAACCGGGTAACAGTCTGAAAACATTTGGTGACAGTCTCGACGCATTTAGAGCGGAGATGAAACGGGCGTTTGCGGAATTTGAGTATAACCTGAGATGCTACTTCGAACAAGAAAAAGCAAAGATAGTTTCAGAAGAAACTTATAGATCAAATGGAAGAGAAACGGTGAATAAAAACAATGTTTGTGAGCCACAAGAGCAGGAGGAGACTTGTGTAACTGACGACAAGAATGTTGAGAAAGATACTGTAGCAAAAGAAGAAATAATGTCAGTAGAAGAAGATGGAAGACAGCGAGAAGCAGTCCTTGAGATGAAAGAAACATTTCAGGAGACAGAAGCAGTGAAGCATGAAACTTTGCCGGAAGGGAACCTCGCAGTGAAACATGGTCTGATGATAGATGAGTACTATTCATCATTTAAAGCCATACAACAGAAGGTGATTAATGGGAATAAAGAGATTATGCAGAAGAGAGGAAACTATGTGAAGCCTGAAGAATGGTATTTGCTGAGAAGATATGTGGAAACAAGTGGAGGAAGAAGAATGAAGGAGGAGTGGAAGAGGCGCAGGAAGAAGTTACGGTTATATGATGAAGCAAAGAATGTAAATAAGAAGAAAGGAGGAAGAAGAGAAGAAAGTTGGAAGAGACGCAGGAAGAAGTTACGCTTATATGATGAAGCAAAGAATGTAAATAAGAAGAAAGAGGGAAGAAGAGAAGAGAGTTGGAAGAAGCGAAAGAAGAAGCGGGGTTTAAAGCTGTTTGGTGAAGGAAGGAATATTGTAAAGAAAAAGAAGTAGGTACATTAGGTAGAGGGGGTGAGGTACAGTCTTCAGTTGCCTCACTACGCATGATGGAAATATCCATGCATAAATACCTTAGCGTTATGATAGGTTTAGGCTTTTAGGTTTTTTTGTCTTCACAATTATTTTACTATGGTATTTTACAGTTGTTGTATCAAATGTCTGTTGCGGTTGTGCGCAGATTAGCGACCCGCACACTGTTTGTTTTGGTTAGGGTATCACCGTTTTTGTCACAGCCGAAGGAGTTGGTTATTGTGACTTACCTTTTCCTTACATTAAAGTGTTAAGACGATTTAAATGTGGCGCAGCGTAATGTCAGTTTGCGTCTTTCCGCGTGTGGAGTGATCAGTGTTGGTGTACAACAGTCAGTGAATGAGGCACCTGCCTGAGCAGGGCACACTGTCAGTGCACTGTCGAAGTAAACAAGGCACGATTCAGTGCATGTGTCATACATCAGAAAAAAAGATAGGAAAAATTGTTGTCAAAATATATTGTAACTCAATTTGTAATTTCTTGGTTATATGACATGGATCTAAGCAAGGACATATGGACATTGAAAGGTTTGATGATTTGTTTCATGCTGTTTCAGACTGTGTGTGTTATTCTTAATGTGTATGTAATTATGTTAGTTTAAGGATAAGCAAGCAGCCACCCAGACTTCCCTTTATGTTTGGTAAACATTTAATCTTGTATTTTTTTGTAACATGTTTCTATGTATATGTGAACAAGTGTGGTTTGTGATGACAAAAGTCGGTGCTTTGTCAATGCCGACTTTTGCCACATTGTAACGGTGGGGGTGTAACGTAACCATGAACGTTACGGTTATATTTGGAGTGGATAGTGTAATCTGAGAGGTATGTAAGGTCTTTGGCGGTGGGCGAGCGCCGAGCGGGGGAGTCAGTGATTGTCAGTGGTAACGTACGGAACAGTCGGCGGGAGCGGAAGGTTTACGGCAGTGTGTTTATCCCGTGAATACATCGTACGGCCGCTTGGCGTGTGTTCCGTACTAAAGAACACTGTGGGATGTGTGCTAAAGTATATGTTGGACTATGAAGGTTCTTCCGAGTGACCTGATTCAATATAAACTGTGTTTAGTAAACTACTGCAGAATCGGACTATGGCGATTGTTTGTTAATTAGTTTCGAGAATTGTGCTCACTGCTTATTTATCCTTTTGACTGTACTTGAATCTGCTATCTTCGGTGACGAAGAAACATTAGTATTATTGTCTGGTGGCATGCTTGTTGACTGTGTAGTCTCAGAGGAATAAATCTACGAAAACTAGTACGCATATGTGTTCTTCTTCTGTGACTTTAATTAACCAATTAGCATAGCCGAAAGACTGGCGACCGCACGGCAAAACGAACCTTTAATTAAAAGAGTAATTAGTGGTGGAAGAAAGATTAAGAAAAATCGTGTTAGGAAGGGTAGCTGCTCCATTGCTTCAACGAACTTTTAACTATACAAACACGAATAGCGTGAGAACCCGTTACACAGTTTCATTGGTTCAGCTCACCACTGTATGTTCGTGTATAATTTTTGATACTTGTTTCTAACTATTTATAAAGTACGGACAATAACACGTAAACAAACTTCCTACACTTTGACACAATGAAACAAAATAAGATGAAATAACACTGTGATTCAACACACAGCCCTTCCAGAACTAACCAATATACGTTTTCGCGGTTCGACGGCTGTACAGGTGAAAGAATATTTATATTTTAATTAGCTTTTTCGTATTTTACTCGTATTTTAGAGGTAGCTCCCAACGATTTGATACTCTTAGTAAGAAAAGGAATCTCATGTTTAACATTGTTCTTAAAAATACATTTAATAATATTGAGATTCTTCAAAGCAAAAATATTTCATGTGATTTTTAGAAAGCGCCTTAACGAGTGCCGATTCTGCACTTGTGTCGTGTATTTTAATCCATTCAATAAAACTAAACAATTCCAGTAATATAGTTAGTTTTAAGTTAGTTATGAATTATTATGTTAATTGCTGTATAACGCCTATGGTTAAAGTCTTGCTGGCTAACTGAAAGCTTTTCTAACTATATGGATTAGTTGCTTAATACAATCATTTAAGACAAGCTTCATTTTCATTTAAAATATGCGGAGATAAATAAATAATGCTGTTACAGTTTTCTCATTAACTTTGAGGCAATGGAATTATAAAAGATTTTTTTGTAGTTCCATGAATTAAAAATGGTAAATTTTAATCGTCTACAGACGAGCTGTAATTAGTAAATGTGCAATTCGTATCACATACAATTTATTTGATAGAATAAACCTGAAAGTTTTTGGGTTTTCAATATTAATATGAGTGACATATGGTAACTGAACTGATTGTTCTTAGAAATGATATGTTAATATTCCATTTAAAACGTTATACGTCAAATCAGTTGCTGCAGACATAGGAATAACTACCGAATAACATGCAGAACATTATGAAATCATCGCTATGCGAATGCAGTTTCTGCGAACTGCAAAGTTGTTACAGAATAAGGCAAACAGCCAGTTTAAAGTTGTTCTTTGGAAGTTGGTGCGGAGCGTGTACTTAAAACTGCGAGCAGAGAAAAAGTGGCAGCACACTCCTTGTCAGTTGGACTTCGACTGCCTCTGAAACAGGAGCCGAGCGGCGGAAAAGTCACTTAATGAAGGAGAAAGAGCGTCGTTCGTGAGACTATGGAGGGTGAGCAGTCTGTCGAAGAGGGGGAAAAAGTTGTCCGATAGGGACTTATTTGTATTCACAAGATGGAAAACTCCAGAGCGAGTCGGAGATCCTTATCGGAGGCAACGAAACTGCTTCAGAATTTCCTCACCATCCAGTGACGACTGTAATTGTTTAATTGAGTTTCCTTCGCCAACCTTTGAAAGAAAACGTTCTTTCCTTCCCTCAAATCAGTCGCCTAAGATTCAAATCCTTTTCGGGAAAATCAGGTTTTGTTGAATTGGAATGTATGGAGGAGACGCCAGAAAATAAAGTCTTGAAAAAATATGAGTAAATTCGATTTCAAAGGAAAGACAACAGGAATTCTTTAGTACCCACGGTTGTTCTGAGACATGAAGTCATCATTTTTTTGATTGAGAGATAAAAGGAAACGCTTCAATTCATTATTTTATGTTTCTGTTATAAATAAAAACTAAATCGATCGCACCTAACGTACAAGAATAATTTCTTTGATTTCAAAATTTACCTTGAACGAGATAGCATGAAGCAATTTTTTGTAGTATGTATTGCCATTTTATTCGAAAGTCGAATTTTATCTTAGTATACATCGACCGCTAAATTGAAGGTTTACCGGTTATGTTAGCAACTAAAACTTTAGACAACAACTGAGCACGGTGGGTGAACGGTTAACGTTCTGGCGACGCATGCGGGAGGACGGTGGTTTGAATCCCCGCATCCAGATTTGGGCTTTCCATGGTTTCCCCAAATCACTCCAGGTGAATGTCGGGATGCTTCCTTCAAAAACGCCATGGCCGAATTCTTTCCCGTTCCTTGTACCCAGTCCCATCCCACCTCTAATGACCACGAAGTCGACGAGGCGTAAAATCGTAAGTAAAAAAAAAAGTTTAGACAACAGTTTTCGTAACATTGTAGTAGTTTCCTATCACGAAGCTTCAGTATACTTGTTAAATTACGCTTCTAACGATAATTTCCAAGTATTCGTGAAATATTAATTCGTCAGAGTAAGAAGCTTTTTGCTATTGAAAGATTAAAATTTATTACTGATAGAATTATTTAAGAATATCTGGAAAGAATGTTACACTTTATATTACAGGGAGTTAAATGGGGTAATTATATGTGTATACAGAATTTGTAATTGAATGAAGGTTCGTTAAATTAATTTTTATCCAATTAAATGTTTGTGGGGTTCATCTGCAAGGTGATAATTTTATTGGCTCTACGTTGTTAATTAATTTACAATATTTTTGACCTTTCAGTTTCATTTTTAAAGGACTATCAAATACGGTTTTTAAGAACCACATTTATATAAAACAGGAGATGAAACATAGATGTAGGAATGTTGTATGGTATTTAGGATTTGTATTAAATGCTGACAACAGAAGTGATGTATCTGATTTGCTTAAAACGCACAGTTACAATTCATATTATTCTACAAATATTCTACTAGGAGTTAGGTATGAAATGCAAGTCAGATCAAAATATATCACAAAAAATTAATGCGCTTTCTGTACTTGAAAAGTATATATATGTGTTATTGTTTTTGATTCTTTGAATTGATTAGTGATATTAAGATTAAATTTCTTTAGATGGAGGAGTTATTTACACAACATATCATGCAGCAAATACGGGAGAGAAAAAAAAAATCGGGAAATGAAATTTAAATTTATTTCACTACTTAATGGGCTATAAATCTCTGTAACTCACATGCTAAGGTAGAAACAAAAAATTTGTTTCCCAATCCTCCGTATTTCTATGAAAATTCTGAGATAAAGTTTTAAAAACGATATTCCGTTTTGGTTTAACGGAACACGTATAATGTTAAAATTAAAGTATATACCCTATTCAGTTTAAGTGACAGAAGACTGTAATAGACAAACGTCAGCAATAGGAGTTCGTATACCGTTGGTATCGGAACCCTACAAGGAAGAGGAGCTGTCAAAGCACACAGTGTTCCTGACTGGTATCAGCTTATTTGCGTCCCAGCGTTACACTTTCAAGGAGCATCCGCACTGTTCATCCACGCGACTTGCGTACGTAAGCTGTCAGAAGAGCGATAGAGGGTGATGAGATGGTAGTGATAGGCTTCAGAAAGACGTAAACCAAGGCGTCTTGTATGGAAATCACCGCCATGGTCCCTTTGAGCTGGCTAAAGGCTCCTCCGACACATTCAGGCGGTGTCATGCCTGCGGCGGCCGCGTGCCTTGCATACTGTACCGCCCGACTGCAAGACGCCTTCCTCTGCAAGCCATACACCACCCGCGTTATACTGAACCTGATTGTTACCTGCTGAAAACGTGTCCACAACTAAGAAATAGCCAACAAGCAGTCAGTAAGAATAAGCTGATGTCATTTCTGTTTCGGAATGTTTGCCAATATTGAGCACTGATAGTATCACTGGTTACAGCAAACGCGTAATGTTGAATGTAAACAAAATCTGTACAGAAACATGTGAGGCAATAAACGTTCAGGATATCTAAATATTTCCTTCATTTGTTCATTGTTGTCTTTTTGGATATCTGGTACAAATTTCGACACACCGAAACCCAGTTTCTCCATTGTTACGAAGTGCTAAATCTGTTATATTTCAGTAAGTAATAAGTCAATGCATTTACAAACATATGATTATATTTTTATTTCTCATTCATAAAACTTCTGTCCTAAACATTCATATCTAGAGTAAAATCTGTATGTTCTGTCAACAGGTCATATATTATGAATTGGGATTCTTTCTTTGCGGTTTTCGTTATAAATAACCTTTTAAATGTTGAAATACTTTCATGGCATTTGAAGAGAAATTCCATATATTTTTGTGCAAGTGTAGGGCTTTATAAATTGAGTATTTTTAATTTGTTTTTAAATAAAAAATACTAGAAATAATTAGTGTTGAACTGGTAGTTTTTACCGTTCGTGGTAGTTACGTATAGTCCTTAGTGGTAATTACCTTTTTGTAATCATCATAACTATGAATAGAAAACCTACTTTAATTTAACACTAATGGTGGATATTATCCTCATAAAACAATAGTATGTAAATTGATAGCTACTTTCAAAGTGCAAGAGTTGTATAACGTAACGCTTGAGGTAAATCACGTCCTGCTGCCGCTTTAGAAAGACATTTGCTTCTCCACATGCCATATATTTTAGTACTGTGATTGCTCAACATTATCGATACTGTTTTATGTTCATATTAAAATCAGAACGTCTTTTAAACTCGTGCGGCGTTAAGATACAATTTGGCTTGGCGATGAATATGATGAATATAATTTTGTTGTAATGTAACTTAATACGTAAGTCATGTTTTATTAATAAACATTTAGGAATATTAAAATTCTTGGAAAATAATTTAAACGTGCTAAAATAATGTAAGCACATTAAGAAAAAATTGTTTTAAGTAAGTACTATATCAATTTATTATCATTTCGCGGAATATACGCGCCCTGTTCAGTGCGAATCAGGATAACCATACCAACATACTGTTATCTCAACCAGATGAGAACGTACATACAGTTAATACCGTATAAAAATGTTGTTAAAAATCTTAATATTCTATATTTGTTAATTTGTATGGAAACATATTAGCATAAAGTTACTGTTACTGTGGTATGGAAGACGAGTTTAGGAATTATTGATTAAGAAAATATTTTACAGGGTGGGGCATTTAATATGTTTTCTGGAAATATTTCGGAAAGAAAGCATTTTAACAAACAATAACCTATATAAAAAATAATCGTACAGTAGGGGGCTACAATTATGTGATATTGGTTTTTTCACAGGTGGCGCTGTTGTCATTACAACAAGGTCAACTTAACTCTTTTAAATGGGAACCCCTATTTTTTTTTTGTGAAGATTCCGGTTCCTCATGAAAAAATAACAATAGTTTGCTTAACTCACTTTTCTGTTAGCCTCACAGATGGCGCTGTAATCGCGAAAAATGAATATTCGCGTTTTTTGTGTATAATTTTAATTATTGTTTAAATAATTACATGTAATTTTCATTCTGTAAACATGGAGGGTAATTTTAAACGATAATGACGAAATAGATTTTTTAAATGCTTTTTCTTACTTATTTGCAGCCATGTCTACAGCAGGTGCTCAAAAAAGTGACCATTTACTTCCAGACATTTTCTGACCCTTTGCAGAAATGATGCCTGAACAGCTCGAAGTGTGTCAGAAAATGTCTGGAAGTAAATGGTCACCTTTTTGAGCACCTGCTGTAGACATGGCTGCAAATAAGTAAGGAAAAGCATTTAAAAAATCAATTTCGTCATTATCCTTTAAAATTACCTTCCATGTTTACAGAATGAAAATTACATGTAATTATTTAAACAATAATTAAAATTATACACAAAAAACGCGAATATTCATTTTTCGCGATTACAGCGCCATCTGTGAGGCTAACAGAAAAGTGAGTTAAGCAAACTATTTTTATTTTTTCATGAGGAATCGGAATCTTCAAAAAAAAAATAGGGGTTCCCATTTAAAAGAATTAAGTTGATCTTGTTGTAACGACAACAGCGCCACCTGTGAAAAAACCAATATCACATAATTGTAGCCCCCTACTGTACGATTATTTTTTATATAGGTTATTGTTTGTTAAAATGCTTTCTTTCCGAAATATTTCCAGAAAACATATTAAATGCCCCACCCTGTATAAGTGAGTGGCAAGATTTTTTATATCCTACGTTTTGTATAAGCTTCCGTGTAAAGGTAAAGTCTGGGAGTGAATGATCAACAATAGAATTTATTATTCCTAATTAGTTTTTCGATTAAATACTGTTCGTATCTAGTGAGTTTAAATCTGAACAAGCTTGGTAATAAAGTACATACGTATTTCATATACGTAAGGAGAAAGCATCGTTATGACGGAAAGGAACAATCTGAATATCTTCGATCGAATTAATGTCTGCAGTTACGATTGTACCAGTGCTCAATAGAATTGTGTCTTCGTTCTCGCATTAACGAGCTGCAAGATGGAATGCGCATAAAGCGAACAGTGTAAAGGGAACTGTGCGAGCCCCCTGCCAGAGCGCCTCGTAGCTCGCCTTACATAAACTCATTAAAATCTTTATTATTTGGCCTGGGGGGACGTGAAAGGAGTCGTTATAAGCCTAAGAGTTGGGCAACCCCGCGGCGCGCGTGTTCGTCATTACAGGGGAGACGACTTGTCAATAATTAACGTCAATTAAAGACAAAACCGGCCGGAGGGAAGCGTTCCCCGCCATTATCGTGATTGTTTTTGTCGTTAAAGGGAATTTCAGTGTGCGTGGACAGGTGGGAATCCAGTAACGAAACAAAATGGCATCTCCTCTAGAAACAATGGAGTTACTGAACTGTTGTAATCAATCAGCCACGAGTTGAGAGCAAAATCAAGAACACAAAAAAGTAGAAAAAATTCTTTGTATTTACTGTAACAGATTACGACCAACCAATTGTTATTAGAAACAAACGTATAATGGAGACGAAAAACAGAAAGTATTCGGATGATAGAGATTGTATTGGCATGGAGCATGCCTATATTGGCATGGAGCATGCCTAAAAGTGTAACATTGGAACAAGTTTCCTGATATAGGATATCTCATGTTTTATCAGATCGTTGGGAAGAATGTTTAAATCTATGACAGAAAATCAGTGTTTTTACTCGAAAAGTGTGAAATATTTGTCATAAAACGTATCAAAAATATTTTTTCAGAACACGGTTTACTTTCTTTATCGTTTTATTCAGTTGGTACTTAAGTTTAATTAGTATTCAATTGCTGGAAATTGTATTCCGTTTCTCTACAAATATATTAACGGTTTTCTTAAGAAAGTGAACAAAAATGGTGGAATGTTTTACTAACTAAACATGACCTCCAAGAATGTTAAAGAACGTTAATTCAGGATTTATAATATTCAGAAAAACAACTTTAATGGTACTTTTACTGTGGTAAGATCAGTAGGGTACTATAACTTCTCAAAAATAGTGACTACAAGTAAAAGATATTCTTCATCTTAAAAACAACACACAACAGATTGGTGATAAAAGTTTTCAATTAAATGTTTCAACAATAAACGCCATGGTTAAAAGACAACGTCCCGGTTCATGTGTATACTACACAAGAAAAATATTAGAAATTTTTCTATTTTCCACAAAAAGACACTTCTGTTTTTGAAACTTGCATTCAATAATATGTATAAATAACGAATGTTCAAGCGATATACTCGTAATAAAAAATATATTCTGCGAATAAAATCCAAATATTATTCTGAGTGAAAAGCATGAATTTATATAAATCTGAATTAGTTCGATAACTGCAAGAAGTTTAATATGAAAAAAGTAATTAACTTGGTAGTATAATTATTTGTGTTAGTGAGAATCAATATCCTAAATATCACATAGGAGAGCTGACTTCAAATCTAATATTTTTTTCCACTTAAACCTTACTATAACACTGTTAACATTCAAACAAGTCTGAGGGACCTTAAAACTGAATAATTACCAAAAAATTCTTTGTTTTTAATACGACTCAACTAAAATAACCGCCTCTGTGGCTACATAACCTATCCTGTGTAGAGCGAAAGAAAAGCCAGTGGGCATATGCACCAATCAAATGCCCTAGGAATTTATAACTGGCAGTTTATATTACTCAGGCTGTCAAACATCCTTGAGTCTCTGGAATATTCTTCATCTCGATACTAGTTTCTTTTCGATGGTGATAGAATTTAGTCTTGCATAAGTCTCGCTTTTAACTGATACTTGTCACTCAGGAGTCTCCACTTTTTTTGTTTGGAAGATGACTGTTATTCATATTTAAAGATTTTCTTCTATCTGTAAATTTTAATTTATTTAAAAATGTTCTGGTGTTTAACTAATTCCAGACCAATTTAAATTGCTATAACAATTATTATAGTTATTAATCTTGAGGCGCATGATGTAAACTTAGAGTACGTGACTTTATATATATTTGCAACCTAAGAATTCTTAGTGGTTATGGTGGTAGTGGTTTGAATGATTTTTAAGTTTCTCTTATGAATTTTAGCAGTTTCGAGGAAACTAATCAACTTCTACTGTTTTAATTGGCTATGAATTTTTGTAGCCTATGCTTTATTCTACTCTTAGAAAATGGATGTACATATTACTCAGTATCAATACCTGCTTCTCTTTCTGTAGCACTGTAGTGCATCCTTTCTTCATCCACAGTTACTCTGTGTATCTCATCAATCACTCAATTCGTGGTATTGATGACTCCTTGCAACCATGGTAATGAATTTCAATTTATTTAATTATTTCAGAATACTGGGTGATTCAGCTACAAAAATCACAATCAAAATTATAACCACAGAAAATAATTACAATCTGTGTATGGTGGCCGAGCGAGGACTGATATTATGTTAAAACAACGGCACCAAAAAAGTTCATGACTTAAACGTTACTGTTTAATGAGTATTTAGTGAGAGAATCTCGGAGACAAAAGAGATTTTCCATCGTGATAATCCACCTTCTCACACTTTACTAAAGATATGAAAGCTTTTGGCGAAGAATGTGACGCAGCTTCTTCCAGAAAACTGCAGTTCCTCTGAATTAGCTCCCGGAGACTTCTTTTTTATTCCTCAAAACAAAGCTTCCTCGGAGAAGTCGTTTCCCTGAATTCACTTGCCCAATTATGGAATATAAGAGTGCGGTGCTCCGCGGAATCCCAAACCAATTTTCCAGGAATATTTCCCTTCTTGGAATAGTGGTTGGAGTGAGGGAATGACCGACAGACGGAACTGCTTTGTTGATCGCAACTCTTCTGGGTAACGTCTGGATGGGTGAAATATAATTCTTTTAAAAGTTTTCATTATTTTTGAGAGGGCTTCACCATGCAGCTTAACCACAAACCAAAATTTACTATAGTGAAAATGTTAATCGATAATTATATTACAATTACACTATATATCGCACTAAGTACTTGGCAAGTAGAGTTGTTGATCAGGAATTTCTGTTAAATGTATGTAGAATCTATAAACTAAAACAACTAGAACTTTTTACGGATATTTACCACCAATATTCTTCTTCTGAAAAAATTACAAATACCATTTCATAGCTTGATGACAGAAAATTTTTTAACCGTTGCAGAACGACTGGCTATTATCTTCCAGATAACAATACCTACCCAGCAGTGATTCGCTGTTAATAGACTGTAGAAGTGATCTGAGATTTTATAACTTCGACAGATTTCTCATCTGATGTACTTTTACCGAGCTTGGTGGGTGAACGGTTAACGTTCTGGCCTAGCATTCGGGAGGACGCGGGTTCGAATCCCCGTCCGGGCATCCAGATTTGGGTTTTCCATGGTTTCCCCAAATCACTCCAGGCGAATGCCGGGATACTTCCTTCAAAAAGGCCATGGCCGAATTCCTTCCCGTTCCTTGTTCCCAGTCCCATCCCGCCTCTAATGACCTTAGCCGTCGACGAGGCGTAAAGCAATAAGTAAAAAAAAAAAAAAATGTTATGTACTTCCAGTGCATTACTCATTAAAGGTCATCCTGAATTTCATTTGTGATATCGAATTGTTTTGGAAGAAAAGTTACAAAAACAAAAGTATGTTTCAGAATTTCTTTGAAGTTTTTTTTATCTTCTCCCTGAGTGAAGTAATATTTTGTAAGTGATCTTGATATGTAATCTGATCATGGAATAATTGATTCCATGTTAATTAATTTCAACCAATATCTTTGTCTAGCGGTACAAATGCAAATCAGTTAGGATTTAAGGAATACCATATTACACGAAAACTAGTTCTGGTGTTAACATTAATATTGTAAGGATGGGTCAATAAAAATAAGGATATATTTATGGACTTATAAAAAGCATTTGTTAATCTTAGATGGGTTGAGATGTTTATAGCTTTGTATTCGACATGTATGTGCTATCAAAAAGAATCATAATTTGTAATATGTATAAGAATTAGGTGGCTATCATAAAAGTAGATAATCAAGAAAGATAAGCATTAAGTGAATGAGGCTACCATATAGTCTACCCCAACTACTTCTCGATTCATAAGTAGACCTTGTTAGCAGACAGGAGTAAGAATATTGCGAAAATATTGAATGGCATGAGGAGAAACTCAACTATATATATAAATATCCAAACAAGTAAAATTCATGAAATTATCAATTACATTGTGGTATTTACATTGCGTTTAATCAATACTCCTTTCTCCTGACCAAGGTCTGAGGTTTCGTTCAAGGGTCATGGCAGTCGCTGGATGTTACAGATACAGGTGACTTGAGGTCTGAACAAGACCGAAAACCAGTTTCGAAACGTCGCGTCGGGAGTATTGATTGAATGCAGCGTAACTCTCACAAAACAATTAATAATATCATAACTGCTGCAAAAACAACTAAATCTTGTCACTTTGAAACAAAATATAATAATGCCCTTTTGTAACAGCAAATGTAGCTTTTGACCCTGAAGTTAAACTAGCACCACAGTAGAAAGTTTTTTTTCAAAGAGTCATATAATACTCACACGGAGAAACAAATGAAAGGAAATTCTAGACGCAGCACTGCATATTGCAGGCAAGTTCCTCGTACGCATCAGAGGAATCAAAGGAAAGTAGAGATGAAGAAAGTACTTGAAGGCAGCGTAACAGAAAAGAGGACCCACTCAGTGACGAAATTCACCGAGCCGGCAGCACTTCCGCCCTTTATTCAACAAGCCCTTTCAAGCCAATCGCGCACGAATTCCGACGAGAGTAAAGCGACTGTACAAGCCGGCTGCGCTCATTAAAACACTGGAGCGGCATAACACACGTTTTGTTTCTTGCTTTAGCTGTGAAACTTCCACAAATGTTACTTTATCATTAGAATTCCTTTTGAAGTTAGAAAATACACTTGCTTTACATAGAACGGAGACTTTAAAGGTAGGTGGGTTTGGATATTAATATCATGTAGCAATCAGAAAGCAATGTGTGTAAGTACGAGTAGAAACTTTTTTTTAATATACCGATACGATCAATTAGCTACAGTATATTTTTTCCACCAAGGCCACCTCAGGTGGGCAGTGTGAATCATGAGGGGGAAAGGGGTGGGAACGGAGATCCTGCAAAAGGTCTAACCGGACCTGTCTGTGTGCCTGCCATCTGTCCGCGAAACGTCTAATTTTGTGTGTTCTGTTAAGTGTATTTTTTGTTTGCGAAGTGTGTAGTTTATGAGGCGTAGACCTAGATGATTGCTGTAAACCGCTAAAAAAAACCCAAACAGGATGGCTCGTGACCAATGCCCGTGTACCTCACCGACAGACTCACAACGCCTTAGCGCACTCAGCCACACTGGCGGGTCACGATAAAATGTAAAAAAAAAAAAAAAAAAAAAAAAAAATTCAACCAACGTACAGTGATAAAATTGTGTGTTTTAATTACACTGTTCTACAAAGAAAGTTGTCTGAAATGTGGTTCTCTAGCATTTTTGTATGTACAATTTTAACCTTTAACAAGAAATTACCCATCAGGCAAATTTTTTTAGTTTTTTGAAAAAATATATATATATCTTTTAACTTCCAGATAATTTATTTCGATAAAAAGTGAAATTTACCAAAAAGTAGGCAATATCAATTTATACATTCCACTTGCTTAAATATGCAAAAGGTGGAAATTTTTATGTACTTCTGCTACATTTTGTAATATACACGTCACTGATAGCGATTAATAATTGAGTTTGTATCAGACTAATTACACACCACCGGAGACACTTTTATAGGATACATCCAAAATTAGTTTAAAGACAGTACGACTAAACAAAGGGAACGTAATTTATTCCTTCACAGTTAGCTATTTTAGTATGACTGCAGAGTCATATGGCATTTTCAAATACAGATCACAGGTATTAATTACAATGAACGTAAATGGAAGATATGTAGCGACCTCAAAATTATTGCCATGATATTGGGTATGCAACAAGACTACGCCAAATATGGGTGTTTCATATGAGAGTCCAAAATGGAAACTGGGAGAAACACATTTTCACTTCAAATCAAATCAGGGCTAATGAAGCAATTTGTTATGTCAAAGGATAAAGTTGGAAGAGAATTTATGAACGTCATAAAAATTACCCACACCAACAAAGGTAAAGGAAGGTGTGTTTATTAGACCCCAGATTAGCAAATCAGAGAGACCAAAATTTTGAAAAAACCCTGACGGCAGAAGAAAAACGAACATGGATACATTTCAAGAATGTTAACCATAATTGTCTGGGATAATAATGACCTCATAACTATAAAGATTTAGTAAATGAGATGATTGCTGCATACAATATATATGCAGCACGTATGTTGATGAAGGTGCATTATCTGCACTCTCATATTAATTCCCGGAAACCTGCAGTGACGTGTCTGATGTACGGCGAGGTTGCATAAGGGCATCCTGACTTTAGAACGGGGGTATGAGGGAAAATGGATGCCTGCCATGTTGTATGATTATTGTTGGGATATTATTCGGAACTGCAAATATATTCACCCTAAAATGAAGAAATAATACTATCAATAGTAGATTAACACAAATTTTCGCTGATGTTTATAATTTTTTAAAATCTGTACACAATGGTCGATGTATTTAGTAGTTCATCTATTGACTTAATTATGTTTTTAATAACTTTTAGAGTAACTAGAACTTAACGTTTTTCAGTAAATAGAAAGAAAGTTTAAAAGTTGAAATTCCCATTACTAAAAATCTGTACGTGATAGAAGCAGTGATTTCCGTAAGAAACGCAACAAATATCCCCAGAAAAAAGTATTTGTAGAACAGTATTATTTGAGTCTAGGTCCGCTTATTTTATTAATCAATAGCATAAATCTAATTTATCTGACTGCTTAAATTATGAAACAAGGATTATGAAGAATTATTATTATAAGAATTTTAAGTAGTAATGGCTTCTTCTTAAGGTTTTATCTGCTTCATTACGCTTTTAACAACACAAACTCGAAAATGCTAGCACGCAATTTCATACCGTTGGGGCAGCATAAAAAAAGGGTATCAGTACGAATGGAAAAGAAAAAAAAAATTCTGGAGTTGAATGATAAAATCAGTTTGTTGTTGGATTTAGAGTCGCTGGCCAGTAGGAACTGCTATTGAAATTATCATCTTTACATGACTAGAAATTACGCCTGGAAAGGTAGAACGGAAATGAGCACGGATGACCGCCCCAGCCGCTAAACTGGCATATCTTAAGCCTATTTCAGTGAGACGTGTTTTATGCGAGTCTCGGCAATAACAAGACTTTGTGATGTTTACAGTGACTTCTCGAATTTTCGAAGAAATGCAAGTGCGTATTGCCACTAATCAGCTGATCCTAGTTTTGCTTTAGTGTTTCAGGTGACCTCCAGTGGGGAGTAGACTTGACATCGATCCCTTGTGGGGAAAACTTCTTAATCAAGCACTACGTGTTCTGATTAGCTGAAGCTACAGCCTTGGAGGGCATGGAGTGAAGCTGGATATTGACGTCAACAGTTAATATCCCGTGCTCTTTACTTTCTCAAGACAATGATTACCTTCCGTGACGATCCGAGAACTCATCACTTCGCCGCTACCAATAGACCTGCTACCAGTGACTTCGGCGACCAATGCCTGTAGCCACAAGCAGTACCTGCGATTAGTGTCACTCATAGACATCAACAGCTTATACCGACTATCTACGATCCACTGGAAAGTCACACATGTCTTCTTAATTACTGAACATCCTTCAGCCCAGCCAAGCGTTCTCAGAGATAGATCATTATAGAACTGATTGTGACTCCACAAGGGATTTATAAATCTTAATTGTTACAGATTTAATAAATTGTGGTGTCACATAATGAAAGTTTAAAGACACTGTATAAGGCTACAACGACACTTGCGTGTTTTCACGTCGAATTTATGTGTGAAATACAGTCGAAAATATAGACAACCTTGAAGCAGACGTTACTGGGTAGACAGAGCTTGATTTCGCACAGCTGTAAATGGGTAAAGACGCGTCTTCACGTTTGTTCGCAGTCAGCAGGTTATTACGCATTATAGAGTGGCTACATTGGAAACAAACCACATCGTATTCACTATATCTTTTTTCTTGTATTTACTTCCCATTACTTCTCACCTCGAACGTTTTTGCATTCTCATTACTTACTAAATTCTTTCCATAATAATTTCACTCCCGTACTAGTCCTTCGTGTTGACATGCAGAAGAAGACTAAACCTTGATAACGGGAGAGGGAGGGGGAAGGGGAAAAGGGGCAACTGTAGGTGTGGCCGTTTACAGTTTTGAACAGACGTATTTTCACGTCCGGGAAACACATCCATGTGTTACAATATATGCAAAATGTCTGGCTCACGTTTTTTTTCCACTCTAGATCTTGGCGTAAAAAGACGCTAGTATGGCCGCAGTCCTAGAATGACGATATATAGCGTCACCTCATTGCTTAAGCAGGTTGAGAACACGCCTCGTTCTAAAATATTCCACTTCATTCGCAATAAGCGTCAATGATTCGCTCAGAAGGATTGTACAGACGGAAAATGAAGACGGACAGTCATTCCTTTGCCAGATTTGGGACAGTTATCACATGATTTCAAGCACCACAGTTGTTCAACAGTCAGCACGCCGGAACAGTTTTTACGAGATCCTGTCCTTAAATGCTGGCAAGAACCAGTAATTTTTATTTTATTTTAAACAATGATGTGATATAGTGACGTCAGTTTAGAAATTGAAAAGTAGAAGCTTTAAGGTCGGGTCACAATAACCCACACCGACCCCGCACCGCCACCGCACCGACACTCGGCCAAGTGTCGGCTCGCCCGCCTCGTGACCACACTAGTCCGCAACTCTGTCACATTACAGAGCAATAAGCTAACGAACTGTCAAAGTTCATCTATGTCGATAATCGATATCCATCATAAGTATGTCGTAGTAATAAACTTTTTGTAAGCAGTAAGCAGTCGGTGTATGATTGTCACTGGTTAAGGGAGCGCGGCAACGAGATTGTCGTGTAAGTGTGGAGTAGTAGTATTCTCCCGAGTGTAAATGGATTTCAAATTCGCGCTACCGCGTCGGCACCAAATATTGGCTGTCGTTTACGACTCGATCGGACAGACCAGGTTGAACTAACTGCATGAACATTCCTTCAGTGAGTGTATATTAAGTGAATAACATACAGTGGTTGTTGTGTGAATAGTGGACATGATAGTAACTGAATTTACGCTAAGTGAAGGTACTTTTCACTCTCGCGAACCTGTAATCTCGGATTAATATTATTTCAGTTGGTGGTCGGCGTATATGTGTTCTTTAAAACTGTGTGAATAAACTTACTACAGCTTTAAACTACTGTGTATGTGTTCAGTGGTATAATACCCTGTACAGTGCTGAACGTATCAATTATTTCTGGGATTTACAAACTGTTTGACATTACGTTGGCTATCAGCTGTGGCGACCACATTGTTAAAATTAAATTTAAACGAAGTCTGAAACTTTCCATTGGGTTGGTCAAAACATCAGCATAAGTGACTATCATTTTTATAAAGCAAATTACACCAGTAAAACACCAGCAGTTGTTTTAAATGGCTTCGCGACAGGACTGAATTTATTACGGATCTTATTATTCGGTGTAAAACAAATGTTTTACGTGCAAGCCGTTACAGAACTGACTGTCAAATTAACCCTGTAAAACGTAGTAGTTTTACAACTCGTCTACATGACGAACGGATTCCTACTCGATCTTCAGTATAATCTTGGTTGGTTCATGGAATTAATGTTAAAAATTACTTTAAAAGTGATTTGGGAATCGCAGCTAGTGTTACTTTATTATAGAGTACCTACTGTAGTTTATTTTGCGTAGGTGTGCTTTATAATCTACAAAAGTAATAAAGTACGTTAAAATACTTTTTTTGCCTGACTCCTGTTATCAACTCTCTTTTTGATCTCTTATGAACAAAAATAGTATTCCAACGCAGTTTTAACGAATGATCGTCACACTGTACTGGAATAAAAGATTCTCGTGTATCTAAACTTAGTCACAATGAAATGTCAAGCGTCATCATTTCACATTTGGCGTGTTTGTTTTCTTTGAGATTCATTTCGATTCACTCAATATTTTTCGTTAATAAAGCATGAGATTATTATATATTTTAATTTAAATACAGACCACAATGATTCTGTATAGCAAAAATAGCTTCATGAGTTCCAATTACAGAGTATCTTATCAGCCGCGCAGTACACCTCTATCGTTGTCATCTAATTTGAAAAGGAGACCTATAGATTACCTTGAAATTCGAACCACGGAGCATCCTAGCATCTTAGCATTAACAAATCAAACCTTTGCCAGAGGTGAATGTTAATTTTAAGACCTGTAAAAATTCCAGCTGAGACGGGATTCCAACCAGGAACATTTTAATTTAAATACAGACCGAGAGGACTCTGTATAATAATAATAATTTCATGTGATCTCAAAGTTTCAATCACTGTGTTTCTTATCAGCAGCGCAGTATACCTCTATATCGTTGTCACCTAATTTGAAAAGGAGACCTACAGATTAACTTGAAATTCGAACCACGTAGCGTCCTAGCATCTTAGTATTAACAATTCAAACGTTTGCCAGAGGTGAATGTCAATTTTAAGACCCGTAAAAATTACAGCTGAGACAGGGATTTGAACCAGGGACTTTCAGTACCCCAACCGTACACCGTAACCATCTGAGTCAAGACACAAATCTGGATGTAATGAAAAATAAATATTCAAACATAATAAAATAAACTTACTTTTTTTCTGTATCATTTATTTCTGTTATCCTAAAACACAAATAAACTTTTATATGATTGAATACATATTTTTCAGTACTTCTAGATTCAGATATTGATGGCATGTGATTCGGGTATGGACGGTTCCAGGTTCAAAATTCGGGTCTCGGAAGTAATTTTTAAGGGCCTTAAAATCGACCTACACCTCTCTTCCAAAGCTTTGAATGTTAATGAGAACTTGCAAGGACACTACCTTCATTTTACAAACATCTGAGGAGAGGCTGAAAACAAGACACTTTTCTAAGGCAATCAGTAACGCTAAAACAACATTTGGTTGTAAAGGACCGGAAATTTCCGAACCCTTTCTATACTCTTCTCCAGATCGACCATCCCAGACCGGCCCACCCAATCAAAAAGTAAACCAGACTAACGACGGCCGACACTTGGTGTCATTTGAACTCATTTCAATGGAGTGAGTGAATCGTTGAGGTGATGGTGCGGGCTCGGTGCGGTTTAGTGTGACCCGAACTTTAGGGGGATGAACTAAGACGGGTACTAACCTGAAGAAGTGTATAGAACGGAAAAGAAATGTTTGGGTCTCAACATGGAAGATAATCAATTCAATGGCGTCAAAGAAGTGATGACGACGTTTTATTTTGTTCTTTATAACATTTTCTTGATTCTTCAGAGATTCATAGCACGTAGTAAGTGATGGTTTGAGCAATGAAAAAATAAATTTGAGAAACATTAGGTAACAGCTTTGTTATTATTATTGCGTTCAGTAATCTAGTGATTACGACTTTCTTTTGATTAGATCGATAGAATCCAGAGACTCTAGAACGAGGCGTTAGGTGATTACCACCACAAAGTATCACTCAACCATATGGTATTTTCTTTATTTCATGTTTAGCGAGAGAACATGGAGTAATAAATCTATTATTGTTCTGCAATCATAATCTTTTTTGTAAATTTTAATAACGAAATAAAGTTACAAATTCAATTTACTGAAGCAATTTTAATAACTGTCGTATTCACAACTTGTTTCCCAAAATTATTTCAGGTAACAATTTTGTTCATTATAATAATAGACCGAAGATATTTTATAATGATAAATAGTAACTGTGTTATGACAGGTTTTGGCTTCCCAACTTCGAGTTTTAAAATATCAATCAAAAATTGACGTAAAGTATTTATTAGAAAATTTATGTTTTAACCCTTAGGCTGTTAGATTCTTAGTTGTACTGTAATATGAAAATCAGATCTATAGCCTTACCACCCACTTCACGGTGAGACAAAGATTTTTTTACCACGGTTGTGTTCTGGGCCGGAAATGGCGATCAGCGGAGCAGACGCGGCGATGGTTCAACGTCGGTGCCCATCAGCACGCGACCTGCCCCTGAATGCAGGCCGCCCGGCGCACGGCCACTCAGCGAAATTGAAAATGTGCTTCAGCGGGCGATGTGGTGGGCGGCAAGTGGCGCAGCCCAGCCAGCCACTCCGTCAAATAGCTCGCCGCACGCCTGCCTACCAGGCGCAGGCAAGCAAATTGTGGCGACGAATTTTTAAGTGTTGCCGAAATTGCCCTGAAGTTGTTGGTGGCCGCAGAGGCGACCCGCAGGTGCTTTCTAGGTATTGCCCGTAGCAAACGCTTCACCTTTACCCTCCACATACTCCCTTATAGCACGTCACCTGCTTTTATGAATTTCTATCAAAAATTACCCCATCCACTTCCTTCTCCGTTCAGGAAAATACTTTCCTTCTCCGTATATTATGAGTTAATGAGATAAACGTTGAAGTGGTATATTTACATAAGTTCAGAGCATCAGCTATGTGATATTGACTGTATTCAAAAACGCTTATCAATCTTTTGGAAAATGTTACTACATTACACCGTAGCCGACAACGTCCCTCTGCCAACTGAAGTAACAGACAGTTTAAAATTTCACACTTTTTCGCAAGTGTCAGTTTGGAAAAATTGCAGTTACTTTTTTGGTCTTGGCACTGCATATTTTTTTTTTTAAACACGATTTTTTAATACGGTCATTTTCAAAAGTACTCTTTTCTTGAGTCACCAAAAATACGGGTAGTAGCTTTTTTATACTTTTCTGAATATATCTCTCCGTTACTAATTTTATCTCTCCATTGACTGAAAAAATCAATTTCATGTATTTGGCGTAGAGATCATCATTCAGAACTATTGAATATTCTTACCTAATCGTTATAAATGCAGTATTGCGAATGAAATGTGACGGATATATGGGAAGAACTAGGAGACATACACGTGTGTTTCACCAAATGAAGAGACCAGAAGCATCTCAGAGGGCGATAGAAGTTCTCAAGTAGTATACGTGCAATAGATGGAAAGCATATTATTTTTAAATCTTCGGCATTCAGGTCTCTTACACTTTCATTTTAAGCAACTTATCCAACATGTGCCCTCAGTGTTCCTGAACGTTTTTAACCTCACTTCATGATAGGAGATGAGGCATACCCTTTAAAAACATTCCCAATGTATTCCTACCCTGGAAACAATGTTGCCCTGAACAAGATATTTATAATTAACGTATATTACTGTGCATTTGGCACAACAACCAGCAAGTAGATAGCACGAGTAGAAAATTCTTGTTGTTTAATTTATTGCAGATTTTATCTTGAAATAAAAGTATTTTAAACAGACATTCGAAATCCATTGAATGCTTCAAAGCTATGTGATGATCCTGAAAGGATGGTTTGACTAGTTGTCTTAAAAATATCGAAAGAAGCACATTGATTCATTTTATGTAGCAAGTTATTCATTAGTAAAGTATGTTTTTTTTTTTTTTAATTGTTTTACGGCCTGAGATGGGCTCTATATTTTAGGATTTTTACTATGAGTAATATGAAATGCGTCATTAGAGTTCATGTTAAGTACGTTCGTTTTACTAAGGTCTAAACATATTGTATTCATTTCCACCTTCATTTGTACGTATGGCTTATTAACCGGTACAGAACACAAATGTACCGATATGAATTATTTAGAAAACCCTAATGGCATTCTGTCCTCTTTTGTGTGCGACGCAAAGAACTTGGGTAAAGGGATCGTTCAGGGTAGAAAGAAAACACATGTGTTTTCTCTCGGCGACGCACTGGGTTGATGTTCTCTCTAAGGCATCCCACAAAGCACCTCTCATTTCCGCCGCTCGTGTATCGCCATTCCAGTCACCCTCATAGCTGGAAAACGCTTCTGTTGCTAAGGGATGGGACGGAACGCACTTTTTCTTTGCTGGATACGTTCATTCCAACCTCATTTTCTTCTCCACTTCACTGAAAATTACCGCTTATTCTCCCTCGCCTCCTCCCGGCGCCCGAGACACCGCCATCCAGGCAGCGCATAGCGAATCTGCATCGGGTCGGTGGCGGCGGCGTCTTCTCTTTACGCGCAGCATAAATCATGACGACCACCCGCAACTCGGTCGAGGGACGCCTCATTAGCCTGCTACTCGTCACCAGCCTGCCTCCCAGGGACTAGAACCTCATGCTGGATGCATACAGCCAGTGGAGTAGCAGCTGTTCGAGTTACACACTACTAGTTGGACAATTTCTCTACGAATGTCTTCACAAAATATGTGAATGTGCTGTGGCATGCTATGAATCTAGAATACCAACGGTGCAGAGGAATTTTATAGATTTCTTTTAAATCATTGTAACTAAAATCAATGAAATAAAATTTATTATTTCTGGGAAACAAGGGTAGGGATGGCAAATACAGTAGTTTACTGCTAGCTCTTTTAGCGTTAAATTAGAAGCTATCGTAAATTTTGGACGTTAATTACATAATATTAAGTAGATGGAAAGGTTATTATTATATTATCGTATGCCAAATACAAAAAGTGGGAAAGATACAGACCGAAGCTAAATCGAAATTCTATTAATGTTTCGAAAATTATCAAAATAACATATGAATTGCTACTTAACTTTACAGTATAAATTGGAATAGCTACAGCAATATACTAAGTAGAAATGGTTTTCTGTGTTTCGTGTAAGATGAACCGAGTTACTAAGAACTAAATAAATAAAATCTCCGTAAGTGCAGTGATAGAAGATAGGAAGTCCCTTCATACTCCAAGTTCTAAGTTTTCGTCTAGATGTGTTCACCAATTTGGCTTGATGGAAGTAAGCACATTGTGTGTCTTCTAGCATCTACGACAATGAATAACTTTATAAATTAATAACTGCACTTCTATTTCACCATACATTACCCTATCTTTCCTCGAGATGGAGTCCTTATCAAAATCAGTTACCGAATAGTTAAAAATAAATTACTCTGCCCCATTCAGACACATATATTTTTGTCCTTAAAACTTTTTGTTTACTTATTTTTTGTTTTAAAACTACGTTAATGAAATAAATCAAATATTTCAAAAATATATTTTTGTGGTTATTATGAGGATCTTAAAGCTTAAACTAAAAGCACGGAATAAATAAGTGTTCTTCATTACACAACCGAAAAACATATTGTTCACTGTACTATATTATTTCTTCCTACGTAGATAGATAGATATGTTCACGTTGATCGCTTGTGAGAATAATCTCGGGGATGTGGAACAGTACATACAATTATTAGTAATGTCATATTACTATATAATTGATAATATTATTATATATTGACAACAAGTTAGTTACAACCCGTTAGTGTAACCAATATCTCCTGTAATCCACAAATACAATCCCGAGTTAATTAATACTTATTATGTGGAACAGTGTATACACTTGATACAAATTCTTCATATAGTGTATACACTTGTTACCAGCATCTAACAACCAGTTATTTTCTTACCAACCAGTTACCATGATGAGTTTCACTGTAATTTGCGACTACATATTATATCATGTTAGTTGCTATTTATGTGGAACAGTACACACACCTATTAACAATATCAATTACTAGCCTCGTACACGCGACTTCGTACGCGTGGATTAAGAATTTTTTTGCCAGAATTAAATATAGAAAGTTGTTGGAAACGAAGGATTGGTCCCAAACAATATCGAGTCGGAATAATATGACAGGAAAGCTATCACTATATCATTGCACCGTCGAACCTGTCTCTTGAAGAGAATCAATTTCCAACATATTTCTGTCGCCATTCGATAAGGTCTCAAAATTTCGTGACTACAACTGTTAATCATACAGGGAAAAATATACTGTGCCCTTCATACCGATTTCCTTATAAAATTCCATCACAACGATATAGCAATTTAGTCGTCAAAACGTAACAAAAAGACGGAGACTTACTTCCGTATTTATAATAATATTACTGTGGTTCACACACTGACTGCGAACAACACCTGAGGGATCATTATAACGTAAAAAAAAGAGTACACCTACAACATTCTAAGACTACCTACAATTCGCCTCACATTGCACCCCTAACTCTCTAATATCTATAGTTTAACATTCAATGCGAATAACCTACGGCTCAGGCCTGACTCTTACGATGAAAAACAATTTTTAAAAATCTTAGCCTCCACGGAGATTTGAACCGGAGACCACGACGTTCGTAAGCAAGATCTTTAGCCACTTTTTTTTTTTTTTTTTTTTTTTTTTTTTCATGGGGTGTTCCTCTTTTCCATAATGTGTTTATCATTCATTTTTTCTAGTTTTGGTGTTTATTACTTTATTCGTTTATCACAACTAAGAAATTTGCAAAGGAGCTTTTATTTTGAGCTGGTGACAATTTGTTGTATTCTTCTGTTAGGTAAAACCAGTATTCTAGTTTTGCCCTTATTTGAGAATGTGTAGTAGACGGCGTGTCCTAGTAGCCACATTGTGGCATTATGTTTTGTATCGGGATACGCTCTCCTCTGTGGTCTTATTAAATCTTCGGTTCTGATCTGATTTTTTGCGGTCCTGTTTATTATCGCGACTGTTTCCTTAGTCCATTCCCATATTTCTTTCATTTCTTCACACTCAAATCTGTGGACTAGGGTATCGATTTGTTGGCATTTGCTGCACTTGTTTGTATTACTGAGATGTATTGAATGTAGTTTCTCTTTAGTGCTTATCATATTATTTACCACTTTGTACCACGTGGACTTAACCCCCAGGTTTAAACGTTTTATTGTTGACATTTTTCCAAATTTGCTGCCAGCTGTAATGTTTGTATTTATCTTCTTGTCTGTTCCTTTGGTTTTGACAATTTATTTCTTCTAGGAGGTGTCTTGTTTTGATCTTGGGGCTTTGTTTCTGTGATAGGTAGCTGATTTCTAGATGGTATTGCTTTATGTGACTCAATTTGTGGTGGATTCCTCCTACGTTCACCGGTGGTGTTTTGCTGATTGGTTGTAGTTCATTTGCCAGTACGCTTGTTATACTTTGTGGTAGGTTGTTTAAGATCTTCAGCATTGTTGTAATAAATAATGCTCTGCACTTCAGCTCTATGTCGATTAGTCCTAAACCTCCTTTCATTTTAGGAAGAGTCACTGTTGTATATTTTATCTTAAAGATGTTTCCTCTTAGTATGAAATTACAAAGGCACGAAGTTATTCTCTTGGCGATTGAAGCTGGAATTGGGAATATGCTGCCTAAGTATAATAGTTTTGAAACTATGTATTCATTGACCAGATCAACTTTCTGGTACATATTTAGGTTCCTGGTGTAATGTTCTCTTACTGCTCCTCTTATCACATTTAGCTTTGTCCTCCAGTTTCTGACTATCATTTTTAGTGGGCACGTGTGCATTTCTACTCCTAAAACTTGCATTGTTTCTCTTTCTTGTATCCAGTGAGGCTGTTGATATGGAATGCCGTTACCTAGTTTCAGCATCTTGCACTTATTTAAGTTTATTTTTGCCCCCGCTGCACGGCAATATTTTAATACGTTTTCCCTGATAATTTTTATTTCTTCGGCGTTTCTGGCCACTACACATACGTCATCGGCATAAGATCTGCAAGTAATTTTTCTGTTTGCATATTTTATTCCAGATATTGTGGCGTTTATGTATCGCAATAGAGGTTCCAGAGCAATTGAGAAAAGCGCCATTGATATGGGGTCACCCTGTCTTACAGACCTTTTTATTTGCACTGCTTTTGTTCTGAAGCCATTGACTAGAATTTTTGATTCTGCTTCATGTAGCAGTTTCTATATAATTTTTATAAAAGCGCTACTAAATCCCATTCTTTCTAATGTCTTTCGTATGTGCTCGTGACTGACCCTGTCGAAGGCTTTATCAAAGTCGATAGACAATAGCTCTGCATTTATCCCTGTTACTGCTGCGGCCGCGATGATGTCTCTATACTCGCTTAACGTCCCCATGATTGTTCTGCCAGGTACTGCACAAACCTGGTGTTCCGCAATTATTTTATTCATCAGATGCATCATTCTTTTTTGTCAGTATTCTAGTGAACAACTTATAGTCTGAATTTAGTAATGATATAGGTCTCATTCCGTCTAGGGTTTTGTTGTTGTGGTTTTTTGGTATCAGAACTATTAATCCTTCTTTGAAGCTTTTGGGCACATTAGGTATTGTAAGCACATCATTAAGTACTTCAGTCAGTTGTTGTTCGATTGTTGGCCAGAAGTGTTGGTATACTTCTACTGGAATACCGTCCGGGCCAGGTGATTTGTTTCTTGGGCTTGTTTTTATAATTTCTTCTAATTCTTCTTCTGTTATTCTACTTTCCAGTTGTACGTTGTCATTTGCGTCGAGTCTGTTGCACACCACACTGAGTAAGTCATTGGAATCTTCCTCGTCAATACTTTCCTCATGGTATAGTTCCTGAAAGTGCTTATGAACTTCGTTTATAATTTCCTGTTGGTTTGTTACAACAGTATCTTCACCGATTCTCAAGTTTTTAAGAATTTTGATCCTTGCTCTTTTCTTTTCCCGCATAAAGTGGTATATTGAAGTCTTTTCCTCTGGTACAGCATATTGGGTTTTCGATCTGATCATCATTTGCTCCAGTTCGGAACGTTTTATGCTACTAGTTTCGCTTTTATTCTTTTATTTTTATAATGTCTTGAGTTAATCTGTCAGTATTCCGGTAAGCGTCTCTTAGACAGGCATAGTAAAATTCCGCTGTTTGCTTATGTTCTTGCTTCTTTACTTTTCCGTATTCTATCAGCGTACGGCGCAGTTTTGGTTTTCGCGCATTGTAACCACCAATCTAGTTTATTATTATATCTCTGATATTGCCTCATAGAAATTTGCCATGTTTCTTGGAGCATTTCGTGAAGTTCACGATCTTTTAGAAAAATAGTATTAAATTTCCCGTAGCCTCCTCCTTGGTGAATTTCTTGTCTGCTCATATTTATGTGGGTGATGAAGGCGCTGTGGTCTGAAAAGCTCACTGGCCATACCTCTGTACTGGTAACATCGGAATTAATATCTTCGCTTACATATATCCTGTCAATTCTGCTTGCTGCATCCTTGGTGACGTATGTATAGGATTTTTCAGTCCCATGTTTTGTTTCCCAAGTGTCTTTTAATCTGAGTCCTTGGACTATTAATTTAAGATCGTTACAGGCGTTAACATTTGGGAATTGATCTTTAGGGTGTAGCACGCAGTTAAAGTCGCCTCCTATTATCAAACTGTTGGTATTTGTTGGTAAGAGGGGTAGCATTTCTTCTTTGAAAAATTTCGATCTTTCATTTCTTTTGTGTGTTCCGGACGGAGCGTAAATATTACATATTGTAACTGTTTTAATCTTGACGGATATTCCTCTGCCATTTTCTATAGTGATAATATTGTTGTGATCAATCCCATCTTTTATTAAAATCGCAGTTCCGGCTTCGTTTCCTTGATTATATACGTATTCATATCCTGTTATGTCAAGGACATTGGTATTACAAACTTCCTGAAGGAGGCTATATCTACATCAGCGGCATATAGGAAGTCTTTAGAACATTCTGTTTTTGTTTTGCTTGTTATCCTGTTCAGGTTTATCGTTGCTATACAATATGTTTGCATCTCTATCGGTACTTGCTGTGTTTCCTTTTTACCGTGCTGTCAATTTCCTGATACAGTTTTATTGTTAGGTTCTTTTTGTCATTATTGCTGTATCTTCGTTTCAGTTCTTTACGGATGCTCTGAGGTTTCAGACTGTATGAGTGCGCTCTGTTGGTTCCCCTTGTGATCGGTCTTCTGCCCGGCTTAGATAGATGTTTGTTTTTCTCTATCTCCTTCTAATAGCATACTGGTATCAGAGGGTAGTTCTTCTATTGACATTGGTTGGATTTTTTCGTATGCTTGTGTTCTTATTTTCTTCCCTTTTGCTCTGGTGTTTTCATTACTTTCCACTTCTTTTGACTTTATCCTTGTTTGTATAGTGTATGTCTCGGGTCTCCTCTTTGCGCGTATCTTTCTTCCGGCCTTATCGAGTGGTGTCCACTCCATTTCATCAGCCGTCGACTGAGTATCATTCGTCTTCGTGAGATCACTTCTTTCGTATTCTGATTCCATTGCTTCCTCGATTTCATTTGGATATTTAAGTATTCCTTCTAAGTCTTTCCGTTTTATTGTTTCTGTTGTTATTGGATTTCCCTGATCTTTACAGTTTGGGTTCTCCGTCTCCTTAGTTGGGAGTTTATCTTCTTCTGTTTGGTTTGTTTCAACGATTTTTCCTGCTATGTCTTTTTCCTGTGGTGTTATTTCTGTCGTTTTCGTTTTACCGTCAGCTTCCTGCAGCGGAGGGAATTGCTGTGCGTGTACGGGTGGATGGTTTCCGTTGTTTTCCTGAACAGCTGTCCGGTTCACATATGTGTTTGGCAGTGTTGTTGACGGTTTTTCTGTTGTTTTCCTCTATACTGTCGTCTTCCGGTAGTGGAGGAAATTGCTGTGCGTATTCAGGTCGATGGCTTTCGTTGTTGTTTTCCTGAACAGCTGTCCGCTTCACATATGTTAAAGGCAATGTTGATGTTTGTATTCTTGGACAGTTTGCTCTTACGTGATCCACAGAATTGCATACAGCGCAAGTTCTTGGCTGGCCATCATACATTACTAAAGCACGGAAACCACACACATTGATATAAGATGGGATATGCCTAGATACTTCCATTTTTACTATTCTCACTCCGTTCGACTTTTTGTATCTGATGTTCCCACTCCACTTATCTTCCATTATCTCTATTATTGTTCCGAATGGTTTAACTGCGTGTAGTATTGTTTCACTTGTTACTTCAAAGGGAAGATTCAATATTCTCACATGTCTAATTCCCATTCCTGCATTGGATACTTTAACACTGCTAACGTTTCCGTCTGAGTGATTGAATTTCAAGTTTCCGGAGTACAACTCAATTATTTTCTCACAAAATTTTTCGTTTGTCATTTTCACAAACACACTATTCTGAAAAGAATCTAACTGAATGCCTACGATTTCTTCGTCATTCAGTTTGACCGTGTCGTATAGCCACTCGTGAATCTCAAAGGCCGTTGGTCTAACATACGCTCGGTCAAACGCAAATTTCACTGTATTCTTTCTCGTTAACGTCGCATGCGCCATTGCTTACCTCTTCTGTTTCTTTGGCCGATGACCTGCCAGATGACTGTAAATCTTCAGCTTCTTACAGTATCACTTTACTCTCTTGAATATTACTTGGAACACTTAAACAATTTAACACTGTAAACTCGGAGCTTCGCGGCAGTTGTCCGTTTATACGTCCGTACCCGCCGGCTGCTAGCACCGAACTGCCACTGAGCTGGCAGTTTACTACACGGAAACACGGTCTGGAGACGTCCACATCCAACGTGTCTGTCTATCGCCGTATTTCGAAGTTATGAGACAACATGTGTTATTTATACAGATAATTTTTCAATCAAATGTAGACAGTATTTTTCTCCTTGTTTCAAAGGATAAGTGTGCAAAGTTTCATCGAGATCGGATGAAAACTGTGGATTTGTATGAAGAACAAACAAACCAACAAACAAACAAACAAACATACATTCATCTTTATATATAAAGATATTACCAACAACTCATAAGCAGTCAATTACTGTTAGTATCATAATTTTTCACAGCAGTTTTTGAGTGCATGCTATCCCATGTTAGTTACTATATATGAGTGAAATTTTGTAAACAGTGTAATTACTTCATGTGTCAAAAGTTTCAACAGAGAGAAAAACCATATACCAATTTGGTAATTGTGGACAAGTTTTTCACCTTCCCCTTCCATACACCATGTATACTATTTTATCAGTCATTCTTAGTTACCAAATTCCAAGAAGAAAATTCTTTCACACTAATACACATTGCTTTCTATTTTCCAGGTATGATTTAAACCAAAGTCCTGGCTTACTACTAACTCCATAGTGGTCTAATTTACCTAGTAGAATCTCACGATCAACACAGTCGAAAGCCTTAGCAAGATCACAGAATATACCTAGGGAATTTAATTTTTTATGTTGTTTACAAAAGCAAAAATTACCGAATCTGTTGAAACGCCTTGTCTAAAACCAAACTTTACTTTACTGAGTAGGTCATTCTTTTTAGATGTGCATACACCCTTCTGCACATTGCTTTTTCAAAGATTTTTGAAAATCCTGGGAGAAGTGAAATGGGTCTGTAATTCTCAATCTTTGAGGTGTAACTCTTTTTATAAAGCGGTTTGATTATTGACTTCTTGAGTGAGTCAGGGAAGATACCTTCTTCAAAAGAACTATTACAAATATGACTAATAACTTTACTAATACTGGTGTTACATTGTTTCACTACATGGGTTGAAACCTCATCATAACCAAATGACTTTTTATTTTTGAGGGATTTAATAATTTTTTCAATTTCATTTTGACTGGTGGGAAATAGAGACATAGATGCTGTTTTTGGTGACAAGGATTTAAGTATTACTGTAGCATGCATATTACCAATATATTTTCCTTTTATTTTTTCAGCTACTGTTAAGAAGTAGTTATTGAAAACACTTCTTACATAAGAGGGATCATTTACAAGTTTATCATTAAAGCTTATAGATATAGGTTTATGTTCAAGGGATGATACAGTTGTTTCTCTTTTAATAATATTCCAAACACTTTTTATCTTATTATCTGAACTACTAATCTCAACGTTTATGGCCAAACGTTTAGATTCTTTTATTACTTTGGTTAAAATTCTACAGTAAGTTTTGTAATGTTGTCTGAGAAGCATATTATCAGTATTCCTAACTTTTATATATAATTCCCTTTTATGTCTGCAAGATGTTTTAATAAAACTGTAACACAATTTTTGATTACTCGTTTTTGATCAATTGGGGCTAGTTTTGTAGGGAGACACCTTTCGTAAATTTCCAAAAATCTTTGGTGAAAGTAATTGAATTTATTGTTTACCCCTTTTAATTTATAAACAGTGCTCCAGTCCTCATTGAGAAGTTCATCATTTAATGTTTTTATTGAATTGTTCTTTAATGGCCTAACTCTGATAAATACTTTCTTTTTGTTATTTTCATTTCCCACAACATCCAAAGTAATTATTTGAGCATTATGGTCTGACAAACCACTTTCCATTGTAACTATTCCATGTATTTCTAATTTATTGTGTTCTACAAAAATGTTATCAATAATGGTACTACTATCTTTTAGTTTTATAGTTGGGAAATTTACAGTTTGATAGAGATTGAATGATCTAAGCATTAATAGAAGATAATCTGTATGGTTACATTCTACAGCAAAATTGTGTTGAAGTCTCCACAGAGGATAATTTGCCTGTTAGTTCGTGATAAATTTATTAGAACCGCTTCAAGGTTATTAAAAAATTTACTGAAGTCTCCTTTGGGAGCCCTATAAACTGTCAGCACTATAAGATATTTGTTTTATAATTTTAACTGTATTGCACAACATTCAAAATCTTGTTCTATACAGTATTTACTTAAATCTAACGATTTTGTCTCAGTATTTTCTCTTACATATATTGCTGCACCACCCATTCTCTTCTCTGACCTGCAATAACATGAAGCTAATCTATATCCAATAAAAGGGAGGAGACATATTTCAGAATTCTTCAGACGATGTTCTGTCAGACATACGATATTTATGTTATGATTCAATCATTTTTGGGTTTCTTCTATAGATATTATCATCTCATCAAGTTTCCTTGAGATGCCCCTAATGTTCTGATGGAACAAAGCTATTATGACTATGTTCGTCGGCACTCAGATTACTGATACAACAGATAAAAATAAGACAATGAATAGTGCCATGCTGTAAACACATTTCCATTTTTTAATAGATTTATTAATAAATCATGTATCATCCTTCTTACTTACACAGTTTAACCTGTTTGAAGTATACTGCTTGATATCTATTTATCTAAACGTTGTAATTCATAACGTCTTATTTTTTCATAAACGTTCTGTGTCAAGTGCTGCAATAATACATTATTGGCTCGTTAACAGATATTAGTTTTTTTCCCTTAGTTCGTTGCGCCTAGTCGACGTCGAGGTCACTAAAGGCGGGAAAGACTTTTGGTCAAGGAACGTAAAGGAATTCGGCCTTGAAACTCTGACGGACTCATCCGACTAGAGTGATTTCGGGTAAAGCATGGATAACCATAAATTTGCATATACTGCGTAAGACATATGGAAGATGGTTTGCTATGCTTTTATAACAATCAGATACAGAAATAACTCAAACAGGATGCTATGATTACTTTACTTGTTAGTAATCTAAATTATTATCTCCAGTGAACTGAAGAAACTTCTTTATAATATTCTTCTTTGGATGACACAACTTCTTCGACATAAATTTGCTGGTATCAGTTAACACGTTTTGATTTAAATTTCTAAGATAGCTGTTAGTTTTTTCCCTTTAGACTCTATACATAAAGGCATACGTTCAAATAAACCATTAACCAATGTTATATCAAATTTATCATATTTAGTAAGATTGTGTTTACGATCTAAGAGAACATCGTTAGAGCTACAATAAGTTCAAAGCTTCGCGTAACTCTCAATTTAACTATCAATTTACATTCCAGCATATTACTTACTTTTTTCAACTTATGGCTTTACGCCTCGTTAACTTCGTGGTCATTAGAGGCGGGATGCGACTGAGGATCAGGAACGGGAAGGAATTCGGCCATTGTCATTTGATAGAAGCATCCAGGTATTCGCCTGGAGTGATGTGGGGCAACCATGGAAAACCCAAAACTGGATGCCCGGACGAGGATTCGAACCGTAGTCCTCCCAAATGCGAGGCCAGAGCGTTAACCGCTCACACATTCCACTCTCGGTTATTTGCTTAAAACCTAATTTGGTTATGCAGGTATTTTTCAAAGGAAAAACTGCAATGACTATAGGAACTCAAAGAGGTTCCATGATTAAGGAAAAGAAATAAGTTGTCGAATGAGAGAGAAAAAGTGTTGTTACAAATGATTCTACTGTAGAAGCAGAATTATAAAAAAAATACATGTTTATTGCTAGACTACTGATGGTCCCGCGCTTGTAAGGAAGCATAGTCCCTTACATTTTTTTGTTTTACTATGTCAGCATTTATATATATAAAGATAAGAAGTTTATTGTTCTAGGTTTCCATTGGTTTAATTAATTTTTTGGTTTGATTTATATTCTTTTGTAAGAGAAAAGATAATATTTGCTACGCAAGGGCATGGTGTAGTGTATGGAAATAGCATCTTTATCAGCTGGTATGAAGAAGGAGTCCGGCTAGAAATGATGGCAGTATAGCGGACGAATTGTACGTCGAGATATACTGTTAATGTATTTGAAGGATACTGAAAGAGAATGTTAGCTGAGAGAACAAGTGTGGAACATACATGGTGTTGGTGTTGAATAAACTGTATCAGTGGTGGAACGATTAGAACGAGAGTTATTCTGTTTGTGAAACAATGGAACAGAACAAATCTGTGGGATGTAATTATTTTTGGTGCCTTGGTCTTCTTAAAATGAAATAAATAAAATGTATTTTATATGCTGTGTTTAAAAAGTGAACTCATTAAATACCTTATTTGAATTGATTTAAGTAAAGAGATACTAATTATTTGATTTTACAGAAATAAGTATGCAGCACTTATAATACGAGAGTAAGAAATTGCTTCGTTGGGTACGGAGGTGAGTATTACCAACCAAAGTAAGCCAAATAAGGGAAATTATACAGTCAAATATGAATATTAATTTACACGCTTCATATAAATTTTGGAAATTCTAACAACAGTTTGCGTCAATAATACAATTTTGAATGTTACTTAAACTACTGATTTTGTAAATTTTAACAAAATTCTTAAATTAAAACATCGTGCTAGCAAGATGTCACAGTAGCATCTGTGAAGTATCTATTTTTACTGACAACATTTTTCATCAATTAATCGACGTATCATTAACCGATGAAAATAATATCGCATTAAGTTACGACAATAGTACCAAAAAATTTTTAAAATCGTAATGTTTGTAATGGATATTCCACGTCGCTTGTGAATACCACTACAACACAATGCATTTTTGCGTTGCAGCTTTTATATTGCGCTTACAATAGACAAAGAAAGTATCTATTCAAGAGTTAGATTTCAGTATTTCAAGCATTCTTTTCGTTTCGTCTGAAGTTATTTTCGCTACTGTTTCCTGCAGTAATACAGATCCGTCAGTATTTAACTAAAAGCAGCAACACTTTGTCAGCATACTCTAAGGTATTCCCTCTTATGATGAGACAAAACTTATTTTAAATATATATGAAAATCTTTCTATTCACGCCTTACGTCTTGAATACACGCCATTATTAAGTGTATAAATTATCAACTAACCGAAGAATTTTTGGTTAGTATGATTTATTACTTAAATAAAAAATTTTGTACACAACTTGAAAAATGGCCGGACATGAGAAAGAAATACAAATATTTGACTTTTCCCAAAAAAGTTGTTCCATATTTCAGCACCCTCAGAAAGACTGTACATGAGCAGCTGAAAAATTATGGCAGCAATTAAAAATTCAGAAAACTTCGTCAGTTTTAAGAACTAAGATATCGCACTCATAAATTAAGACTACAAACATGAATATGAAGACAAGAATAACTGGCAAACCACCAACGTTTTTATTCAAGCTCTATATCGCTGAGATAATAATTCTTTCCTCCGCTAGCATTAATTTATGCATGTGTCACAGTGCTCATCTAAGTAATTTATGTGTCTGCAAACGGTAAAATATTTTACAGATTTTTCTGCATCAGAAAATAAAACGCAGTGATATGAAAATATTTTCAGAACTTAAAATCTTCTTTTAAATCGCGAAAAAAATAATAATCTCAGCAACATTCCAGTGTGAAGATTACCTGCGAACGATTTTACCTGCAATTTTTAAATACGGATGACTGCTGCTGTTGAGTAGCTGCGCTCGCGACATATTTGTCACCCGGTCGCTGGAGGACTGGTATCGTAATTGCAGTTTTGCAGCACGTCCCGGCAGACACAAATGTTTCCAATTAGAGAGCCGTCGATCGACTGGAGCCTATCAGACCGCAATGGCGTTGTGAGTACAGCATCGACCTTCATTACACGCCAACCGCAAATCACATCAGACGAGAACGGTCCGCAAGAACGCAAAACGACACGCGCCTGTGATCCACGCAACCCTGCGAAACAGCCGAGTGCACCCATAAAGGAATCGACGCATCGAGGTTGTTACAGTATGTGAAATTACACCTTTTTGTTTTTATATTCCTAATAACACATTTTTCATACCGTAATCTAGATATAAAACAGATTAACTTCAATTCTACAGTGAATTTGTTACAAACACGCAGTTAGTCTCTTTTATATTAACATATGTAAAAAGACAGTAACGAAAGAATTTGATTTCTCTGAAAATTTTGACTGATATTCAGGGGATTCTATTTTTAGGTGTCTTCCGTGTTCCATTTAAGTTTCTTTTCTTTAAGTGACAGTTAAAAAAATATATTCAATTGTTAAAAACATATTCATTTTAAGAAATTGTAAGGCAATATCTCAGATTGCTGCTAAATTCAAAGCTGCGTAAACATTTAGAATTTTTTGGATTTGTTGACGGAATCGTGTTACCTGTAAGACTAGCTTTGCAGGTGACACTTGAAATTGATTATTTTTTTTCCCATCTCAGATCCACAGTAAAGCTATATTTGCCCACTATTTAAGTAACTATATATTAAGAAATATTTTCATTTTGAAAAATTGTTTTTAGTTTCCATTTTCGTTTGTTGTAATTTTTTATCATTATCTCTATTACTTTTTTTTAAATAAATCTTTACAATCTTCTTAATATTATGGCACTCTATGTGAGTGACTAACTTCACATTCTTAGCAACTATAGTAGAAAATTAAAACTGACACGCCTTGCCTTATAGGAGTCTACTGCAGCTGTATTATATTTCCTTCTTATCCTGGAACACATGCTGAATTTGAGATTGTTTATTGTGTTGCTTTTAGGTAGTTCCAAAGTTTTTCTTACCATGCTTCCTTTCCATCAATAGAAAATTAACCTCTCCTCCCCATCCTTGTCCCCATCCCCATCCCACCTCTAATAAAATCGACGCCATAAGCCATAAGTAAAAAAAAACAAAAAAAAACAAAAAGGTAAGTGAAAAGACGAATGTACAAATGTCTGGTCTTAAAACTGTTTTATCACTATACTGATCGCATGCGAATTGTCAATGAACTTCAAATATGACTTATTTATAGCATCTTCTAGATCCCAGACTTGTCAGCTTAGATATTTACCGCTAACCGTGTTCTTTAAAAGACTGTACTTCTCACTTATAGCCTTCATAAGCTTTGAAATTACTGCACATTGTTTTTCCTCTGCTAGTATTTTATTTTACTTCTGGCTTACATTGCAACCTTCATATCAGAATAATCATATTGTGTTAATAGTGGTTATTATCTAAATGGTATAATTTACATGGCACAATACAGTTTGTTAACTTTCATTTTGCGGTAATATATTGCGGCTAATGTTATTTCGTACACTCTGGATACTTGCACGGGAATGTTTTTCTTGCATGATACTACACTGTCTGTTGGCTACTATTTGTCTGATTCATGAGATTCTAACATCTTAGTTCATCAATTAGTTTCCTTCAATCCAAAAATTCTTTATAAGGAATGCATATTTGCTCTAAGAAATCAATGTCACTTATCTCTTCGATTTGTTCAAAGGAATTGATTGTATGCTTAAGCATCTTCTGGAATAGCTATCAATTATACTCCCTCTACTGTTACTTCAACTATTGTTCTCCTTATATCTATTTAATTCCGTCATTTTACTTTTAGTGGTAATTCAATATGTCGTAATCTCGTAACCTTATTAGTAATATGGAGTATTAAATAGTCGATTTACATACATTTGGTTAAAGCCACGCAGTAAAAAATAAAATTAATACTTCTTTTCCTTCCTCACATTCTCTGCTTAACTGTCTCTTGAAACTTTTAAAATTAAAAGCTTTACCTAACCTTGAGGAATATATAGACTATTTCCATTCAGTTTATATTCTCCAGTAAAAAGGCATTATTCAGTTCTTGAAGGCATATAGTGGCTCCCTGTACCTATAATCGTTCAGTTGCTCTTTCGCCTGCATCTTATATGTGATAACAATGTTCATCATTTTAAGAGCACTTGCTATTTCGTTTGTAGCAGACTAATACTTTAGGATATCAATCCTTGCAGCATATTTGACATACTATCTAACAGCAAAATTGCCGATCATACGAGTATTCGACCTAGACATAGAATGGTGTCCGTACTAAAGGCCCTTAATGTTTTTGTTATTATTATTGACATTTGTTCGCATGCTATACATCCCTTTCAGAAACATAGATCAATAGAATTTTAATACTGTTATCTACATCTACATCTACATATATACTCTGCAATTCACAAAATTGTGGGTGGCAGAGGGTGCTCAGCACCAAAGCTAATCTCTTTGCTGTGCATTCCAATCCCTAATGGTACGAGGGAAAAAAGAATTCATATAAGAATCAGGCCGGCACCTTATTTCTCTAATTTTATCTTTCCTGTCCTTCCGACTCAAATAGGTTGGTGGAAGAAGTATTTCACTACACTCAAAAGTGATAGTGGGAGTACGCATGTTTTCCAATAAGTTTAAACGAAACGTGTGTCGTCTATCTACCAGAGACTCCCAACCTAATCTACTAATCAGTTCTGTGACGCTTTCATAAGGAATGTAGCAAGCGGTCACGAATCGAGCGGCTCTTCTCTGTACTTTCTCTATACTTTCGATCAATCCCTTACGAAACGGGTCCCAAATGGCACAACAATAATCCAAATGTGGACGCACAAGAGATTTGTACGCTGTCTCCTTGTTTTCAAGATTCGACCTATGAATCGCAGACTAGAATTTGCTCTACCTACTAACGAATTAATGTGTATGTCCCATTTCATGTTACTTTGTACTGTTACTCTCAAATATTTCATAGAATCGACCATATCAATAACTGAACTGTTTACCTCGTATTTCTGAACAATCGGATTCTTTTTGTTAGTTATGCTCATTGTCTTGCACTTTTTACAATTTAGAGTAAGTTGCCACTCAGCGCACCAAGCCAAAATAACATCCAGTTCGCGCTGAATTTCTAAGCAATCGGCCAAATTTCTTACTTCCCTATAAATAACCGCATCATCAGCAAACAATCTAAAAAGGCTTTTCACTTTTTCTCTGAGATCGTTTATAAAAATAATTCACAGTATTAGCGAATACACGAACAGAACATTTTTTTTACAAGAAATTCATAAATCTAGCTTCAGGTAACCGGGGCGCAATAATCTTACTTTACACACAAAACAGAAATAACATTAATATTAAAAGCCAGAAGAAATAAAACTGACAGGTTAAAATAACACTGTTTCTAATACATCGTTAATAAATCCTTATGAAGCGTAGAGATATTTTCCATAAGATTTAGGCTTTACACGAGCACACACACATACGTCAGCCCCCTCTTCTGAAGGAAACCCAAAGAAAAGCTGCCAGGCTTAACGTCCTAACAATCACCATTATCGGTGTCATAATCGTTCAATCCATATGCAACGCATAGAGGCTTGGGATATAACCCAGTACTTTGATGGACAATCTGGTGATTATGAATTGTACACTATCACTTCAAACCTGCCTGCCAATTCCTGATTTCCTGAATTTCTTCATTCACCAGGGGACTCATCCATCTGCGTAAAATGGGTCCCAAGCTATATACGAGTATATGTCTGAATATAAATTACGCGCGAAAGAAAATGACGTATAGTTTCTACAAAACAAGGACAATACTCTCACAAAAACTAAGCTACTCCGTTGAAAATGGTTTCCAGTTCCACACACACACACAGCTATGTATATATCTGCGTGTGTGTGTTTATGGAACTGGGAACACCAGTCAGATATTTTGTCGGATTAATTCTCCTATCTGTCCAGTGGTTCATTACTGCAAAGTGTAAACGACTGGCAACGGTCGGTGGAAAGTTTCCGCAGACACTTTGTGGGGACACAGAGGCCACGAGCTTGCCGACCTTGTTGTAGAAGGCGTCGAGGCGCGGCTATCGGCGTCCGTCATAAGGCGAGCTCTCGAGAGCACCGTATGTTCCCATCTGCTCGGCGGACGCTAAGCCACCTCGGAGGCGAGATTGCTGCCACAGTGGCTCCGCTCTGCGGCGCTCCGGGGAACTACTCCTTCTACTCCCGCCGGGTGTTCCCCAAAGGTTTTTTTTTTCCGGGGCCTCCACCCTCCCCATCCAGCCCTGTAGCACTACTACCCCTCTCCCACTTTTTCCGACGGCAGGTAATCTTTATGGAAATTCGAGATGAAGTCGACATGTAGTTTGCGCTGTATCTCCCTCAAGTAAAGTGGGTGAAGGGACGGCGGTTGGTGGTGGGAGGCAGAATTCGAATTTCCGCTCCGAATATTCATCGCGTCTGCTTCTCAAATAAAACTGCCGCCTTCCCCGTGCTCCTGGCGCTCTTTTATGCGGTCTCCCTCGGTTTCGCGGGACGATGGACGGGTATCGCTTTAAATAACCACGGTCGGCCCCACGCAGCCGCCTCAGACCCGGCCTATTTATAGCCGCGTAAAGTGGTTTCCTTGCCGCTGAGGGACAAATGAAATTAGTCCCCGCAGTGTAGTGAGGCCGGGGAGATCATACGATATCCGACGTCTGATGCTGTTTCCTTGTGGTTAGCTTTTAGAGGAACAAACGAACGCAGAAGGAACTTGGTAATACATCGATCACCTCCACGTGCAAATGTTGTTTAAAAACAGTAGTGGCTATGTTTCCTCTACTTGTGGACACTACAAGTGAAATACTATGACGGTAAAAAATATGATAAGAAAATTTTAATTTTTTCCGTAGTTATTGTTACAGTTATTGGTACGGTTATCAATCACTGCTGTTCGTCTTTTTGCCTGTTTAGTATAGAAAGACGGTAATTTGTCGTTTAGGTGTTCAAGTTTATTACACAATTGTCTGATAATTCTGGTCATGCCTTGAGCCCGTTATCTGAAATTCTTCCAGATATTTATACATTGGAGTATATTTCAGTTAAACATTACAAGAATGTTTGGTAGCCAAATAGAATGGCATTTTATGTGATCTTTGGAAAATTTTGTTACGAAAAAAAAAAAGAACATGCCAAACCGAGAAACCAACGGAAACTCATTGAATTTCTATGCAGTCTTCAGTGGTAATAATATTTTAAAATATTTTTAAAAAAAAGCAATAGTAGTACCGGTAAATAGCGAATGCCAGTAGATTAACACAACTTTTTTTTTTTTTACATTGTGACTGTATCATAATAATCGGAATATCTTATTTTCATACAAAAATTAAGAAAATAATTTCTTAGAAGGATTGAAAGCTGAGAAGCATTTAAAGAGAGTGTTTATATTAATCAACAAAATTCTTTACCAGTGCAGTTAAGTAATTGCGAGTACATACTAATGATAATGATTCTTTATTACAAAATTTGTAATGCTTAAGCCGTTTACAATCTATTGTTGTTATGCTGGAGCAAGTTGTAAGCAGTTACATGATCAAAAACCGTACTTTGTGTCGCTTATGCAAATTTAACTAGTTCTACTGATTGTGGATTTGAAAATAAGCATATGCTTTGAAAAGGAACAGAAATTGTGATAGAAGGTTTTAATCGAATGTTTTGGGCTTTTTTTCAGATAAGGCGCTGAACAGCTCAAGTAGATATTTTTACAAATGGGACTAAATGTTGTGAAAGGTAAGTGACGGTAGAAATACAGACATACCGTTCTTTTAAATGCGAATACTTGTTACTATCTGGAAGCAACACAAAAAGTGTCTGCTAAAAGCGTAGCCATTCTGGGAAATTAGTTGCATAAAGACGTTAATTTTTGTTTGATAATGTTTTTTCGACCCTTTGGCATCTACATTATTAGATTCGGTAGAGGACTGGGGATACGAAACGTCAAGGAATTCTGGCACTGCCATTTGAAGGATCAATAAGGGAACTCGTATGGAGTGGTTTCGGGAAATCATTAAAACCGAAATCAGGATGATGGTATTTGGGGTCGCACCCATGTCCTCTCGAACTCAATGTCCGAGTGTGAACTGTTCATACTCGGAGCTCGGCAAGGCTGTAACAAAGCAGTCCTAAGAAGTAAGATAGTTACAGAGTTTAGTTATTAGAGAAAGCTTCACTGTGATGTAAAAAGTGGTGATTCAACCTGTTCCATATCACCGATCTTGAAGTTCACCATTCTAGCTGCTCTAAATTCTCAGAAACAGCCGAGAACTGGTGCGGCGTCAGAGAGGTGATTCTATTAAAATCCACGAGAAGAATGAATGTCGTATGGAGCATCGGCTTTCAAACGGGGAAACAGAATTTTTCACCACCTACCAGTTGGAAACCAGCTTTCGATGGTGCGAGAAATGTGTAAAGGTTGTCGGATAGACAAGCTGCGCTAAAAGTTGCCCCAGAGTAGAAAACCAATACTAAGTTCTCATGATTCTTAGATTTCATGGTTCTGTTGATTTCAATACGAAATTTTCAATGAATAAAATCGGATTATAATTAACTGTCCACTTTATTTGATCTGGTGTAATGAGCTCCAAGTAACGCGTTCCATACATCCAAATCTATCATTTTGCCTTATCCAAATAAAAATTGTTATTTAATAATATATCACTTAATGTTACGTATCGATAAAAGCTAATCTTTAATTCACAATGCATCTTCGGTTAGTTAATAAATACGCTGACGTGTGGTTTTCTATGAAATCATCAATTACCAGTAGTTAAATAATTTTATGCATTAAAAGACGAACGGAAAAACAATCTCTTTCACTTATGAAACATTAATCTTATTGATATCAACGTGATTGTAGAGCAAAGAGCAGTTAAAATTGGATCTACGCATACCAGCCACAAATTTACGACTACATATAAAATTTTGCTCAAATCTAAACTTAATTTTTTATTAATGGCAGCTTGTCCCAAAGAAATTACGTTGAAACTAACAAAACATTTCTCTGAAGGCATAAAAAAATTAAATATACTAAATATAGGTCAGAACTTAATTTCTTATTAATTGGGTGTTTATGGAAATGTGTAATTACGAGCTGTTAGAAACCTCTTCCAGTACCTTGCGTAAATGATTTCGTAAAACGATAGAAAATCATTTCATTATGCTCGATGAGCAAATGGGTCCATCTTAGTGCACACCAATCGCTCCAAAATCCGGTGTGGTTAGATGAATCAGTGATCTTGGTGATAAACTGAAAATTGATGAGCATCAAAGATTAATGTCAACACGAGCAGTGTGTCATTCAACGTTTGCACTGGTGTCACATAGAAGTTTCATCTACACTCCTGGAAATTGAAATAAGAACACCGTGAATTCATTGTCCCAGGAATGGGAAACTTTATATACACATTCCTGGGGTCAGATACAACACATGATCACACAGACAGAACCATAGGCACATAGACACAGGCAACAGAGCATGCACAATGTCGGCACTAGTACCGCGTATATCATCCTTTCGCAGCAATGCAGGCTGCAATTCTCCCATGGAGACGATCGTATAGGTGCTGGATGTAGTCCTGTGGAATGGCATGCCAAGCCATTTCCACCTGGCGTCTCAGCTGGACCAGCGTTCGTGCTGGACGTGCAGACCGCGTGAGACGACGTTTCATCCAGTCTCAAACATGCTCAATGGGGGACAGATCCGGAGATATCGCTGGCCAGGGTAGTTGACTTACACCTTCTAGAGCACGTTGGGTGGCACTGGATACATGTGGACGTGCATTGTCCTGTTGGAACAGCATGTTCCCTTGCCAGTCTAGGAATGGTAGAACGATGGGTTCGATGACGGTTTGAATGTACCGTGCACTGTTCAGTGTCCCCTCGACGATCACCAGAGGTGTACGGCCAGTGTAGGTAATCGCTCCCCACACCATGATGCCGGGTGTTGGCCCTGTGTGCCTCGGTCGTATGCAGTCCTGATTGTGGTGCTCACCTGCACGGCGCCAAACACGCATACGACCATCATTGCCACCAAGGCAGAAGCGACTCTCATCACTGAAGACGACACGTCTCCATTCGTCCCTCCATACACGCCTGTCGCGACACCACTGGAGGTGGGCTGCACGATGTTGGGGCGTGAGCGGAAGACGACCTAAGGGTGCGCGGGACCGTAGCCCATCTTCATGGAGACGGTTGCGAATGGTCCTCTCTGATACCCCAGGAGCAACAGTGTCCCTAATTTGCCGGGAAGTGGCGGTGCGGTCCCCTACGGCATTGCGTAGGATGCGACGGTCTTGGCGTGCGTCCGTGCGTCGCTGCTGTCCGGACCCAGGTCGACGGGCACGTGCATCTTCCGCCGACCACTGGCGACAACATCGATGTACTGTGGAGACCTCGCGCCCCACATGTTGAGCAATTCGGCGGTACGTCCACCCGGTGTCCCGCATGCCCACTATACGCCCTCGCTCAAAGTCCGTCAACTGCACATACGGTTCACGTACACGCTGTCGCGGCGTGCTACCAGTGTTAAAGACTGAGATGGAGTTCCGTATGCCACGGCAAACTGGCTGACACTGACTGCGGCGGTGCCCAACCGCTGCGCAGCTAGCGCCCTTCGACGGCCAACACTGCTGTTCCTGGTGTGTCCGCTGTGCCGTGCGTTTGATCATTGCTTGTACAGCCCTCTCGTAGTGTCCGGAGCAAGTATGGTGGGTCTTACACACCGGCGTCAATGTGTTCTTATTTCAATTTCCAGGAGTTTATATTTTAGTTCTCTCATCCTTCGTACATTTGAGGAAACGAGTACTTTGTTGTTATGTGCACTTTTGTAGCGGAGTGCGGATATCGACAAGTAGTCATAACGGCCTCGTGGATATTTCTCTCTTCTGCTGGCAAGTAGGCCACATTTTACATTCTACAATATGAAACACTGTTCAGTTCTATTTCCTTTTTGCCACTTTAATTTTCTAGGTAGCAGAAGTATTATTCATAGGTCGCTTTACTGACAAAAATAATGAGCAATTATTTCACCTGCAGCTTGGGGACTAGAGTATTTTAATGGAATATTATTAAACAATGTGAATAATCAGATTTAAAATATCATAACAGAAATTTCAGCCTAATATAACTATCAAACTTATTCACGGTAATAAGTATCATTTTAAATTAATCATAATTAATTGCAATCAATAATTTGCAGTATATTAACAACGTAATTGAAACCCATTAAATATATGAAAAATCTTCGTGTACCTTTAGTGATTGCTTCCCAATATTCGTTTAAACTATTTTGGTTATAACACACTGATAGTTCAAGAATAATCTCGCCAGAAAATAGAACATATGCCCAATTGTGTTAATGACTGGCTGTGATTCACAGTCCTACTTAACGAAACAAGCTGACAACATTTTGTTATGAAGCATGAAGTTACCGGAAGAGTTAAAATTTAACATTATTCAAGTAAGCTTACAAATTAAATATCAACCTTGCAATCAAGCTGATTTCTGTAACCGTACAAATCAATTTAAGTTTATCACTCTACAGCCATTAAATAATAGTTTCATTTACAAATAAAATGTGTAGTTCGCAATGCCAAAGCTTAAGCTTTGTGTGAAAATAATATTTGAATTGATGTTTTACTGATGATTTTCTGGCTAAGATGTAGAAAATGCTAAAACCAATTTAAGAAACGTATCTGACAACACCTATATCGAATTAAAAATTTGATGAGAAAACCATAGAAAGTAACAGCTAAAGTGTGGAAGACATCCTTCACCACCTACATTAATCTTACGAAACCACTTATAATATAATAAATTATGAAATAAATATATGAAGCAGGGAGCATTTATCTTTGATACACACACAAAGATAAGGTAGTTTATTAGTTGTCCCTCATTCAATTTATTAACACGTATATTTTAAAAATATATATTCTTGAATTCTTCCTTGGCAGCATAATACTTTATTCGCAATTGACTAACGCATTAATGCAAAGGAAATGAAGCCAACAAACGTAATGTCGTTGTTACAGAAACAGCTGAGATCTGTAGTTCACGAAATTTGCCGCAATTCACCAGTCATATTTTAATCGGCAATAGCTGTAAAAAATTACGAGTCAGTTAATACTGTAAACTTTTTCCCATTGTATAAGCAGAGTCTTCTTTTTTTTCTGAACTTGCAATTCTACATTGTAACTCACAGTATAGGCTATTTCAAAGGGGCGTATACTTCGATACTTGAACTTCTAACTAACATTGGATTTTCGTATATAATGAAGTTCGACTATACACCTTTAATTCAATATCATTTGGGGTTGACGTTACCGTGTATACAGTAATATGTACATTCTACTTGAACATGATGAATACAAAGAATATTAACTATACAGTACAGTGCGAAATCATTCTGAATATTATGCGGGGAAAGTCTGTTCCAGATACGAAATGCGCCTCTGTATTTACGTGCAGCGATCTTATAGAACAGTTAAAAATGCCGCCAGTTGTTTCAGAAAAATAAACAGTAGTTGAATGTCGGCGCAAACATTTGCTTGCATTTTTAAGAATCTAGAAGTTCAGAATTTCGTTCAGAATTAAAACGTAAATGACAATACAGCTAACCTGAAAGTACGTCACTAGTATTGCTACTAGTGACGTAACAAATAATACTTAATTACCGAAAATGTGGCAAAATATGTCATCAACCTCTGACACACCTGATAATATTTTCTCAACACAATATTAAAAGTAATTAATAATGACTGCAAACACTCGTACACTGAGTAACAGTTGCCATTTCAAACGCTTTTTTATTATTGCTTATAACATTACGCCTTGTTGACGTGAGGCGGGAAGGGACTGGTAAAAGGAACGGTAAAGAATTCGGCCAGGAACAAATTATCTCGGCATTCGCCTGGAGTGATTTGGGCAAACCATGGAAAACCAAAATATGGATTGCCGGATGTGAGGCCAGAACATTACTGCACACACCACCCTCGTTTTTCCCATTGTATTTAAAGCATTAGCTTATGTACTGATAAGACAACCTTAACTAAATTTCATCTATTAAATAATCCTCCTTATTTACTAACTAAACGAAGGAAAATCAGAAGTGACAAGTTAACTGTGTGAAAAACAGTTTTAACTACATTACACAATTGGGTTTAAGGAAGACTATATGCATGTATACAGAGCCATAAAACAGAGAAATTCATGTAACTTTTCCATATTAGCTTGATTAAATATGGAGATTAAAGAAATCTAAAATATGCTGGAAGCTTTGTAACCATTTGTAATGAAACAACATTTACGTACTGTGACTTGGGGAACACGATGTTACTCTCCTAGCACTCCTTTCGCAGGTGTCTTTTGTAAGTAACCAGTAGGCGTGTTCTTGCCTTGTGCGATCCATAATCTCGCATGTTCCACCTGGGGGACACGCATTAGTGGATGAAGGGTTTAGCGTCTAATGCGCGCCCTGGTTTCACTTAGTACTCCGAGATCTGCTCTAAGACAGCGAGACGGAAGTAAGTTCACCGAGGACAATGGGCGAAAAGTTGGCCAACTTGGCTTTTAGGTGCAGTCAGCAGCTGGCGTACAATGCGCTGGCGGATCCACCACGGAGAAGGAGGCTAAGTGCCCGCACCGCGGAGACATCTGCGCACAACACGAGACTACTTGCTAACTCGCTCTGCTAATTCTTTGAGTACGGTCTGTGCTTAGAACACAGGTAAGGCATATCCTCTAAACAACTAGCAGCGTCCTCTCTTATCTCATGTAAATAACAATATTTTATCTTAGCATGGTGGTCTGAAATGTTTTTTACTTCAAACATTGTCTATCACAGATACAGAAATAAACGCAAAACATGAAATTTTGCCACAGCATAAGATTTATCAATGCTAATAATTACAGATGCCTCAAAATATGATTATTCAGAGTGGGAACGGAAAGGCTGAAACGTTTGAAAACGTCATAACTTGTAAATTTTCAATCGTTATAATTCTCTATTCACATGATAGAGAGCATCGTCGCTTGGATTTTAAAATGTCGCCATTAATACTTTTTTTATATTCCATTGAAATACAATTGAAAAAACTGATAGAAAATACCTGAAAATTTTTAATCTGTTTCAGTCCTGTCCCTGTGGTCTCTCTCTCAACTAGGCATCGCCAGAACATCGCTTCAGAAGATACTAAAATTCTCGTATTAAAATGTTGCCGATATGCAATAATTAATCTATTCATAAATTTTATTCGTTATGGGACATTACAGATAGACATTTTAATCTTGAAAGGTTGCTCTATAACCTAAAAAAAAAAATACAAAATTAAATCGAAAATGGACAAGATATGACGTTTTTTAACTCTTCAGTCCTTCAGTGGAAGTCCTGTAGAAGCAACAAATCATCTCTGCATATCATCTGCGACTTTCAGTGCATCTTTGGATAATGCTTATCGTGATTCTCTTAAAGTAATTAATTGGATCACCTGCTTAGAACTGGAACTCTAATGATGAAAGGAGTGACTATTCATAGATTTTATTTCTGTTTACCTAGTGTAACATAACAAACGTCTGTGCCCTGCAATAGTATCTGTGGCAGACGCCGTGTGTTACTGCTGTGTTGTCTTGGTAGGAGTGAGTCTTTGACCTCCGTCAGGTGAAGGTATGACGCGGGAACATTTTTCGGTCTAATAGTAGAAATTGTGAAAACTTCGGTGAAGTGGATGATGGAGACTTGTAATATGTAGAACTCACTGTTTTAAATGGAATACTGTGTTTTCAAGTGCTTGTAGAGCGTTAAGAGGACGATAGTGAATCTGGGAGTCTATTTTGTAAGTCAACCTCTCTTATCCCACGAATCTGTGGTTTTCGAAGAAGAAGTCCGATTCTTTGTTGATATATTGTTCGGTGGTGGTACTTTCCGTCGGTGAGGAGGCAGAGGTTAAAGAACTAGAATAAATTTTTTTGGTAGATATTCACTCTAAGCTGTATGACTCTCTCATTTAATAATCCCGACGAAGAACAGTACCTAAACCTGGTGACCGCGGCTCAAGTTACCTTTTATTTAATTAATAATAGTTTGTGTTCAATAAGTTACTTTTAATTAAAATCAATAATCACCAGAACGCTTTCACTAGAAAGTTAAATTATTAAAGGGCCTTGTAACGTTTCAACTCTTGGTTTATTGGTTTTAAAGAGCCTTTTGAACTAGGTCTACCCTAGAGCGTGTTTCGATACAATTATAATTATTTCACATTACTTCTTATAGATTTTTCTGTATCCTCTTATGAAAGGTCATATTATGCACCGTCTTTTATTATTCATCCAGATTCTGTCATGGTCTCTTCAGTCGTATGTCCCTTTACCTGAAGGGAAATAATCAAAATCCACCTTTTCTATCTCTAGCCTATATTTAGAGAGATTAATCCATTTGTTTACCGGTTTTCACTCTTTGTGTATGTATCTCCTATCTCCCATTTTACTTCTTGCTGCCAAGAATGCTCGAAAAACAATACTACTTTTACAGTCATTCATGCAAAATCGTACATGTAATACGTTAATATTTACATATACACTCGCGTTGGCATGATGTGTGTCCGTTACAACCTGAATAAATTTTTTTCGAGAAACTAACCGATTGAAATCGTTGACGAAACACGAAATTTCGGCTGTCAAAGCCTCCACCTCCATTTTCCGGAGAAAATTGTTGTGATATAAAATGCTGGAAAAGACTTCATTCTTAGATAAACTTTAAATATATTTTTTAAATAAAGATAAACCAAAGAGAGTCGTCTTTCGATACTGTTTAGTTGGTTAAAAATAATACTGTGCACTAACATAATTTACAGTGAAGATATTTTAAAACTTGTCGTAACCACACCGACGTTAATGTGAGTTAACCACCCAGTTACATACATTAACACCACTGGTAGTGTATGTGCCTACGTCTGCTGGCTCGTAAACGAATACCCCTGGTGGACGGACGCCGTATTACTCGGTCATAATGGGCGGGCTCTTCTTCACCATTATGCGCGGTTGGACACGGGAAACATCAGTCACGCATTACAGTTCTGCGGAGCCGTCCTAATATTTCTTGATCTCGGTAATAAACGCCGTGCGTCCTAGAGTACGGGCAATCGCAGAGTGCGTGTTGTCTGTCTATTCTCCCCGGCATCATTTCGGCTTTGTGTGTGAAGTCATTAGCCATTCATACAGCTTTCACGGGAGCCAAACACATTCATCCACATTACCTCCCTGCTCGCAGGGGATCCTGGTATATATTTATACGTCGCCGGTATCCCATAGCCCACCATAACGGAAACTTTATAAGCGTAATAAGGCCAGCTAGCTAGCTTTGGCCGAGGCAGCTCAATATTGCACGCCTTAACTCGCTGCAAAGAAGGCATATTAAACTGGCAAGCAAAGTTAACTCCGAGGAAGGGGTGTGGTGCAGCCAAATGGGAAACAGACGTCAGAGCTGTTGACATTAAAAGTTTACGCGCGTGCTCTTAACTCGTACTTAGTCCCGCGCTGGCTTACGGCTGTTAAAATTTCATGCACTGTCCTTGGCGTCAATATTAGAATATTTTTTGCGGAATGTATGCTGTGTACAGCTTTCATTTAGTATGGACTCCTGCAAAAAAATGTACTCCATTAATTTTTCTAATAAATTAACTTATCGTGTTTCAATATTTAGATTCAAATATCAAGAGATGTAAACTGTAAAAAATCGAAATAGGATGAAGTTGTAATTACAATAACTCGTACGCTCTTTATTTAGTATCAGCGTCTCACTGTACTATATCCATGAACCAAGGCAGCAGAGAGGAATCAAAACTGACAAATACAGAAGATTTATAGTGGTTTGAACACCTCTGCATACAGAAATAGCACACTGGAACCGCGTAGCAACAATTACTAAATGGTATGTGTTTGAACCAAACTCATTTCATTAAATAATAACTATAAATCATAGAACGATGTTACATTCATCAGACATACTAATTTATGTTCTATTAGTTCAATGTCAATTACATGTCAGCAGCCCAACTATACTGAAGAGTGAATGAAAAGAAACGTTTTGTGAAAAAACACAAAACAATTATAGATACCTGAATTACGAATAAAGCAATTGCATAAAAAATTATAATAACAAACTGACGACTTAAAATCAATCCAGGAATACAAAATATTAGACGTTCAAGCAAATGATAACTTCTTCAATTTCCTTTTTTCATTTTCACTTTCAGGAAAACACAATTACTTTTTGTCACAGCGTGAAACTTAAATTCAAGAGAAACAAATAAAAATAATGTAACGAAATTCCGAAAATAACTGCATAACGTCGCGAAAACAATTCACGAATAGACCCCACCGTTGACTACAAGGTATAGTCTTTTTCATTTCTTGTACTTCATCTTCATTTATGACATAAATGTCAAGACAAAATAATTAACTCTAATAGTACTATTTGTTTGTAATGTTGCCATGTAATGATCAGGTTTTTTAGAGTGAGATTTTGTTAATTTGAGAAGTAAATGATATTAAATTAACGACGCTTATCTTCATTATTTTGTAAACACTAAAGGATAAATTTGTATTAATAGTTTTAAATTCGTATTCTCACACTGAACTAGTCAGAAACACGTATTTGGTAATAAACAGCTTCCATTAAGGGTTTTATAGTGATTTTCAACAAATCGAATAAAGTCTCTGTAAATTACAATATACAGTGGTATCATTACTATACTTATGAATACAAAAAAGATGACTGTTTTGTGGGTTCTTTCTGCCTTGTAACTAAACAAAATGCTTTTGATGGCATACGCGTTTCGCCTTTATTCAAGGCATCATCAGTGCCCTAGATAAACATATATACACATATATATACAATGCTGTTGTTTGATTTTTGTACAGTTTTCTAAAAAATATTAAGTGGGTACTTACAGTTTTTATATGTTCATTAACACGTACAAGTTCGTGTTTCCATACCAGCTACTCTTTTTGCACTATCACTACTGTCCCAAGTTTGTGTAGTGATAGTGCAAAAAGAGTAGCTGGTATGGAAACACGAACTTGTACGTGTTAATGAACATATAAAAACTGTAAGTACCCACTTAATATTTTTTAGAAAACTGTACAAAAATCAAACAACAGCATTGTATATATATGTGTATATATGTTTATCTAGGGCACTGATGATGCCTTGAATAAAGGCGAAACGCGTATGCCATCAAAAGCATTTTGTTTAGTTGCAAGGCAGAAAGAACCTACAAAACAGTTATCATAGCAACTAAGGACTTGGGCCGAAAAAATCACCAACATGTCAAAAAAGATGAGTTTAAATTACACTAAAAATGAAGGTAGGTAAGTAACATAGGCAACTTGAACTCTGTATGTAACGTTCAAATTACAATAATCTAGATATTTTAGGGAATTTTAAAACACTTTAGTCTGATGAAACATGGAGGCTAATAGTTTATTATTATTCATACTTTTAAAACTGTTGAACTTGATTATATTTTATAAAAATGTGAAATTTTAAAGTTCACATTTTTTCATCTTTTTTCAAAAGAAATTCCAGCCTGTATAAATGATGAGGATGAATTACTCGAAATTGGTAGAAGCAATGTAATTTGAAGATATAGAAGTTACATGATCCAAATAGTAATTACTTGTATTTAATTAATAACGTCCAGAACTCAGAAAATATAACGTAAACGAGAAAAATTTCAGCATCTCCTTTAAGTGTAGCGCTGGCGGTAACACACACTTCCCGTACATTAAACACACCACGTTTACTAACCAACTGAACCTTTACTTCGATCGTGGCAGGTGTGATATCTTTTCGGTCAGTGACAAGGTCGAAAATCTACCCTTTGTGAATCACATACGTTTTAGATCCTTTCCCTGTGCTGAGGACAGAAATGAAGGAATTTTAAAATCTTTTTTGGTCTGATATCTTTCAAATCTCAGAGCACATTTCCAGGAACACAATGGGATTCCTCCCTCGTTAATGTTTCCACAGACCTCTCACTTTTGATGCGCAAGTGAACTGTCATTGCGGTTCCATTTCGATCTTATCTTTTACTGTAGGTGACATAAATACGGTTTTAACTGAGTTGATAAATTAAAAATTAAATTTATGAAAGGGTTTATAAAGCATATTTTACATCCATGTACTTGTCTATCTAAAAGAAAATTCACATTTCCATGCAACTGTGAGATATCTGAATACCATGTTTTTTTTTTTTTTTTTTTTTTTTTTTTTTTTTTTTTTTTTTTTTTTTTTTGTATCAAACTGAATAAAGGGAATTTCTCAGCAATTCACCATGTACGACTCAAATGACTTTATTTCTAATAAATTTAACCGAACTTGTTCTGTATATTTCTTGTATCTATTTTGTATAATTTTTGCATCCACAACCGATTCAATAAAAGACGACTACCTTCCATTGAGTACAAATTGCAGTGACAACTCTTTTTTCTGTTTTTCACCGCCTGTTTCCTCTATTAAACCTGTTTTATATCTACTAATATTCAACCTGTATGTAGAAGAAGCAATAAAGGAAATAAAATAAAATTTTAATGTGGCATAAGTGTTCAGGGAGAAAAAATCAGTATGCTACGATTTGCTGATGACATTGTCTTGATAGCAGAACGGGCTGAGGATATTGAGAACTTACTGAATAGCATGAACAAAATACTGAAGGAAGATTTTGGACTGAATATAAATCAAAGCATGACAAAAGTGATGAAATTTAGCAGAAATGATACCAATCACAGTAGATCTGATGCCATAGGAGAAGTACGTGAATTCTGCTACTTGGGAAGCAAAATTACAAACGATAGCCGAAGCAAGAATGATGTTAAAAGCAGAATAGTAATAGCAAAAAGAGCCTTCATGAAAAAGAGAAATCTTTTAGTTTCAAACATTGATCTAGGAATTAGAAATAACTTTTTAAAACTCTTTGTGTGGAGCACAGCACTTTACTGTAGCGAAACATGGACTTTAGGAATACCGGAAAGAAGGAAAATTGAAGCATTTGAAATGTGGTGCTACAGAAGAATGCTGAAAATTAAGTGGACAGACAAAGTAAGAAATGAACGAGTTTTGGATTTGATGGGTGAGGAAATAAGTTTGTGGAAGAAGTTTACAGAAAGAAGAGACAGGCTGGTAGGTCATATCTTGAGACATGCTGGATTGATTAATTTGTCAGTGGAGGGAACAGTCGAAGATAAGAACTTTAGAGGAAATCAGGGATTAGAATATATGAAGCAGATAATTGAGGACGTGGGTTGTCAGGGGTATGTAGTCATGAAGAGGCTAGCACAAGATAGGAAGGGATGGAGGATTGCATCAAATCAGTCGAAAGACTGATGACAGCAAGAAAAAAATGTGTACTATATCCATTAATGTAGAAGTGAAGTTCATTTAAATGGAAAGTTTATCAGCTGAACTCCAAAAACTCCTGGAAACAATATTGCTTCAAGGTGAGATCAAAGCGCACCCCCTGTGGTGTATTTTGCTTTTTGCTATAGTTTAACTTCAATTCAGTGCCGAAGGCGATTAAAAATGATCTAACCCACGGGAGGGAGGGGTGAAATTCCATTTTCCTGGTAACTGCATGTGTGTTTTGTATTATTCTACTTGTAAAATGTGTTGATTTTGTTGGTAGAAACTTCTGTACCACGATATTAATCTAAATAATTACTGCTTTAAAACTACATAAAACATCTTTTAAGAATTGGGATGATCTGAGTATCTGGGTAGTTATGCCGGCGAGAATAGGTTTACAGTAGATGTGTTTGTAACGCCACTGCCGAGTCTTTTAGATCGGGCAGTTTAGAATGGGACGGACGTAGCGGCTGTTTCCCCACACGCCACTCTGGCTAGTAATTGATCGTTAATTTATGTTACATGAACCGGTGCTCGGTTGTGGCCTGTTGCAGCTACTCTTGTTGCAGCGTCACCGCCGTCGGCATGGCTAATGGATGCGACATGGCTGGAATAATTCAGCGGGACGTGGACAGATCTCACTGTCCGCTGAAATACCTACATCACCACTTAACTATGCCTCCGTGGCCACGTATTATTCAAGGAGTACAGTTTCCATAATTACGTGATGTTACATTTGATGTATACATCGAAAATTTCAGTAAGGATATGCGCTGACCTCTTGAGACGAAAAACAAGCTGCTGTATTTGTTGTTCGACATTCTAGTCCACCGTGTCAATCTTTATTGATCATTGTAATAACGCTTAGCCTATTTAATTAAATATCTAGTCGTTAGCTTACGTACTGCATAACACTGAATGTACCTGTATGTAATTATAAATGACGTATTTTTCTTTTAATCTTATAAATATTGTTTAATTGAAAGCGTTAATTGTCTTTTGAATCATACCAAATTGTTGAAGATTTTACTCTTGTGTCTCAAATGAAATTGTGAGAAATGTAGAGCTGCTAAAAAATGTCCTCGGGGTGTTCAGCCGGTTAGGTTGTGCTGTGCACGACTTTTCGGCAGCTACGTTCGTTGTCTTAATCAGTTGTAATGGTATATCGAAATGGTTACTGCGACAACATGTCATCGACTATGATTGACTTGCGATTCTGTATCATATGTAGGTAATCTTGTAGTTTACGACCTACCCAATTATATGGCGGCTGACTGTACACCAGCGATGTACGTTGTAGGCAATCAGAGGCATTTCGAAATATTGAAAACTGATAGAGATTAATTGTAATTAATGGCTTAGCTACTTCAATTTAACTAAAAAGCAATCGATTAAATAAATCGTTGTTTTTAGTATATCGTGAACATTAGTAGTTATTGTCAATACCGAGAGGTGTGTCGATAATGAAGCCTGGAGCACAGTACAACCTATACACACGATACGTGGATGCGATACTACTTTGAAAACAGCAATTTATCTTCTTATTGTGGTCCAGGGTTCACTACAACAACACGGTAGCGCTCAATAATTTTAGAATGAATACAATTTGTTTTCTGTTAATAATTTTAGGCTCTTAAAAGAGCCTTTTGTCGCTAAAAATAGCGTTTTAACTCCGAAATGAGCTGTTCGCGGAGCTTTGTATTTTCAAAATAGGTCACTAATTCTATCAATAATTCCATTCTTCTTTCATCAACACATCGTTTTAGCGATTTTCAAATAGCATCAAACTGTTTCAATTTATCACTAATCAGGACGGCACAAGCGAATGAAGTCAAGGAACTAATGTTTTGGGCAGCCATTAAAAAAAACTGTGATTTGAATTCATATCTATATTTAAACTGACTGCGCCAAATAACTTCTCTTATATATCTCGTCCATTTCATTTTTACCCTATCAATACTTGTATGTCCATATAAATTTCGTAAAATTGGCGTCTAGACTGATTGATCCCTGCAATATTTATCGAGTAGTTATGGAAATAAGTTTACTCGTAGTGACGTATGTGATTATACATAAGTCGCTTTTATAAATTACTAAGTAACAGTTATAAAAAAAAAAAACTGTCTCGTATGTTTACGATATAATAAAAACAAATATTTATTTAATCGATCGCTTTTATGTTAAATTAAAGTAATTACGCCATTAATTACAATTAATCCATACCAGGTTTCGATAATTTGAAATGTCTCTGGTTGCTTACAACGTACATCGCTGGTGTACAGTTATCCGCCATAAAAGCGGGTAGGTCGTAAACTAGAACATTACCCCTATATGTAGTAATGGTGGCTACCAGACGCATATGAGGCCCGGTGCGAAAGCTATTCCCCCATTGGCCGTCGCGAGGCAATTACAGTCGGTGTCGTACATTACTCTAATCCGAAATGGGACATCATTTCAAACAGTTGTCACAGATCACACGTAATTGTTCATGACCCAACATATAAACTTTTCAGACTAAATATACTTTCACCTGATATTGTGGATCATCATTTTGTTATTTTGTTATTTTGTAGAGTAATTAACTGCTAGGAACATTAGTATAACTTTGAATCTATTCCCACTACAAGATAAATTGATAGATTTTTTACATATGAATTATTTATCTTATATTTTCGAAACTGACTTTCTTTCTGAGAGGGAAGAAGAGCGGAGCAGCAACCATCAGGTACACTTTGAATCTCTATCGGTAAAAAATAACACAACTTTTATATTTATTCTTGTTAAATTGTGCCTCCCACTCGCCTGGTTTTGTGAGTAAACTGGCTGGGCGGTACGAAACTGAATATTACGGATGACAAGTTGGTACTCTACGGACATTTATCGTTTTTTTTTTTTTTTTAACTATTGGTTGATTATACACTAAAGCGGATAGACGTCGTAGGAAATGCGACATATGTTACTGAAACGAAATGAAATTAATCTTCATAGTGTATACAGACAGAATAAAAATGTTTATTTTAAAGTTATTTGTTTACGATAAAGTGTTTAACATGGTATACAAAAGGTAAGGAATTTTAAAGTAAGTTTCCATTTGAACACTTTAGCACATGTGGATTTTGTACATGTAGGTACTGGTCTGATTGAATACACGTCTATGGTAAAGCGTTACTAAACGATGCAAAAATATTTACTTCAGAATATATTTCATATATTTTATGGTAAAGTAGATGTTGGTATTTGTCTGTGAGAGTTAGATTTGTTAAAAAATAAGTATTACGAGAGATGATGTCATACGGGTTGAGTAACCGGGACGTACTTTAGACAGATAAAGCTTAGAAAGGAAGAGACATCGTGTTCTCTCTGCTATCGCATGTACCATGGCAAACGCTGTACTGCAAAAATAATGTTTTGAGATTACAACTGTTCCCAAATTGGAGCACCGTTTGATCAGTTTTATCAGTGTGAGGCATATTATTGTTAACACGGCAAATCGAGCATAAATCATGTCGTTAGCACAGATTTTTGTATTTCGGCGTCATGTAGCGTAACCCAATTGTTTTAGCTTACAGTCTTAGTAGTTCCATTTATATACCATTTATGTAACATTATGTTACATTGCTTTGCTAGAGCTCATCCTTATTCTAATTTCCGTAATAATCATCCATTTTCACCAACATTAGATATTATACATGTAGTTTAAGTTACAGGATATTTTTAAAAAAAGTTTTTACCTGTGTTAAGAATAAGAAAAAAAGCCGTAGTCTAACACAAAGATGCCAGTTACGTGAATTTCCACACAAAGATCTTTTGTCTATAGACTGGAAAACTTTAGTCAACCAGTAACATGCAAACTGCAAGTCATCGATCACTAGTTTTTCTTAATTTACTTTTAATTTCTCTGTTGTTTAAGATTATTTTCCACCATATAGAAAGACAAAGCAATAACATCGAAATGATAAACAATGAAAATATAGACTTAGGACTGGGAGATAAGAAAGCTTGGGTTAAGTTTTTGTATTAAAGCAGCAACAGACAGAATGAACATGATGGTTTCTTGTAGAAACTGCGAGGTTAATACTTACTTCTGCTGTTTAAAATGGCCCGTTATGAATTCTGGATTTACACCAAAATTACGAACGATAGCCGCCTCGCTGCTGATTAGTACAAATCATTATCTTGATTAATTTTATTCAGTACTCAACTAAATAATTCTCCAATAATTTTCCAACATTGATTATTTATTTATCTTCAGTATTGAATTTCTCACAAACTTAACAAATCTTAAATCATCGACTTGCATGTCAAACCTCTACTGCTAAAAAAAAACCATGACAACCACCAGTCCACGATAAAACAAAACTTCCAATGCAGTCAGCGATATTAATTGTATAGCTCTTGGCATTACATCTTTGCCAACTTAAATATTCGACCATAGTATTTTTTACTATTACTTACATTAGTTATTTTACAATTAACTAGCCCTATGGTTGTTATCTCACATATGCCCCCCATTTCGGAGCAGTTAAATCATTATTTAACTAAATTATGATTTCAACAAACCGAAATGTTAAATAACAACCACAGTTACATTTCAAAAACAACTAAATTACTCAACTAAATAAGTCTATCAAAATCTTTTCATCGAAATAATGTTCAGATTTTACACTCATCGTATCTCAGGATCAGCTTTAGATATTCTTTGTATTCAATTAACAAAAATTATTAAAGTTAAAATTAGACTACCACTTAATGAGAAACTCAATAAATACATTATGTTATTAAAAATTGCCTCAATTCAACAAAAAATCGAATATGTATCGAAATATCTAATACCATACATGGCGAAATAAGAATATGTGCTATGTGATCATCAGTCATAATATTAGTGTTCCTTCGCCCTATAAAGCTTTAAGTCTACTATATTCCGCAATCCAAATCTCTTTTTGGATACAGGGTAGACTAACAAATAAGCATTTGGATGAGGTTTATCCTTGACTATGAAAGGCCCGCAATATATATCAAAAAAATTTCTTAATTTCTGCATTGATTTCACATGATTTTTCATGCGTTTTAACCAATACCAAATCACCAACATTGAATTCAGTCAACCGAATCCTCTGGTCATGACGTTTCTTTCTTTCTTCAGCCCTTCTCATCAAGTTTTCTCTCACCTTTCTGGTCAGTTCTTCTTTGCTCATAATTGGTTTTGGAGGAATTTTTATTACTTCTGATACCAAATTCGGGCTTCCTTATCCATCATAATCCGATAAGGAGTAAAACCACTGCTATCATGAACTATACTGTTTATGACATCCTCAAAGTCTTTTACATGCTCAACCCATTTGTGTGTTTATGACTGCAATACGTGCGACATAATCGTCCAAGCTCCCTCATGATTCTCTCCGCCGGATTGCTTGCAGGGTGATAAGCAGATATTTTGATGTGTTTAATATTGGAGTCTTCCATACATCTTTTCCATTTCTTAGAAACAAACTGGCTGCCATTATCTGACAAAATCGACTTAGGCCGACCAACTTCTTCAAAATAATCCGTCTCAAGTTTGTGCACTAACGCTTTTCCTGTTGCTTTTCGAATTATGTACAACCTGATAAATTTTGAAAACACATCCATTGTTACGAAAATATACATAAATCCTCCCCTCGCCTTCGGCAAAGGTCCATAAAGATCTACAGCCACTAGATCCAATACATTTTCTGGTTGAATACTCTGCATCAATCCTTTGCTTGTTACCGTTGATACTTTAACTCTCTGGCATCTATCACAGCCTGATAACCTCTTCGCCACTCGTCTTTCCATATTGTTGAATATTACATTCTCTTTTATTTTCTGTGTGCATTTTCTGGCACCATAGTGTCCATAACTCAAATGAGTGTAATCAATGATCAAGTCCACATATTTTCGGGCCAGCAAACCTTCCATTCTTCACTATTCGCATCTCTCCTTCGAAACAGCACTCCATTGTACACTTTGTATATTTTTTCAATTTATTATGCTGCGGAATTCCCAAATTTTGTTTTATCAGTTTAAGACAATCATCTTCATTCTGCTTCCTCCTCATGCCTCTACATATTTCCTTCATCGCTATTTCATTTTCTACTCCTTTGAGGTAGTATATCCTAAAAACTTTATTAGTATCTTCCGTTTCACACAACTTGTGTTGGTCTATAGGTAACCGTGACAATGCATCTGAAATCTTGTTGTCGTCACCTTTTATATATTTCACTTCATATTCAAACTGTTGCAAAAACAATGCCCAACGTGTCAAACGACCGTGCATCCATTTGCATTCCTGAAGAAAAGTCAAAGCCTTATGATCCGTGTACACTATCGTTTTATGTCCCCACAAATAATACTTGAACTTGTCAAAACCCCACACAATGGCAAGAGCTTCTTTTTCAGAAACGCCATAATTTCGCTCGTGCTTATTTAAAGTTCTGCTGCCAAAAGCTATGGTTCTGTTTTCCTTTATCCCATTTACACTAACTAGTTGAAACAAATGTACTCCTAGTCCATAGTCACTACTATCGTAGCCATACAAAAAGGCAACTCCAAATCAGGTGATACAATATTTTGCTATTTACTAATTCATTTTTCAGTTTATCAAATGCTATTTGGCAATCTGTGGTCCATAACCAAGTTACTTTCCTTTTTAATAAATTATTTAAATGTGAATTATTAAATGACTGGTCTGAAACAAATTTACGATAAAACCCACATAAACCCAAAAATGATTTTAGCTGTTTCTTGCTTTTGGGAATCGGAAATTTATAAATAGCTTCCAACTTTTTTGGGTCTGGTTTTATTCCATCTGAGTTTATCACATGCCCCAAGAATTTTATTTCTTTCTTAATGAATTCACATTTCGCTAACTTTATAGTCATGCCCCCTCCTTTTAATGCATTGAACACCTGTTCCATTAACTCACAATGTTCCTTCCAACTCTCGGTAGCTATTAAAATATCATCAACGTATATTGATAATTTGCTCAACAGTTGACTTCCAAGCACTTGGTCTAACGCCCTTATAAACACAGACACAGAAATGTTTAAACCGAAAGGTAATACTTTATACTGGTAACATTTGCCACCATACAAAAAAGCAGTGTATTTTCGGGACTCAAACGCTAACGGTATTTGCCAATAGCCAGCGGTGAGATCTAAACTGGTCATATATCTTATCCCATAGAATTTCTGTAATAATTCTTCCAAATTTTCAGGTCTGTCGGTCTCTCTTTCCACAATTTTATTTAGCGTCCTTGCATCCAATACCAATCTCACGGTACCGTCTTTCTTTCCCACTACAACCAAAGGATTGTTGTACATACTATCACTTCTTTCGATAATGCCCCATTCAATCATACGGTTTATTTCTGTTTCCACTGCTTTCTTTTGTGCCAAAGGTATCGGATATGGCCTTACAAAAAATGGCGTATGTGGTTTTATTTTTAATTCACACTCAAAATTTCTTACAATTCCAGGACGATTCGAAAACACCGTTGCATACCTTAATAAAATATCTCTTACATCTTCTTTCTGTTGCCAAAGCTCACAATCTATTTCATTTACTTTATCCAAAACTAGTTGTTCGTAATTATGGTCGCTCCCATTCGTTGCCATTAATAACTCATCTGGTCCAAACAATCCAAACAATTTTGTTTCATATATGATATCTTCAAATTTCCCACGATGTCTTCTGCGTTCAATAATTCACCTTTAAAATTTGTCTCTCCTTCCATATCATTCCATACAAACTTAATTTTCCCTTCTTCACAATCGATTTTCACCTTGTATTTGATCATCCAATCCATACCCAATATACAATTTATTGCGAGGTTTGGTACTACTAGACACCCTTGCTCCATGTCCATTTCGCCTATCTTCAGAGGCAACCGTATTTTTCGTCGTACCAGTCTACTTAGCTTCCCAGTTGCCCCAACAATCTGTATTCCAGAAATAGGCATATCCGTTATCTTTTTCCTTTTAACAATATTTTCATACAAGGATTGTGATATCGCTGTCACCTGGCTTCCTGTATCAACCAAACCGTAATCTTCAATATCAAACACTGACAACTTTATCAAAGGTTGGATTCTACACCCCGTCCTCAAATCCCGTTCTTCAAATAATAGATCGGTTTCAATGTTTCTTCGGACCACTCGTTCATTACATTATCTTCCTCTTTCTCTATTCCCATTTTTCTTATCTTCAGCAATTTCACGTGACTTTCACATTTCTCCTCTAGACTATTCGAACAAATTTCCATTGTTGGTTGTTTTCCATTCTTTTGCTATTGTCGTCATAAACTTCTACTTTAGTTATTCCACAACTTGCTGCTGATACTGTCCTTACGTCGTCTTTCTTTGTTAACTCTGTTTTTGACTCTCCAGGCACTAACAGACTGTCGCATTCGTTTAACTCGTCCTTCCTGGTAAAAAAATATCTAACTTCATCTTCTGAACCTTCCTTGGCTCCTTCTTTCCTCCTTCCTTATTACTAATTTCAGCTTCTTCATCATTCACAATACTGTCCATTCCGGAACATCCGTCTTCTTCACTTGATTCCTCCTCTGACACCGCACCTTCTGAAATCATACTTTATTGTCCATATCATCCACCACTTCCTCATAAGAAATACATTCCTTCTGATCTTCATTTCTCCATTCATTTATTCTCATCAAATCGGAAATTCCTTCATCTGTCCAGCTATATTTAGGGTTCTCCTTTCGTCCCCTACTCTTAATTTATTCTTTTCCAATTCAAAACATTCCCACCAATGTATAGGAGCTTCTTCCTGTGTGTTTCACTTCATTAAGGTAACATTTCGCTAAATTACAATTTTCTTCGTGATCGTCATAATCCTTTCGGTCTCGATCCAATTCACCGTTTAACTTTACTGCCTTAAATTCTCCTTTCTTGATATTACTATCATTACATTTTGGTCCTGTACCCTTCCAATCCGAAACTGAACGGACCGCATCAGTCCCGGTTAACAGTTTTCCTTCCTTTCTTCATTCCGCCGAAATCTGCCTTCCCCTCCTTCTCGTGTCTCTGCATTGTAATTTGATCCCTGATTATATTCCTTGTTTGCTGCAAAAGAGTTTCCACCATTTCCGGGAGTACTTCTTTCGAAATAGCCTCTTCCTCTGTATTCTGCCGGGTGTCTCACCATTTTACGCTCATTATATCCGTAATTCCCTCTTGCAGTTACTTGGTTCATATTAGAACTATTCCTCCAGTCGTACCTCCTTACATTGTTACCAAAATTATGCTTTTTGAATTCCTCAACAATCTCTTCCCGAGATTCTTGCCTGTGCAATCCTCGTCCATATCCTCCACTTCCTTTCGGTGGCCAATGATTTGCTCGCTCCCTGTATTGATAGTCCCTTGGCTTACCATATCTGTGATCAGATTCTCGATTCCTTTCAATTATTTTCATAACTTTCTTGGAATCGGTCGAGTCTTTCCAGCATGTCCAAGAAATCTTCCATCTTATCCCATTGAGTAACCACCAGTTTATCTTGAACTTGCCGGCAGCTTTTGTAGCAATATCTCCACTTGTTCTACTTCCCCTATCTTTTGGTCCAGGTGCCGCAATTCCTTTCTCATCTCCTCGCAAAATTTCCTCATACTGCCGTCGCCTCTATAGTATCTCCTACAGTTGTAAAAATCACTCCTTACCTTGCGCTGTTTTCTCTGAGACCATATCTATCTCGGAACATTTTTAGGAAATCGTCATAATTAGTACACCTCTCTGTAACTTCAAACTCCATGAAAAAGCCTCATCTCTTAATTTGCTTTGTACATAGCGGATTTTATTTGTATCCGACCACTCTATTGGCAAGGTTCGGGAATATATCTTTACAAAATCGGCGGGGTGTACTTTTCCGCTTGGTTCAAACACAGTCTCTGGTAAAGTAATCTCACAATAACTTGGTATACGGCTCACCACGGTGTCTTGCCGCTTTTCCACTTTTTCCAGTCTTTCATTAATGTGACTCATATTCCCACATATTTGGCCTACTTCCGTCGACAAACCAGTAATTTGTCTTCCTACATTATCAGCATGTTCCGCTACGCTATGTATTTTAATCTCACATTGCACTTGGCCTTCTAAAATAGTTTCCATCCTGCTTTCAATATCCTTCTGATGTCCTTCCATTTTCTGACTTAGTGATCCTTCTATTCTTTCAGCGATAATTTTCTCTTTTTCCTCTATACAGCGGCCTACCAAAACATTAACGTCTCGCTGTACATTTTTTTTAACTTCAAAAATATCGCTCTCAATCGTCTGTAATCTTTCTTCTGATTCCTTTTCCACCTTCTCAATTCTGTCTGACATCCTCCCCATCATCTCTTCTGCCCTCCTTTGACTACGTTCGATTTTTTCATTAAGTTCTCCTATGTCTTGTTTCAATTCTTGCCTGAATTTCTCTTGATTTTTCTCAATTCTCTGAATAACTTTTTCTTGGCTCTGATTCATTTCTTGTTTCATTTCTCTGATAGCATTTAATAGCAACCTTAGGTCCGTATTCCCTTCTCGAGCGTACTCAGGTTGATTTGGTTTTGGCAAAACTGCATGTCCTATTGAATTCTGCCCCCCATTAATTTCATTTTCTCCATCAACCAATTCGTCATCCTCATCAATGTTGCTGAGATCATTGTTTGGAAAATAACCGGTAACCCCATCTTTATCCCCGTTATTAATAGGACTACTACTGAAATTATTTTGCACCGAATTACTATCTCCTCGGACACCCATTAGGTTTTCATATTTCCCATCAAAACTTAAGATTCCGGAACTTACCGTTTCCCCCTCTGACATATTATTTGTTTCTCCCAACTCACTAACCAATTTTCCACACTTTTTTCCATAATAATTTGACATTTAAAATTTCATAATGCAAGCAAACACAACGGTATTACTACTCTTAGCAGAAATTCTTTAAACCGCAATCGATATTACAAAACTTACAACTCCAATCCACAACAATACAACGCTGTCCACATTCAACTCTGCAACACAATTTTTTAGGAAGACACAGAAAAGTACCAATTAACTTACAACTTTTATCGTAACAGCTGAAAACATGTATTATCACAGAAAAGAGACAACAAAATTCGGCGGCCTTATATCTGGAAACAAAGCCGACACATATATAATATACAAATGCTTAAAATGCTGATCTTTGCTCTTTTAACTAATTTGGCTGTACATATAAATTCCCCCTTTTCTTTGTTTGTTTGTAATAATTCCTTATTAGCTTTTGCTTCTCGACGGAAATCCACAGATTCTAGACTACTCTACACATGTTAGTACAATTTTTATATGATAAAATTTTTACCACTAATCGATGGTATTACTTTTCTTTACAATTTCTTAAAATCACAAAATCTAATCCCTTTAGTTACTTTAGTCACACGAAAAAAAATTAACTTTGCAACTGTTCTTTAACGAAATATAACGGGGATTCTACGATATCCGAGGCACTGAAATTTACGGATTTGATGGTTGATTCTGATAGATCTCGACGAGACAAATCGAAAAGGAAGAATAAGGTTTTTATGTGTATCTCGCTTAGTTACCGAGATATCAGATGTTTAAAAAACGAAAATATACACCTCACTACTGATTATTATCTAAGAAATATGTATTGTTACCTGTTTAAAATTAACGCAGATATATACTAGCGATCATTGTTCCATAAGAAAAGGATTTCGTGTATATCTTCCGTGTACAAACCCAGAAACGAAACAGAAATAGTCAGTAATAAGTTACGCTCAGCGCTGCCATTATGTACCAAAGACGTTGCTTTGCTGTAAGCTTCCAACGATTTTGTAGCACAGATATAGCTGTGCTACCTAGGATATTAATTTTACACATCTGGCATGGCTGAAAACTTGTTAGAACGAAAATAATTAATATTGTAATAAATGGCTCTGAGTTGTTAGGACGGAGTGAAACATTAACATACAAAATTTAAAAAAAATGATATATTTACTATTTCTCGAGGAAATATATCATGATCATCCATCTTCTAGTTATTACATACAAAATGGACGAGTACGAAAAGGTCGCCTCAAGCACTGACAAATTCGAGTGTTACATCTGTGAGGCCCGTGCGTAAGGAGGTTGAGGTTAGGTTAATGCAGCAAGGATCAGAAAGAAAATGTCTTCTGTTAATATCTGTGATGTCGGTGCATCAGGCGGTGGAGATAAGGTTGGAATGCGACGTGGACCAGAAGGAAAATGTCACCTATTCATATCAATGAGGACCGTGCGTAAGGCGGTTGTGGTTAGGTTGGAATGCTGCCTGGACCAGAAGGAAAATGCGTCTATTCACATCTGTGAAGTTCGTGCGTTAAGGCGGTTGAGGTTAGGTTGAAATGTGGCCTGGACCAGAAGGAAAATTCGTCTATTCACATCTGTGAAGTTCGTGCGTAAGGCGGTTGAGGTTAGGTTGGAATGTGGCCTGGACCAGAAAGAAAATGTCTATTCACATCTGTGAGGTTCGTGCATAACGCTGTTGAGGTTAGGTTGGAATGCAGCCTGGACCAGAAGAAAAATGTCGTTTATTCAATCTGTGAGGTTCGTGCGTCAGGCAGTGAGGTTAGGTTGGAATGCAACCTGGACAGAAGGAAAATGTCACCAAGGGCACAACTAATTTCCGAGATATCGCTCTGGGGTATGCTACGATAACTGCAACTTCATAATTTCATTGTAAGAACATTGCATATATCAGAAAATCCACAAAAAGTCATTTTAGTTCATAACTAAGTAGATGATTTCGCGCAGAAAATGTAAACATTTTCTACATCCTAAACGCACACGAGGAGGTATCACTTACTGACTTCCATACACATATTTATTTTTCTTAAGTAAATTAATTAATGTTTGAAAAAATAAATATAGATTTTAATCATTTACGTGTGC
>JARYHS010011408.1:48781024-48838925 GCA_031002005.1 Vandiemenella viatica
AAAGACACTGTATAAGGCTACAACGACACTTGCGTGTTTTCACGTCGAATTTATGTGTGAAATACAGTCGAAAATATAGACAACCTTGAAGCAGACGTTACTGGGTAGACAGAGCTTGATTTCGTACAGCTGTAAATGGGTGAAGACGCGTCTTCACGTTTGTTCGCAGACAGCAGGTTATTACGCATTATAGAGTGGCTACATTGGAAACAAACCACATCGTCTTCACTATATCTTTTTTCTTGTATTTACTTCCCATTACTTCTCACCTCGAACGTTTTTGCATTCTCATTACTTACTAAATTCTTTCCACAATAATTTCACTTCCGTACTAGTCCTTCGTGTTGACATGCAGAAGAAGACTAAACCTTGATAACGGGAGGGGGAGGGGGAAGGGGGAAAGGGGGGAATTGCAGGTGTGGCCGTTTACAGTTTTGAACAGACGTATTTTCAAGTCCGGGAAACACATCCATGTGTTACAATATATGCAAAATGTCTGGCTCAAGTTTTTTTCCACTCTAGATCTTGGCGTAAAAAGACGCTAGTATGGCCGCAGTCCTAGAATGACGATATATAGCGTCACCTCATTGCTTAAGCAGGTTGAGAACACGCCTCGTTCTAAAATATTCCACTTCATTCGCAATAAGCGTCATTGATTCGCTCAGAAGGATTGTACAGACGGAAAATGAAGACGGACTGTCATTCCTTTGCCAGATTTGGGACAGTTATCACATGATTGTAAGCACCACAGTTGTTCAACAGTCAGCACGCCGGAACAGTTTCTACGACATCCTGTCCTTAAATGCTGGCAAGAACCAGTATTTTTTGTTTTATTTTAAACAATGATGTGATATAGTGACGTCAGTTTAGAAATTGAAAAGTAGAAGCTTTAAGGTCGGGCCACAATAGCCCACACCGACCCCGCACCGCCACCGCACCGACACTCGGCCAAGTGTCGGCTCGCCCCCCTCGTGACCACACTGGTCCGTAACTCTGTCACATTACACAGCGATAAGCTAACGAACTGTCAAAGTTCATCTATGTCGATAATCGATATCCATCATAAGTACGTCGTAGTAATAAACTCTTTGTAAGCAGCAAGCAGTCGGTGTATGATTGTCACTGGTGAAGGGAGCGCGGCAACGAGATTGTCGTGTAAGTGTGGAGTAGTAGTATTCTCCCGAGTGTAAATGGATTTCAAATTCGCGCTACAGCGTCGGCACCAAATATTGGCTGTCGTTTACGACTCGATCGGACAGATCAGGTTGAACTAACTGCATGAACATTCCTTCAGTGAGTGTATATTAAGTGTATAACATACAGTGATTGTCGTGTGAATAGTGGACACGATAGTAACTGAATTTACACTAAGAGAAGGTACTTTTCACTCTCGCGAACATGTAATCTCGGATTAATATTATTTTCAGTTGGTGGTCGGCGTATATGTGTTCTTTAAAACTAACACTGTGTGAATAAACTTACTACAGCCTTAAACGACTGTGTATGTGTTCAGTGGTATAATATCCTGTACAGTGCTGAATGTTTCAATTATTTCTGGGATTGATAAACTGTTTGACATTACGTTGGCTATCAGCTGTGGCTACCACATTGTTAAAATTAAATTTAAACGAAGTCTGAAACTTTCCATTAGGTTGGTCAAAACATCAGCATAAGTGACTATCATTTTTATAAAGCAAATTACACCAGTAAAACACCAGCAGTTGTTTTACATGTCTTCGCGACAGGACTGAATTTATTACGGATCTTATTATTCGGTATAAAACAAAAGTTTTACGTGCAAGCCGTTACAGAACTGACTATCAAAATAACCCTGTAAAACGTAGTAGTTTTACAACTCGTCTATATAACGAACGGGTTCCTACTCGATCTTCAGTATAATCATCTTGGTTGGTTCATGGAATTAATGTTAAAAATTACTTTAAAAGTGATTTTGGAATCGCAGCTAGTGTTACTTTATTATAGAGTACCTACTGTAGTTTATTTTGCGTAGGCGTGCTTTATAATCTACAAAAGTAATAAAGTACGTTAAAATAATTTTTTTTTGCCTGACTCCTGTTATCAACTCACTTTTTGATCTCTTATGAACAAACATAGTATTCCAACGCAGTTTTAACAAATGATCGTCACACTGTACTGGAATAAAAGATTCTCGTGTATCAAAACTTAGTCACAATGAAATGTCAAGCGTCATCATTTCACATTTGGCGTGTTTGTTTTCTTTGAGATTTATTTCGATTCACTCAATATTTTTCGTTAATAAAGCATGAGATTATTATATATTTTAATTTAAATACAGATCACAATGATTCTGTATAATAAAAATAGCTTCATGAGTTCCAATTACAGAGTATTTTATCAGCCGCGCATTACACCTGTATCGTTGTCATCTAATTTGAAAAGGAGACCTACAGATTACCTTGAAATTCGAACCACGGAGCATCCTAGCATCTTAGCATTAACAAATCAAACCTTTGCCAGAGGTGAATGTTAATTTTAAGACCTGTAAAAATTCCAGCTGAGACGGGATTCCAACCAGGGACATTTTAATTTAAATACAGACCGAGTGGACTCTGTATAATAATAATAATTTCATGTGATCTCAAAGTTTCAATCACTGTGTTTCTTATCAGCAGCGCAGTATACCTCTATATAGTTGTCACCTAATTTGAAAAGGAGACCTACAGATTAAATTGAAATTCGTACCACGTAGCGTCCTAGCATCTTAGTATTAACAATTCAAACGTTTGCCAGAGGTGAATGTCAATTTTAAGACGCGTAAAAATTACAGCTGAGACAGGATTTAAACCAGGGACATTCAGTACCCCAACCGTACACCGTAACCATCTGAGTCAAGACACAAATCTGGATGTAATGAAAAATAAATATCTAAACATAATAAAATAAACTTACTTTTTTCCTGTATCATTTATTTCTGTTATCCTAAAACACAAATAAACTTTTATACGATTGAATACATATTTTTCAGTACTTCTAGATTCAGATATGTACGGCATGTGATTCGGGTATGGACGGTTCCAGGTTCAAAATTCAGGTCTCGGAAGTAGTTTTTAAGGGCCTTAGAATCGACCTACACCTCTCTTCCAAAGCTTTGAATGTTAATGAGAACTTGCAAGGACACTACCTTCATTTTACAAAACAAGATACTTTTCTAAGGTAATTAGTAACGCTAAACCAACATTTAGTTGTAAAGGACCGGAAATTTCCGAACTCTTTCTATACGCTTCTCCATATCGTCCACACCAGACCGGCCCACCCAGTCAAAAAGTAAACCAGACTAATGACGGCCGACACTCGGCTGAGTGTCGGAAGACACGCGGTGTCGTTTGAACTCATTTCAATCGAGTGAGTGAATCGTTGAGGTGACGGTGCGGGCTCGGTGCGGTTTAGTGTGGCCCGAAATTTAGGGGGATGAACTTAGACGGGTACAAACCTGAAAAAGTGTAGAGAACGGAAAACAAATGTTTGGGTCTCAACATGGAAGATAATCAATGCAATGGCGTCAAAGAAGTGATGAAGACGTTTTATTTTGTTCTTTATAACATTTTCTTGATTCTTCAGACATTAATAGCACGTAGTAATTGATTGTTTACTCAATAAAAAAATAAATTTGAGAAACATTAGGTATCCTCTTTGTTATTATTATTGCGTTCAGTAATCTAGTGATTACGACTTTCTTTTGATTAGATCGATAGAATCCAGAGACTCCAGAACGAGGCGTCATTGGCAGAATGAGTTAGCTGATTACCACCACAAAGTATCACTCAACCATATGGCATTTTCTTTATTTCATGTTTAGCGAGAGAACATGTAGTAATAAATCTATTATTGTTCTACAAGCATAATCTTTTTTTGAATTTTAATAACGAAATAAATTTACAAATTCAATTTACTGAAGCAATTTTAATAAATGTCGTATTCACAACTTTAATCACCTTGTTTCCCAAAATTATTTCAGGTAACAATTTTGTTCGTTATTATAATAGACCGAAGATATTTTATAATGATAAATAGTAACTGTGTTATAATAGGTTCTGGTTTCCCAACTTCGAGTTTTAAAATATCAATAAAAAAGTGACGTAAAGTATTTATTCGAAAATTTATGTTTTAACCCTTAGGCAGTTGGATTCTTAGTTGTACTGTAATATGAAAATCAGATCTATAGCCTTACCACCCACTTCACGGTGAGACAAAGATTTTTTTTACCGCGGTTGTGTTCTGGGCCGGAAATGGCGATCAGCGGAGCAGACACGGCGATGGTTCAACGTCGGTGCCCATCAGCACGCGACCTGCCCCTGAATGCAGGCCGCTCGGCGCACGGCCACTCAGCGAAATTGAAAATGTGCTTCAGCGGGCGATGTGGTGGGCGGCAAGTGGCGCAGCCCAGCCAACCACTCCGTCAAATAGCTCGCCGCACGCCTGCCTACCAGGCGCAGGCAAGCAAATTGCGGCGACGAATTTTTAAGTGTTGCCGAAATTGCCCTGAAGTTGTTGGTGGCCGCAGAGGCGACCCGCAGGTGCTTTCTAGGTATTGCCCGTAGCAAACGCTTCACCTTTACCCTCCACATACTCCCTTATAGCGCGTCATTTGCTTTTATGAATTTCTATCAAAAATTACCCCATCCACTTCCTTCTCAGTTCCGGAAAATACTTTCCTTCTCCGTATATTATGAGTTAATGAGATAAACGTTGAAGTGGTATATTTATATAAGTTCAGAGCATCAGCTATGTGATACTGACTGTATTCAAAAACACTTATCAATCTTTTGGAAAATGTTACTACATTACACCGTAGCCGACAACGTCCCTCTGCCAACTGAAGTAACAGACAGTTTAAAATTTCACACTTTTCGCAAGTGTCAGTTTGGAAAAATTGCAGTTACTTTTTTGGTCTTGGCACTGCATATTTTTTTAAAAAAACTCGATTTTTTAATACGGTCCTTTTCAAATGTACTCTTTTCTTGAGTCACCAGACATACGGGTAGTAGCTTTTTTATACTCTTTTCTGAATATATCTCTCCATTACTAATTTTATCTCTCCATTGACTGAAAAAATCAATTTCATGTATTTGGCGTAGGGATCATCATTCAGAACTATTGAATATTCTTACCAAATCGCTATAAATGCAGTATTGTGAATGAAATGTGACGGATATATGGAAAGAAGTAGGAGACATACACTTGTGTTTCACCAAATGAAGAGACCAGAAGCTTCTCAGAGGGCGATAGAAGTTCTCAAGTAGTATACGTGCAATAGATGGAAAGCATATTATTTTTAAATCTTCGGCATTCAGGTTTCTTACACTTTCATTTTAAGCAAATTATCCATTGTTTTGCATGCTCTTATTGGTTCAGACTGAATATTTATAGGGTTTTAACTTTGTCAACAAAGTTCGAAGATGTGCCCTCAGTGTTCCTGAACGTTTTTAACCTCACTTCATGATAGGAGATGAGGCATACCCTTTAAAAACATTCTCAATGTATTCCTACCCAACAAACAATGTTGACCTGAACAAGATATTTATAATTAACGGATATTACTGTGCATTTGACACAACAACCAACAAGTAGATAGCACGAGTAGAAAATTCTTGTTGTTTAATTTATTGCAGATTTTATCTTGAAATAAAAGTATTTTAAACAGACATTCGAAATCCATTGAATGCTTCAAAGCTATGTGATGAATCCGAAACGATGGTTTGACTAGTTGTCTTAAAAATATCGAAAGGAGCACATTGGTTCATTTTATGTCGCAAGTTATTCATTAGTAAAGTAAGTTTTTTAAAAAATTGTTTTACGGCCTGAGATGGGCTCTATATTTTAGGATTTTTACTATGCGTAATATGAAATGCGTCATTAGAGTTCATGTTAAGTACGTTCTTTTTGCTAAGATCTAAACATATTGTATTCATTTCCATCTTCATTTGTACGTATGGCTTATTAACCGGTACAGAACACAAATGTACCGATATGAATTATTTGAAAACCCTAATGGCATTCTGTCCTCTTTGGTGTGCGACGCAAAGAACTTGGGTAAAGGGATCATTCAGGGTAGAAAGAAAACACATGTTTGTTTTCTCTCGGCGACGCACTGGGTTGATGTTCTCTCTAAGGCATCCTACAAAGCACCTCTCATTTCCGCCGCTCGTGTATCGCCATTCCAGTCGCCCTCATAGCTGGAAAACGCTTCTGTTGCTAAGGGATGGGACGGAACGCACTTTTTCTTTGCTGGATACGTTCATTCCAACCTCATTTTCTTCTCCACTTCACTGAAAATTACCGCTTATTCTCCCTCGCCTCCTCCCGGCGCCCGAGACACCGCCATCCAGGCAGCGCATAGCGAATCTGCATCGGGTCGGTGGCGGCGGCGTCTTCTCTTTACGCGCAGCATAAATCATGACGACCACCCGCAACTCGGTCGAGGGACGCCTCATTAGCCTGCTACTCGTCACCAGCCTGCCTCCCAGAACTAGAACCTCATGCAGGATGCATACAGCCAGTGGAATAGCAGCTGTTCGAGTTACACACAACTAGTTGGACAATTTCCCTACGAATGTCTTCACAAAATATGTGAATGTGCTGTGGCATGCTATGAATCTAGAATACCAACGGTGCAGAGGAATTTTATATATTTCTTTTAAATCATTGTAACTAAAAACAATGAAATAAAATTTATTATTTCTGGGAAACAAGGGTAGGGATGGCAAATACAGTAGTTTACTGCTAGCTCTTTTAGCGTTAAATTAGAAGCTATCGTAAATTTTGGATGTTAATTACATAATATTAAGTAGATGGAAAGGTTATTATTATATTATCGCATGCCAAATACAAAAAGTGGGAAAGATATGGACCGAAGCTAAATCGAAATTCTATTAATGTTTCGAAAATTATCAAAATAACATATGAATTGCTACTTACCTTTACAGTATAAATTGGAATAGCTACAGCAATATCTTAAGTAGAAATTGTTTTCTGTGTTTCGTGTAAGATGAACCGAGTTACTAAGAACTAAATAAATAAAATCTCCGTAAGTGCAGTGATAGAAGATAGGAAGTCCCTTCATACTCTAAGTTCCAAGTTTTCGTCTAGATGTGTTCACCAATTTTGCTTGATGGAAGTAAGCAAATTGTATGTCTTCTAGCATCTACGACAATGAATAACTTTATAAATTAATAACTGCACTTCTATTTCACCATACATTACCCTATCTTTCCTCGAGATGGAGTCCTTATCAAAAACAGTTACCGAATAGTTAAAAATAAATTAATCTGCCCCATTCAGACATATATTTTTGTCTTTGAAACTTTTTGTTTACTTATTTTTTGTTTTAAAACTACGCTAATGAAATAAATCAAATATTTCCACAATATATCTTTGTGGTTATTATGAGGATAATTAAAGCTTAAACTAAAAGCACGGAATAAATAGGTTTTCTTCATTGCACAACCGAAAAACATATTGTTTACTGTACTATATTATTTCTTCCTACATAGATAGATAGATAGATATGTTCACTTTGATCGCATGTGAGAATAATCTCGGGGATGTGGAATAGTACATACACTTATTAGTAATGTCAATATTACTATATAATTGATAATATTATTATATATTGACAAGTTAGTTACAATCCGTTAGTATAACCAATATCTCCTGTAATTTACAAATACAATCCCGAGTTAATTAATACTTATTATGTGGAACAGTGTATTCACTTGTTACCAGCATCTAACAACCAGTTATTTTCTTACCAACCAGTTACCATGATAAGTTTCACTGTAATTTGCGCCTACATATTATATCATGTTAGTTGCTATTTATGTGGAAAAGTACACACACCTATTAACAATATTAATTATTTTACCAACAACTCATAAGCAGTCAATTACTTAAAAACCTGTTAGTATCAAAATTTTTCACAGCAATTTTTGAGTGCATGCTATCCCATGTTAGTTTCTATATATGAGTGAAATTTTGTAAACAGTGTAATTACTTCATTTGTCAAAAGTTTCAACAGAAAGAAAAAACATATATCATTTTAGTAATTGTGGACAACTTTGTCACCTTCCCCTTCCATATACCATATATACTATTTTATCAGTCATTCTTAGTTACCAAATTCCAAGAAGAAAATTCATTCACAGAGTAAAATGGGTTCTGAATCAGAAACTCTTTCAGTTTGGACTTAAAGTAGTTGGGTTTTTGTAGATAACATTTAATTTCTGTTGGTAAGACATTGAATAAGGAAGCTCCAGTAAATGTTAACCCTTTCTGTACAATTGACAGTGATTTGTAATCCTTGTGAATATTATATTTATTCCTAGTATTATGGCTATGTATGTCAGCATTAAGATTGAAGTGTTCAGGATTTTCCACTACAAATGATAGTACGGAGTATACATACTGTGCTGGCATTGTTAGTACACCCAGGTTTTTAAATAGATTTCTGCACGACGTCTGTGGGCTTGCTCCACAAATAGTTCTTATAGCACGTTTTTGCAATTTAAATACCCTCTGTGCTTGTGACGAGTTTCCCCAGAATGAGATGCCATAAGTGAGCAGGGAATGAAAATATGCAAAATATACTAACTTTCTGGTTTCTATATTAGCTATTCTAGATATTACCCTAAGTGAAAACGTTGCAGTATTCAGTTTTTTAAGAAGTTGTTGAATATGCTGTTTCCAGTTCAATTTGATATCTATACATACACCCAGGAATTTTGTGAAATTACTTTCATTGATTGCTTTTCCTTCTGATATCACATTATAGCTGTCCTTTGTATTATTTTTTGTAACAAACTGAATTAACTGTGTCTTTTCTACATTAAGTATTAGTTTGTTGGCATTAAACCACCTGTTAATTTTCTTTATAGCATCATTTGCTGTGTTTTCAAGGTTTTGTGCTGTTGGGTCTTTCAACGATATGCTGGTATCATCTGCAAAGAGTACCATGTGTTCATTATCACTTAGTATATGTGGGAGATCATTCATATAGATTAAGAACAGCAGAGGGCCAAGAATTGAGCCCTGATGCACACCACATTTAACTATACCCCATTCTGAGTTTATAACATTTCCTGTATTAGCATTTTTCAGTAATACACATTGCTTTCTATTTTCCAGGTATGATTTAAACCAAAGTCCTGGCTTACCACTAACTCCATAGTGGTCTAATTTACCTAGTAGAATCTCATGATCAACACAGCAAAAGCCTTAGCAAGATCACAGAATATATCTAGGGAATTTAGTTTTTTATGCATTGATTCCAGTATGTTGTTTACAAAAGCAAAAATTGCTGAATCTGTTGAAACGCCTTGTCTAAAACCAAACAGTACTTTACTGAGTAGGTCATTCTTTTGTAGATGTGCATACACCATTCTGTACATTGCTTTTTCAAAATGATGGTAGAAGTGAAGTGGGTCTGTAATTCTCAATCTTTGAGGTGTCACCCATTTTATAAAGCGGTTTCATTATTGACTTCTTGAGTGAGTCAGGGAAGATACCTTCTTCAAAACAACTATTACAAATATGACTAGTAACTCTACTAAAGCTGGTGTTACATTGTTTCACTACATGGGTTGAAACCTCATCATAACCAACTGACTTTTTATTTTTGAGGGATTTAATAATTTTTTCAATTTCATTTTGACTGGTGGGAAATAGAGACATAGATGCTGTTTTTGGTAACAAGGATATAAGTGTTGCTATAGCATGCATATTCCCAATATATTTTCCTTTTATTTTTTCAGCAATTGTTAAGAAGTAGTTATTGAAAACACTTCCTACATAAGAGGGGTCATTTACATGTTTATCATTAAAGCTTATAGATATAGGTTTATGTTCAAGAGATGATACAGTTGTTTCTCTTTCAATAATATTCCAAACACTTTTTATCTTATTATCTGAACTACTAATCTCAACATTTATGGCCACACGTTTAGCTTCTTTTATTACTTTGGTTAAAATTCTACAGTAAGTTTTGTAATGTTGTCTGAGAAGCATATTATCAGTATTCCTAACTTTTACATATAATTCCCTTTCATGTCTGAAAGATGTTTTGATACCAACTGTAACCCAATTTTTGTTTACTCGTTTTTGACCAATTGGAGCTAGTTTTGTAGGGAGACACGTTTTGTAAATTTCCAGAAACCTTTGGTGAAAGTAATTGAATTTATTGTTTACCCCTTTAAATTTATAAACAGTGCTCCAGTCCTCATTGAGAAGTTCATCATTTAATTTTTTTATTGAATTGTTCTTTAATGGCCTAATTCTGACAAATCAGTTCTTTTTGTTATTTTCATTTTACACAACATCCAAAGTAATTATTTGAGCATTATGGTCTGACAAACCATTTTCCGTTGGAACTGTTCCATGTATTTCTAATTTATTGTGCTCTACAAAAATGTTATCAATAGTGGTACTACTATCTTTTTGTGTCATCCGACTAGAGTGATTTCAGGTAAAGCATGGATTACTATAATTTTGCATATACTTCGTAAGACATATGGAAAATGGTTTGCTATGCTTTTATAACAATCAGATATAGAAATAACTCAAACAGGATGCTATGATTACTTTCCTTGTTAGTAATCTAAATAATTATCTCCAGTGAACTGAAGAAACTTCTTTATAAACTTCTTCTTTGGATGACACAACTTTTTCGACATAAATTTCATGGTATCAGTTAACACGTTTTGATTTAAATTTCTAAGATAGCTGTTAGTTTTTACCATTTAGACTCTATACATAAAGGCATACGTTCAAATAAACCATTAACCAATGTTATATTTAGTAAGATTGTGTTTCCGATCTGAGAGAACATCGTTAGAGCTACAATAAGTTCAAAGCTTGGCGTAACTCTCAATTTAACTATCAATTTACATTCCAGCATATTACTTACTTTTTTCAACTTATGGCTTTATACCTAGTTGACTTCGTGGTCATTAGAGGCGGGGTGCGACTGAGGATCAGGAACGGCAAGGAATTCGGCCATTGCCTTTTGATAGAAACATCCAGGTATTCGCCTAGAGTGATTTGGGGCAACCATGGAAAACCCAAAACTGGATGCCCGGACGAGGATTCAAACCGTAGTCCTCCCAAATGCGAGGCCAGAGCGTTGACCTCTCACACACCACTCTCGGTTATTTGCTTAAAACCTAATTTGCTTATGCAGGTATTTTTCAAATGAAAAACTGCAATGATTATAGGAACTCAAAGAGTTTCCATGATTAAGGAAAAGAAATAAGTTGTCGAATGAGAGGATAAAAATAAGTGTTGTTACAAATGATTCTACTGTAGAAGCAGAATTCTAAAAAAAAATACAGGTTTATTGCTAGACTATTGATGGTCCCGCGCTTGTAAGGAAGCATAGTCCATTACATTTTTATTTTTTTTTAGTTTTATTATGTCTGTATTTATGTATTTAAAGATAAGAAGTTTATCGTTCTAGGTTTCCATTGTTTCAATTAATTTTTTGGTTTGATTTATATTCATTTGTAAGAGAAAAGAGAATATTTGGTACGCAAGGGCATGGTGTAGTGTATGGAAATAGCAGCTGAGTATGAAGAAGGAGTCCGGCTAGAAAAGATGGCAGTATAGCGGGCGAATTGTACGTCGAGATATACTGTTAATGTATTTGGTGGATACTGAAAGAGAATGTTAGGTGAGAGAACAAGTGTGCAACAATAAAGATAACGTTGAACCATACATGGTGTTGGTGTTGAATAAACTGTATCAGTGGTGGAACGATCAGAACGAGAGTTATTCTGTTTCTGAAACAATGGAACAGAACAAATCTGTGGGATGTAATTAATTTTGGTGCCTTGGTCTTCTTAAAATGAAATAAATAAAATGTGTTTGGTTATTTTGTATGCTGTGTTTAAAAAGTGAACTCATTAAATACCTTGTTTGATTTGATTTAAGTAAAGAGATACTAATTATTTGATTTTACAGAAATAAGTATGCAGCACTTATAATCCGAGAGTAAGAAATTTCTTCGTTGGGTACGAAGGTGAGTATTACCAACCAAAGTAAGCCAAATACGGGAAATTCTACAGTCAAATATGAATATTAATTTCCACGCTTCATATAAATTTTGGAAATTCTAACAACAGTTTGCGTCAATAATACAATTTTGAATGTTACTTAAACTACTGATTTTGTAAATTTTAACAAAATTCTAAAATTAAAACATCGTGCTAGTAAGATGTCACAGTAGCATCTGTGAAATATCTATTTTTACTGACAACATTTTTCATCAATTTAATCGACGTATCATTAATCGATGAAAATAATATCGCATTAAGTTACGACAATAGTACCAAAAATTATTTAAAATCGTAATGTTTGTAATGGATATTCCACGTCGCTTGTGAATACCACTACAACACAATGCATTTTTGCGTTGCAGCTTTTATATTGCGCTTACAATTGACAAAGAAAGTATCTATTCAAGAGTTCGATTTCAATATTTCAAGCATTCTGAAGTTATTTTCGCTACTGTTTCCTGCAGTAACAAAGATCCGTCAGTATTTAGCTAAAGCAGCAACACTTTGTCAGCATACTCTAAGGTATTCCCTCTTATGATGAGACAAAACTTATTTTAAATATATATGAAAATCTTTCTATTCGCGCTTTACGTCTTGACTACCCACCATTATTAAGTGTATAAATTATCAACTAACCGAAGTAATTGGTTAGTATGATTTATTACTTAAATAAAAAATTTTGTACACAACTTGAAAAAAGGCCGAACATGAGAAAGAAATACAAATATTTGACTTTTCCCAAAAAAGTTGTTCCATATTTCAGCACCCTCAGAAAGACAGTACATGAGCAGCTGAAAAATTATGGCAGCAATTAAAAATTCAGAAAACTTCTTCAGTCTTAAGAACTAGGATATTGCACTCATAAATTAAAACTACAAACATGAATATGAAGACAAGAATAACTGGCAAACCACCAACGTTTTTATTCAAGCTCTATATCGAGGATATAATAATTCTTTCCTCCGCAAGCATTAATTTATGCATGTGTCACAGTGCTCATCTAAGTAATTTATGTGTCTGCAAACGGTAAAATATTTTACAGATTTTTCTGCACCAGAAAATAAAACGCAGTGATGTGAAAATATTTTCAGAACTTAAAATCTTCTTTTAAATCGCGAAAAAAAAAAAATAATCCCAGCAGTATTCCAGTGTGAAGATTACCTGCGAACGATTTTGCCTGCAATTTTTAAATACGGATGACTGCTGCTATTGAGTAGCTGCGCTCGCGACATATTTGTCACCCGGTCGCTGGAGGACTGGTATCGTAATTGCAGTTTTGCAGCACGTCCCGGCAGACACAAATGTTTCCAATTAGAGAGCCGTCGATCGACTGCAGCCTATCAGACCGCAATGGCGTTGTGAGTACAGCATCGACCTTCATTACACGCCAACCGCAAATCACATCAGACGAGAACGGTCCGCAAGAACGCAAAACGACACGCGCCTGTGATCCACGCAACCCTGCGAAACAGCCGAGTGCACCCATAAAGGAATCGACGCATCGAGGTTGTTACAGTATGTGAAATTACACCTTTTTGTTTTTATATTCCTAATAACACATTTTCATACCGTAATCTAGATATAAAACAGATTAGCTTCAATTCTACAGTGAATTTGTTACAAACACGCAGTTAGTCTCTTTTATATTAACATATGTAAAAAGACAGTAACGAAAGAATTTGATTTCTCTGAAAATTTTGACTGATATTCAGGGGATTCTATTTTTAGGTGTCTTCCGTGTTCCATTTAAGTTTCTTTTCTTTAAGTGACAGTTAAAAAAATATATTCAATTGTTAAAAACATATTCATTTTAAGAAATTGTAAGGCAATATCTCAGATTGCTGCTAAATTCAAAGCTGCGTAAACATTTAGAATTTTTGGATGTGTTGACGGAATCGTGTTACCTGTAAGACTAGCTTTGCAGGTGACACTTGAAATTGATTATTTTTTTCTCCCTCTCAGATCCACAGTAAAGCTATATTTGCCCACTATTTAAGTAACTATATATTAAGAAATATTTTTTAGTTTCCATTGTCGTTTGTTGTAATTTTTTATCATTATCTCTATTACTCTTTTTTAAATAAATCTGTTCTTTACAATCTTCATAATATTATGGCACTCTATGTGAGAGACTAACTTCACATTCTTAGCAACTATAGTAGAAAATTAAAACTGACACTCCTTGCAGGAGTCTACTGCAGCTTTATTATATTTCCTTCTTATCCTGGAACACAAGCTGAATTTGAGATTGTTTATTGTGTTGCTTTTAGGTAATTCCAAAGTTTTTCTTACCATGCTTCCTTTCCATCAATAGAAAATTAACCCCTCCTCCCCATCCTTGTCCCCATCCCCATCCCCATCCCACCTCTAATAAAATCGACGCCATAAGCCATAAGTAAAAAAAAAAAAAAAAAAAAAAAAAAAACAACAACAAAACGGTAAGTGAAAAGACGAATGTATAAATGTCTGGTCTTAAAACTGTTTTATCACTATATTGATCGCATGCGAATTGTCAATGAACTTCAAATATGACATATTTATAGCATCTTCTAGATCCCAGACTTGTCAGCTTAGTTATTTACCGCTAATCGTGTTCTTTAAAAGACTGTACTTCTTACTTATAGCCTTCATAAGCTTTGAAATTACTGCACAATGGTTTTTCCTCTGCTAGTATTTTTATTTCGTGTGGCATACTTCTGGCTTACATTGCAACCTTCATATCAAAATAATCATATTGTGTTAATAGTGGTTATTAACTAAATGGTATAATTTACATGGCACAATACAGTTTGTTAACTTTCATTTTGGGGTAATATATTGCGGCTAATGTTATTTCGTACACTCTGGATACTTGCACGTGAATGTTTTTCTTGCATGATACTACACTGTCTGTTGGCTACTATTTGTCTGATTCATGAGATTCTAACATCTTAGTTCATCAATTAGTTTCCTTCAATCCAAAATTCTTTACAAGGAATGCATATTTGCTCTAAGAAATCAATGTCACTTATCTCTTCGATTTGTTCAAAGGAATTGATTGTATGCTAAAGCATCTTCTGGAATAGCTATCAATTATACTCCCTCTACTGTTACTTCAACTATTGTTCTCCTTATATCTATTTAATTCCGTCATTTTATTTTTAGTGGTAATTGAATATGTCGTAATCTCGTAACCTTATTAGTAATATGGAGTATTAAATAGTCGATTTACATACATTTGGTTAATTCCACGCAGTAAAAAATAAAATTAAAACTTCTTTTCCTTCCTCACATTTTCTGCTTAACTGTCTCTTGAAACTTTTAAAATTAACAGCTTTACCTAACCGTGAGGAATATATAGACTATTTCCATTCAGTTTATATTCACCAGTAAAAAGGCATTATTCAGTTCTTGAAGGCATAAAGTGGCTCCCTGTACCGATAATCGTTCAGTTGCTCTATTTCGCCTCCATCTTATATGTGATAACAATGTTCACCATTTTAAGAGCACTTGATATTCGTTTGTAGCAGACTAATACTTTAGGATATCAATCCTTGCAGCATAGTTGACATATTATCTAACAGCAAAATTGCCGATCATACGAGTATTCGACCTAGACATAGAATGGTGTCCGTACTAAAGGCCCTTAATGTTTTTGTTATTATTATTGGCATTTGATCGCATGTCATACATCCCTTCTAGAAACATAGATCAATAGAATTTTAATACTGTTATCCTACAATCATTCACAATTTTAGCGAATACACGAACAGAACATTTTTTTTACAAGAAATTCATAAATCTAGCTTCAGGTAACCGGGGCGCAATAATCTTACGTTACACACAAACAGAAATAACATTAATATTAAAAGCCAGAAGAAATAAAACTGACAGGTTAGAATAAGACTGTTTCTAATACATCGTTAATAAATCCTTATGAAGCGAGGAGATATTTTCCACAAGATTTTGAGCCTTTTAGGCTTTACAAGAGCACACACACACATACGTCAGCCCCCTCTTCTGAAGGAAACCCAAAGAAAAGCTGCCAGGCTTAACATCCTAACAATCACCATTATCGGTGTCATAATCGTTCAATCCGTATGTAACGCATAGAGGCTTGGGATATAACCCAGTACTTTGATGGACAATCTGGTGATTATGAATTGTACACTATCTCTTCAAACCTGCCTGCCAATACCTGATTTCCTGAATTTCTTCATTCACCAGGGAACTCATCCATCTGCGTAAAATGGGTCCCAAGCTATATACGAGTGTATGTCTGAATATAAATTACGCGCGAAAGAAAATGACGTATAGTTTCTACAAAACAAGGACAATACTCTCACAAAAACTAAGCTACTCCGTTGAAAATGGTTTCCAGTTCCACACACACACACAGCTATGTATATATCTGCGTGTGTGTGGTTATGGAACTGGGAACACCAGTCAGATATTTTGTCGGATTAATTCTCCTATCTGTCCAGTGGTTCATTACTGCAAAGTGTAAACGACTGGCAACGGTAGGTGGAAAGTTTCCGCAGACACTTTGTCGGGACGCAGAGGCCACGAGCTTGCCGACCTTGTTGTAGGAGGCGTCGAGGCGCGGCTATCGGCGTCCGTCATAAGGCGAGCTCTCGAGAGCACCGTATGTTCCCATCTGCTCGGCGGACGCTAAGCCACCTCGGAGGCGAGATTGCTGCCACAGTGGCTCCGCTCTGCGGCGCTCCGGGGAACTACTCCTTCTACTCCCGCCGGGTGTTCCCCAAAGGTTTTTTTTTTCCGGGGCCTCCACCCTCCCCATCCAGCCCTGTAGCACTACTACCCCTCTCCCACTTTTTCCGACGGCAGGTAATCTTTATGGAAATTCGAGATGAAGTCGACATGTAGTTTGCGCTGTATCTCCCTCAAGTAAAGTGGGTGAAGGGACGGCGGTTGGTGGTGGGAGGCAGAATTCGAATTTCCGCTCCGAATATTCATCGCGTCTGCTTCTCAAATAAAACTGCCGCCTTCCCCGTGCTCCTGGCGCTCTTTTATGCGGTCTCCCTCGGTTTCGCGGGACGATGGACGGGTATCGCTTTAAATAACCACGGTCGGCCCCACGCAGCCGCCTCAGACCCGGCCTATTTATAGCCGCGTAAAGTGGTTTCCTTGCCGCTGAGGGACAAATGAAATTAGTCCCCGCAGTGTAGTGAGGCCGGGGAGATCATACGATATCCGACGTCTGATGCTGTTTCCTTGTGGTTAGCTTTTAGAGGAACAAACGAACGCAGAAGGAACTTGGTAATACATCGATCACCTCCACGTGCAAATGTTGTTTAAAAACAGTAGTGGCTATGTTTCCTCTACTTGTGGACACTACAAGTGAAATACTATGACGGTAAAAAATATGATAAGAAAATTTAAATTTTTTCCATAGTTATTTTACGGTTATCAATCACTGCTGTTCGTCTTTTTGCCTGTTTAGTAAAGGAAGACAGTAATTTGTCGTTTAGGTTTTCAAGTTTATTACATAATTGTGTGATAATTCTGGTCATGCCTTGAGCCCGTTATCTGAAATTCTTCCAGATATTTATACATTGGAGTATATTTCAGTTAAACATTACAAGAATGTTCGTTATCCAAATAGAATTGCAATTTATGTGATCTTTGGAAAATTTTGTTACGAAAAAAAAAAAAAAAAAAGATCATGGCAAAACCGAGAAACCAATGGAAACTCATTAAATTTCTATGCAGTCTTCAGTGGTAATAATATTTTAAAATATTTTTAAAAAAAGCAATAGTCGTACCGGTAAATGGCGAATGCCAGTAGATTAACACAACTTTTTTTTTTTACATTGTCACTGTATCATAATAATCTGAATATCTTATTTTCGTACAAAAATGTAGAAAATAATTTCTTAGAAGGATTGAAAGCCGAGAAGCATTTAAAGAGAGTGTTTATATTAATCAACAAAATTCTTTACCAGTGCAATTAAGTAATTGCGAGTACATACTAATGTTAATGATTCTTTATTACAAAATTTGTGATGCTTAAGCCGTTTACGATCTATTGTTGTTATGCTGGAGCAAGTTGTAAGCAGTTACATGGTCAAAAACCGTACTTTGTCTCGCTTATGCAAATTTAACTAGTTCTACTGATTGTGGATTTGAAAATAAGCATATGCTTTGAACAGGAACAGAAATTGTCATAGGTTTTAATCGAATGTTTTGGGCTTTTTTTTCAGATAAGGCGCTGAACAGCTCAAGTAGATATTTTTACAAAGGGGACTAAATGTTGTGACAGGTAAGTGATGGTAGAAATACAGACATACCGTTTTTTTAAATGCGAATACTTGTTACTATCTGGAAGCAACACAAAAAGTGTCTGCTAAAAGCGTAGCCATTCTGGGAAATTAGTTGCATAAGGACGTTAATTTTTGTTTGATATTGTTTTCGACCCTCTACATCATTAGAATCGGGAGAGGACTGGGGATACGAAACGTCAAGGAATTCTGGCACTGCCATTTGAAGGATCAATAATGGAACTCGTATGGAGTGGTTTCGGGAAATCATGAAAACCGAAATCAGGATGATGGTATTTGGGGTCGCACCCACGTCCTCTCGAACGCAATGTCCGAGTGTGAACTGTTCATACTCGGAGCTCGGCGAGGCTGTAACAAATCAGTCCTAAGAAGGAAGATAGTTACAGAGTTTAGCTATTAGAGAAAGCTTCACTGTGATGTAAAAAGTGGTGATTCTACCTGTTCCATATCACCGATTTGAAAGTGCACCATTCTAGCTGCTCTAAATTCTCAGAAACAGCCGAGAACTGATGTGGCGTCAGAGAGGTGATTATATTAAAATCCTCGAGAAGAATGAATGTCGTATGGAGCATCGGCTTTCAAACGGGGAAACAGAATTTTTCACTACCTACCAGTTGGAAACCAGCTTTTGATGGTGCGAGAAATGTATAATGGCTATCGGATAGACAAGCTGCGCTTTAGTAGGCAGTAGTTACAGCCAATGTCCAGGTCACTAATGGACATTATCTCGCGATTCTATAATAATGTAATAACAAAGTTGCGCCAGAGTAGAAATCTAATACTAAGTTCTCATGCTTCTTAGATCTCATGGTTCTGTTCATTTTAAATACGAAATTTGCAAACACTAAAATCGGATTATAATTTACTGTCCACTTTATTTGATCTGGTGTAATGAGCTCCAAGTAACGCGTTTCATACATCCTTTTCTTTCATTTTGCCTTATCCAAATATAAATTGCTATTTAATAATATATCACTTTTAATGCTACGTATCGATAAAAGCTAAACTTTAATTCACAATGGATCTTCCGTTAAATAATAAATACGCTAACGTGTGGTTTTCTATGAAATCACCTATTACCAGTATCTAAGTAATTTTATGCATTAAAACTTATAAAACATTAATAGTACGTGGATATCAACGTGATTGTAGAGCAAAGAGCAGTTCAAATTGGATTTACGCATACCAGCTACAAAATTACGACTACGTATAAACTTTTTCTCAGATCCAAACTTCATCTTTTTTATTGATGGCAGCTTGTCCCACATAAATTACATTGGCACTAACAAAACATTTCTCTGAAGGCTTAAAAAATTAAATATACTAAATATAGTTAATTTCTTATTAATTGGGTGTTTATGGAAATGTGTAATTACAAGCTGTTGTGATCCTCTTCCAGTACCTTGCGTAAATTATTTCGTAAAATGACAGAAAATCGTTATCATTATGCTCGATGAACAAATGGGTCCATCTTAGCACGCACGAGTCGCTCCAAAATCCATTATGGTTAGATCAATCAGTAATCATGGTGATAAACTGTAAAGTTAAGAGCATCAAAGAGTAATGTCAACCCGAGCAGTTTGTCATTGAACGTTCGACACTGGTGTCACATAGAAGTTCCATCTGTATTTAACTTCTTTCGTCCTTCGTGCATACGAGGAAACGAGTACTTTGTTGTTATGTGCAATATTTGCACTTTTGTAGCGGAGTGCGGAAATCGACAGTTAGTCATAACGGCCTCATGGATATTACTCACTTCTGCTGGCAAGTGGACCACATTTTACATTCTACAATATGACACACTGCTCAGATCTATTTCCTTGTTGTCACTTTAATTTTCTAGGTAGCAGAAGTATTATTCATAGGTCGCTTTACTGACAAAAATAATGAGAAATTATTCCACCTGCAGCTTGTGGACTAGAGTATTTTAATGGAATTATTAAACAATGTGAATAATCAGATTGAAAATATCATAACAGAAATTTCAGCCTAATGTAACTATCAAACTTATCACGGTAATAAGTATCATTTTAAATTAATCATAATTAACTGCAGTCAATAATTTGCAGTTAATTAACAACGTAATTTAAACCCATTAAATATATGAAAAATCTTCGTTTACCATTAGTGATTGCTTCCCAATATTCGTTTAAACTATTTTGGTTATAGCACACTGATAGTTCAAGAATAATCTCGCCAGAAAATAGAACATTTACCCAATTGTGTTATTAATTGGCTGTGATTCACAGCCCTACTTAACGAAACAAGCTGACAACATGTTGTTATGAAGCATGAAGTTAACGGAAGAGTTAAATTTTAACATTATTCAAGTAAGCTTACAAATTAAATATCAACCTTGCTATCAAGCTGATTTATGTGACTGTACAAATCAATTTAAGTTTATCACTCTACAGCCATTAAATAATCGTTTCACTTACAAAGAAAATGTGTAGTTCGCAAGGCCAAAGCTTAAGCTTTGTGTGAAAATAATATTCGAATTGATGTTTTACTGATGATTTTCTGGCTAAGATGTAGAAAATTCTAAAACAAATTTAAGAAACGTATCTGACAACACCTATATCGATTCAAAAATTTGCTGCGAAAACCTTAGAAAGTAACAGCTAAAGTGTGGAAGACATCCTTCACCACCTACATTAATCCTACGAAACCACTTATAATAGAAATAAATTATGAAATAAATATATGAAGCAGGAGCACTTATCTTTGATACACCCAGAGAGATAAGGTAGTTTATTAGTTGTCCCTCATTCAATTTATTAACACGTTTATTTTAAATTTTTCTGTTCTTTAATTCTTCCGCGGCAGCATAATACTTTATTCGCAATTGAGTAAGGCATTAATGCAAAGGAAATGAAGCCAACAAACGTAATGTCGTTGTTACAGAAACAGATGAGATCTGTAGTTCACGAAATTTGCCGCAATTCACCAGTCATATTTTATTCAGCAATAGCTGTAAAAAAATTAGAAGTCAGTTAATAAACTTTTTCACATTGTATAAGCAGAGTCTTCTTTTTTTCTGAACTTGCAATTCTACATTGTAACTCACAGTGCAGGCTATTTCCAAGGGGCGTATACTTCGATACTTAAACTTCTAACTAACATTGGATTTTCGTATATAATGAAGTTGGACTATACACCTTTAATTCAATATCATTTGGGGTTGACGTTACCGTGTATACAGTAATACGTACATTCTACTTGAACAGGATGAATACAAATAATATTAATTATACAGTACCGTGTGAAATCATTCTGAATATTATGCGGGGAAAGTCTGTTCCAGATACGAAATGCGCTTCTGTATTTACGTGCAGCGATCTTATAGAACAGTTCAAAATGCCGCCAGTTGTTTCAGAAAAATAAACAGTAGTTGAACGTTGGCGCAAACATTTGCTTGCATTTTTAAGAATCTAGAAGTTCAGAATTTCGTTCAGAATTAAAACGTAAATGACAATACAGCTAACCTGAAAGTACGTCACTAGTATTGCTACTAGTGACGTAAAAAAATAATACTTAATTACCAAAAATGTGGCAAAATATGTCATCAACCTCTGACACACCTGATAATATTTTCTCAACTCAATATTAAAAGTAATTAATAATTACTGCAAACACTCGTACACTGACTAACAGTTGTCATTTCAAACGCTTTTTTATTATTGCTTATAACATTACGCCTTGTTGACGTGAGGCGGGAAGGGACTGGTAAAAGGACGGTAAAGAATTCGGCCATGGCCTTATGAAGAAATTATCTCGGCATTCGCCAGGAGTGAATTGGGCAAGCCATGGAAAACCAAAATATAGATTGCCGGATGCGAGGCCAGAACATTACTGCACACACCACCCTCGTTTTTCCCATTGTATTGCAAGCATTAGTTTATGTACTGATAAGACAACCTTAACTAAAATTCATCTATTAAATAATCCTCCTTATTTACTAACTAAACGAAGGAAAATCAGAAGTGACAAGTTAATTGTGTGAAAAACAGTTTTAACTACATTACACAATTGGGTTTATGGAAGACTAAATGTATGTATGCAGAGCCATAAAATAGAGAAATTCGTCTAACTTTTCCATAATATCTTGATTAAATATGGAGATTAAAAAAATCTCAAATATGCTTGAAGCTTTGTAACCGTTTGTAATGAAAAAACATTTACGTAATGTGACTTGGGGAACTGGATGTTACTCTCCTTACACTCCTTTCGCAGGTGTCTTTTGTAAGTAACCAGTAGGCCTGTTCTTGCCTTGTGCGATCCATAATCTCGCATGTTCCACCTGGAGGACACGCATTAGTGGATGAAGGGTTTAGTGTCTAATGCGCGCCCTGGTTTCACTTAGTACTCCGAGATCTGCTCTAAGACAGCGGACGGAAGTAAGTTCACCGAGGACAATGGGCGAAAAGTTGGCCAACTTGGCTTTTAGGTGCAGTCAACAGCTGGCGTACAATGCGCTGGCGGATCCACCACGGAGAAGGAGGCTAAGTGCCCGCACCGCGGAGACATCTGCGCACAACACGAGACTACTTGCTAACTCGCTCTGCTAATTCTTTGAGTACGGTCTGTGCTTAGAACACAGGCAAGGCATATCCTCTAAACAACTAGCAGCGTCCTCTCTTATCTCATGTAAATAACGATATTTTATCTGAACATGGTGGTCTGAAATGTTTTTGACTTCAAACGTTGTCTATCACAGATACAGAAAAAAACGCAAAACATGAAATTTTGCCACAGCATAAGATTTATCATGCTAATAATTACAGATGCCTCAAACTGTGATTATTCAGAGTGGGAACGGAAAGGCTGAAACGTTTGAAAACGTCATAACTTGTAAATTTTCAATCGTTTTAATTCTCTATTTACATGATAGAGAGCATCGTCACTTGGATTTTAAAATGTTGCCATTAATACTTTTTTTATATTCCACTGAAATACAATTGAAAAACTGAGAGAAAATACCTGAAAAATTTTAATCTGTTTCAGTCCTGTTCCTGTGGTCTCTCTTCTCAACTAGGCATCGCCAGAACATCGCTTCAGAAGATACTAAAATTCTCGTATTAAAATGTTGCCGATATGCAATAATTAATCTTTTCATAAATTTTATTCGTTATGGGACATTACAGATAGACATTTTAATCTTGAAAGGTTGCTCTATAACCTAAAAAAATCGAAAATGGACAAGATATGACGTTTTTTAACTCTTCAGTCCTTCAGTGGAAGTCCTGTAGAAGCAACAAATCATCTCTGCATATCATCTGCGACTTTCAGTGCATCTTTGGATAATGCTTTTCGTGATTCTCTTAAAGTAATTAATTGGATCACCTGCTTAGAACTGGAACTCTAATGATGAAAGGAGTGACTATTCATAGATTTTATTTCTGTTTACCTAGTGTAACATAACAAACGTCTGTGCCCTGCAATAGTATCTGTGGCAGACGCCGTGTGTTACTGCTGTGTTGTCTTGGTAGGAGTGAGTCTTTGACCTCCGTCAGGTGAAGGTATGACGCGGGAACATTTTTCGGTCTAATAGTAGAAATTGTGAAAACTTCGGTGAAGTGGATGATGGAGACTTGTAATATGTGGAACTCACTGTTTTAAATGGAATACTGTGTTTTCAAGTGCTTGTAGAGCGTTAAGAGGACGATAGTGAATCTGGGAGTCTATTTTGTAAGCCAACCTCTCTTATCCCACGAATCTGTGGTTTTCGAAGAAGAAGTCCGATTCTTTGTTGATATATTGTTCGGTGGTGGTACTTTCCGTCGGTGAGGAGGCAGAGGTTAATGAACTAGAATAAATTTTTTTGGTAGATATTCACTCTAAGCTGTATGACTCTCTCATTTAATAATCCCGACGAAGAACAGTACCTAAACCTGGTGACCGCGGCTCAAGTAACCTTTTATTTAATTAATAATAGTTTGTGTTCAATAAGTTACTTTTAATTAAAATCAATAATCACCAGAACGCTTTCACTAGAAAGTTAAATTATTAAAGGGCCTTGTAACGTTTCAACTCTTGGTTTATTGCTTTTAAAGAGCCTTTTGAACTAGATCTACTTAATACAGGGGTATACTACACAAACATTATCACCCTAGAGCGTGTTTCGATACAATTATAATTATTTCACATTACTTCTTATCGATTTTTCTGTATCCTCTTATGAAAGGTCATATTATGCACCGTCTTTTATTATTCATCCAGTTTCTGTCATGGTCTCTTCAGTCGTATGTCCCTTTACCTGAAAGGAAATAATCAAAATCCACCTTTTCTATCTCTAGCCTATATTTAGAGAGATTAATCCATTTGTTTACCGGTTTTCACTCTTTGTATATGTATCTCCTATCTCCCATTTTACTTCTTGCTGCCAAGAATGCTCGAAAAACAATACTACTTTTACAGTCATTCATGCAAAATCGTACATGTAATACGTTAATATTTACATATACACTCGCGTTGGCATGATGTGTGTCCGTTACAACCTGAATAAATTTTTTTCGAGAAACTAACCGATTGAAATCGTTGACGAAACACGAAATTTCGGCTGTCAAAGCCTCCACCTCCATTTTCCGGAGAAAATTGTTGTGATATAAAATGCTGGAAAAGACTTCATTCTTAGATAAACTTTAAACATATTTTTTTAAATAAAGATAAACCAAAGAGAGTCGTCTTTCGATACTGTTATGTTTAGTTGGTTAAAAATAATACTGTGCCCTAACATAATTTACAGTGAAGATATTTTAAAACTTGTCGTAACCACACCGACGTTAATGTGAGTTAACCACCCAGTTACATACATTAACACCACTGGTAGTGTATGTGCCTACGTCTGCTGGCTCGTAAACGAATACCCCTGGTGGACGGACGCCGTATTACTCGGTCATAATGGGCGGGCTCTTCTTCACCATTATGCGCGGTCGGACACGGGAAACATCAGTCACGCATTACAGTTCTGCGGAGCCGTCCTAATATTTCTTGATCTCGGTAATAAACGCCGTGCGTCCTAGAGTACGGGCAATCGCAGAGTGCGTGTTGTCTGTCTATTCTCCCCGGCATCATTTCGGCTTTGTGTGTGAAGTCATTAGCCATTCATACAGCTTTCACGGGAGCCAAACACATTCATCCACATTACCTCCCTGCTCGCAGGGGATCCTGGTATATATTTATACGTCGCCGGTATCCCATAGCCCACCATAACGGAAACTTTATAAGCGTAATAAGGCCAGCTAGCTAGCTTTGGCCGAGGTAGCTCAATATTGCACGCCTTAACTCGCTGCAAAGAAGGCATATTAAACTGGCAAGCAAAGTTAACTCCGAGGAAGGGGTGTGGTGCAGCCAAATGGGAAACAGACGTCAGAGCTGTTGACATTAAAAGTTTACGCGCGTGCTCTTAACTCGTACTTAGTCCCGCGCTGGCTTACGGCTGTTAAAATTTCATGCACTGTCCTTGGCGTCAATATTAGAATATTTTTTGCGGAATGTATGCTGTGTACAGCTTTCATTTAGTATGGACTCCTGCAAAAAAAATCACTCCATTAATTTTTCTAATAAATTAATGTATCGTGTTTCAATATTTAGATTCAAATATCAAGAGATGTAAACTGTAAAAAATCGAAATAGGATGAAGTTGTAATTACAATAACTCGTACGCTCTTTATTTAGTATCAGCGTCTCACTGTACTATATCCATGAACCAAGGCAGCAGAGAGGAATCAAAACTGACAAATACAGAAGATTTATAGTGGTTTGAACACCTCTGCATACAGAAATAGCACACTGGAACCGCGTAGCAACAATTACTAAATGGTATGTGTTTGAACCAAACTCATTTCATTAAATAATAACTATAAATCATAGAACGATGTTACATTCATCAGACATACTAATTTATGTTCTATTAGTTCAATGTCAATTACATGTCAGCAGCCCAACTATACTGAAGAGTGAATGAAAAGAAACGTTTTGTGAAAAAACACAAAACAATTATAGATACCTGAATTACGAATAAAGCAATTGCATAAAAAATTATAATAACAAACTCACGACTTAAAATCAATCCAGGAATACAAAATATTAGACGTTCAAGCAAATGATAACTTCTTCAATTTCCTTTTTTCATTTTCACTTTCAGGAAAACACAATTACTTTTTGTCACAGCGTGAAACTTAAATTCAAGAGAAACAAATAAAAATAATGTAACGAAATTCCGAAAATAACTGCATAACGTCGCGAAAACAATTCACGAATAGACCCCACCGTTGACTACAAGGTATAGTCTTTTTCATTTCTTGTACTTCATCTTCATTTATGACATAAACGCCAAGACAAAATAATTAACTCTAATAGTACTATTTGTTTGTAATGTTGCCATGTAATGATCAGGTTTTTTAGAGTGAGATTTTGTTAATTTGAGAAGTAAATGATATTAAATTAACGACGCTTATCTTCATTATTTTGTAAACACTAAAGGACAGAATAAATTTGTATTAATAGTTTTAAATTCGTATTCTCACACTGAACTAGTCAGAAACACATATTTGGTAATAAACAGCTTCCATTAAGGGTTTTATAGTGATTTTCAACAAATCGAATAAAGTCTCTGTAAATTACAATATACAGTGGTATCATTACTATACTTATGAATACAAAAAAGATGAGTTTAAATTGCACTAAAAATGATGGTAGGCAAGTAACATAGGCAACTTGAACTCTGTATGTAACGTTCAAATTACAATAATCTAGATATTTTAGGGAATTTTAAAACACTTTAGTCTGATGAAACATGGAGGCTAATAGTTTATTATTATTCATACTTTAAAACTGTTTGACTTGATTATATTTTATAAAAATGTGAAATTTTAAAGTTAACATTTTTTCATCTTTTTTCAAAAGAAATTCCAGCCTGTATAAATGATGAGAATGAATTACTCGAAATTGGTAGAAGCAATGTAATTTGAAGATATAGAAGTTACATGATCCAAATAGTAATTACTTGTATTTAATTAATAACGTCCAGAACTCAGAAAATATAACGTAAACGAGAAAAATTTCAGCATCTCCTTTAAGTGTAGCGCTGGCGGTCACACACACTTCCCGTACATTAAACACACCACGTTTACTAACCAACTGAACCTTTACTTCGATCGTGGCAGGTGTGATATCTTTTCGGTCAGTGACAAGGTCGAAAATCTACCCTTTGTGAATCACATACGTTTTAGATCCAACCCTTTCCCTGTGCTGAGGACAGAAATGAAGGAATTTTAAAATCTTTTTTGGTCTGATATCTTTCAAATCTCAGAGCACATTTCCAGGAACACAATGGGATTCCTCCCTCGTTAATGTTTCCACAGACCTCTCACTTTTGATGCGCAAGTGAACTGTCATTGCGGTTCCATTTCGATCTTATCTTTTACTGTAGGTGACATAAATACGGTTTTAACTGAGTTGATAAATTAAAAATTAAATTTATGAAAGGGTTTATAAAGCATATTTTACATCCATGTACTTGTCTATCTAAAAGAAAATTCACATTTCCATGCAACTGTGAGATATCTGAATACCATGTTTTTTTTTGGTTTTTTCTTGTATCAAACTGAATAAAGGGAATTTAATTTCTCAGCAATTCACCATGTACGACTCAAATGACTTTATTTCTAATAAATTTAACCGAACTTGTTCTGTATATTTTTGCATCCACAACCGATTCAATAAAAGACGAATACCTTCCATTGAGTACAAATTGCAGTGACAACTCTTTTTTCTGTTTTTCACCGCCTGTTTCCTCTATTAAACCTGTTTTATGTCTACTAATATACAACCTGTATGTAGAAGAAGCAATAAAGGAAATAAAATAAAATTTTAATGTGGCATAAGTGTTCAGGGAGAAAAAATCAGTATGCTACGATTTGCTGATGACATTGACTTGATAGCAGAACGGGCTGAGGATATTGAGAACTTACTGAATAGCATGAACAAAATACTGAAGGAAGATTTTGGACTGAATATAAATCAAAGCATGACAAAAGTGATGAAATTTAGCAGAAATGATACCAATCACAGTAGATCTGATGCCATAGGAGAAGTACGTGGATTCTGCTACTTGGGAAGCAAAATTACAAACGATAGCCGAAGCAAGAATGATGTTAAAAGCAGAATAGTAATAGCAAAAAGAGCCTTCATGAAAAAGAGAAATCTTTTAGTTTCAAACATTGATCTAGGAATTAGAAATAACTTTTTAAAACTCTTTGTGTGGAGCACAGCACTTTACTGTAGCGAAACATGGACTTTAGGAATACCGGAAAGAAGGAAAATTGAAGCATTTGAAATGTGGTGCTACAGAAGAATGCTGAAAATTAAGTGGACAGACAAAGTAAGAAATGAACGAGTTTTGGATTTGATGGGTGAGGAAATAAGTTTGTAGAAGAAGTTTACAGAAAGAAGAGACAGGCTGGTAGGTCATATCTTGAGACATGCTGGATTGATTAATTTGTCAGTGGAGGGATCAGTCGAAGATAAGAACTTTAGAGGAAATCAGGGATTAGAATATATGAAGCAGATAATTGAGGACGTGGGTTGTCAGGGGTATGTAGTCATGAAGAGGCTAGCACAAGATAGGAAGGGATGGAGGATTGCATCAAATCAGTCGAATGACTGGTGACAGCAAGAAAAAAATGTGTATTATATCCATTAATGTAGAAGTGAAGTTCATTTAAATGGGAAGTTTATCAGCTGAACGCCAAAAACTCCTGCAAACAACATTGCTTCAAGGTGAGATCAAAGCGTACCCCCTGTGGTGTATTTTGCTTTTTGCTATAGTTAACGTCAATTCAGTAGCGAAGGCGATTAAAAAATGATCTAACTCACGGGAGGGAGGGATGAAATTCCATTTTCCTGGTAACTGCAGTTGTGTTTTGTATTATTCTACTTGTAAAATGTGTTGATTTTGTTGGTAGAAACTTCTGTACCACGATATTAATCTAAATAATTACTGCTTTAAAACTACATAAAACATCTTTTAAGAATTGGGATGATCTATTGATCCGCTGAGTATCTGGGTAGTTATGCCGGCGAGAATAGGTTTACAGTAGATGTGTTTGTAACGCCACTGCCGAGTCTTTTAGATCGGGCAGTTTAGAATGGGACGGACGTAGCGGCTGTTTCCCCACACGCCACTCTGGCTAGTAATTGATCGTTAATTTATGTTACATGAACCGGTGCTCGGTTGTGGCCTGTTGCAGCTACTCTTGTTGCAGCGTCACCGCCGTCGGCATGGCTAATGGATGCGACATGGCTGGAATAATTCAGCGGGACGTGGACAGATCTCACTGTCCGCTGAAATACCTACATCACCACTTAACTATGCCTCCGTGGCCGCGTATTATTCAAGGAGTACAGTTTCCATAATTACGTGATGTTACATTTGATGTATACATCGAAAATTTCAGTAAGGATATGCGCTGACCTCTTGAGACGAAAAACAAGCTGCTGTATTTGTTGTTCGACATTCTAGTTCACCGTGTCAATCTTTATTGATCATTGTAATAACGCTTAGCCTATTTAAATATCTAGTCGTTAGCTTACGTACTGCATAACACTGAATGTACCTGTATGTAATTATAAATGACGTATTTTTCTTTTAATCTTATAAATATTGTTTAATTGAAAGCGTTAGTTGTCTTTTGAATCATACCAAATTGTTGAAGATTTTACTCTTGTGTCTCAAATGAAATTGTGAGAAATGTAGAGCTGCTAAAAAATGTCCTCGGGGTGTTCAGCCGGTTAGGTTGTGCTGTGCACGACTTTTCGGCAGCTACGTTCGTTGTCTTAATCAGTGTTAATGGTATATCGAAATGGTTACTGCGACAACATGTCATCGACTATGATTGACTTGCGATTCTGTCTCATATGTAGTTTACGACCTACCCAATTATATGGCGGCTGACTGTACACCAGCGATGTACGTTGTAGGCAATCAGAGGCATTTCGAAATATTGAAAACTGATAGAGATTAATTGTAATTAATGGCTTAGCTACTTCAATTTAACTAAAAAGCAATCGATTAAATAAATCGTTGTTTTTAGTATATCGTGAACATTAGTAGTTATTGTCAATACCGAGAGGTGTGTCGATAATGAAGCCTGGAGCACAGTACAACCTATACACACGATACGTGGATGCGATACTACTTTGAAAACAGCAATTTATCTTCTTTATTGTGGTCCAGGGTTCACTACAACAACACGGTAGCGCTCAATAATTTTAGAATGAATACAATTTGTTTTCTGTTAATAATTTTAGGCTCTTAAAAGAGCCTTTTGTCGCTAAAAATAGCGTTTTAACTCCGAAATGAGCTGTTCGCGGAGCTTTGTATTTTCAAAATAGGTCAATCATTCTATCAATAATTCCATTCTTCTTTCATCAACACATCGTTTTAGCGATTTCAAATAGCATCAAACTGTTTCAATTTATCACTATACATGACATCAGGACGGCACAAGCGAATGAAGTCAAGGAACTAATGTTTTGGGCAGCCATTAAAAAAAATGTGATTTGAATTCTATCTATATATTTAAACTGACTGCGCCAAATAACTTCTCTTATATATCTCGTCCATTTCATTTTTTACCCTATCAATACTTGTATGTCCATATAAATTTCGTAAAATTGGCGTCTAGACTGATTGATCCCTGCAATATTTATCGAGTAGTTATGGAAATAAGTTTACTCGTAGTGACGTATGTGATTATACAATAAGTACCTAAATCATAACGTTCTACTTTTATAAATTACTAAGTAACAGTTATAAAAAAACTGTCTCGTATGTTTACGATATAATAAAAACAAATATTTATTTAATCGATCGCTTTTATGTTAAATTAAAGTAATTACGCCATTAATTACAATTAATCCATACCAGTTTTCGATAATTTGAAATGTCTCTGGTTGCTTACAACGTACATCGCTGGTGTACAGTTATCCGCCATAAAAGCGGGTAGGTCGTAAACTAGAACATTACCCCTATATGTAGTAATGGTGGCTACCAGACGCATATGAGGCCCGGTGCGAAAGCTATTCCCCCATTGGCCGTCGCGAGGCAATTACAGTCGGTGTCGTACATTACTCTAATCCGAAATGGGACATCATTTCAAACAGTTGTCACAGATCACACGTAATTGTTCATGACCCAACATATAAACTTTTCAGACTAAATATACTTTCACCTGATGTTGTGGATCATTATTTTGTTATTTTGTAGAGTAATTAACTGCTAGGAACATTAGTATAACTTTGAATCTATTCCCACTACAAGATAAATTGATAGCATTTTTTACATATGAATTATTTGTCTTATATTTTCGAAACTGACTTTCTTTCTGAGAGGGAAGAAGAGCGGAGCAGTAACCATCAGGTACACTTTGAATCTCTATCGGTATAAAATAACACAACTTTTATATTTATTCTTGTTAAATTGTGCCTCCCACTCGCCTGGTTTTGTGAGTAAACTGGCTGGGCGGTACGAAATTGAATATTACGGATGACAAGTTGGTACTCTACGGACATTTATCGTTTTTTTTTTTTTTAACTATTTGTTGATTATACACTAAAGCGGATAGACGTCGTAGGAAACGCGACATGTGTTACTGAAACGAAATGAAATTAATCTTCATCGTGTATACAGACAGAATAAAAATGTTTATTTTAAAGTTATTTGTTTACGATAAAGTGTTTAACACGGTATACAAAAGGTAAGGAATTTTAAAGTAAGTTTCCATTTGAACATTTTAGCACATGTGGATTTTGTACATGTAGGTACTGGTCTGATTGAATACACGTCTCTGGTAAAGCGTTACTAAACGATGCAAAAATATTTACTTCAGAATATATTTCATATATTTTATGGTAAAGTAGATGTTGGTATTTGTCTGTGAGAGTTAGATTTGTTAAAAAATAAGTATTACGAGAGATGATGTCATACGGGTTGAGTAACCGGGACGTACTTTTGGCAGATAAAGCTTAGAAAGGAAGAGACATCGTGTTCTCTCTGCTATCGCATGTACCATGACAAACGCTGTACTGCAAAAATAATGTTTGAGATTACAACTGTTCCCAAATTGGAGCACCGTTTGATCAGTTTTAACAGTGTGAGGCATATTATTGTTAACACGGCAAATCGAGCATAAATCATGTCGTTAGCACAGATTTTTGTATTTCGGTGTCAGGTAGCGTAACCAAAGCTTACAGTCTTAGTAGTTCCATTTATATACCATTTATGTAACATTATGTTACATTGCTTTGCTAGAGCTCATCCTTATTCTAATTTCCGTAATAATCATCCGTTTTCACCAACATTAGATATTATACATGTAGTTAAAGTTACTGGATATTTTTAAAAAAATTTTTTACTTGTGTTAAGAATAAAAAAAAAAGCCGTAGTTTAACACAAAGATGCCAGTTACGTGAATTTCCACACAAAGATCTTTTGTCGATAGACTGGAAAACTTTAGTCAACCAGTAACATGGAAACTGCAAGTCATTGATCACTAGTTTTTATTAATTTACTTTTAATTTCGCTGTTGTTTAAGATTATTTTCCACCATGTAGAAAGACAAAGCAATAACATCGAAATGATAAACAATGAAAATATAGACTTAGGACTGGGGGATAAGAAAGCTTCGGTTAAGTTTTTGTATTAAAATATTATCGTGCATTACGAGAGGAGAAAAGTAATATGAGCGTAAAATCATAGGTGAGGGCTTATATAACGCGAAGATCCATAGTTAAATGACAGCAACAGACAGAATGAACATGATGGTTTCTTGTAGAAACGTCTCGTTTCTGCCAGTGTTTGTTAGCGAAATCAAAAAAGTATAGGAACGGAGACTTTCCCGGGGTATGATTGCAACAAAGCATCTGTAGTGGTCGGCAATTAAGGTGCCGTGCTCCTCTTATATACCCAATGGTTCTCCGTGCATGTGGGAGGTGGTCATCTAGCAGCACCCTATCTGTCGCTACCCTCACCGCGGGATCCCGGGATGTGGACAGACCTTCACGTTGCTGCTGTCGCACCCTGGTACTCCGCCTCACCAAACCATTACCAACACCTGTTACTCACAGCTGATACTAATTATAATGAATTGACAAGATTCAGGACCATCTCAACGGCTGCGACGGTGCGTGGAACCAGCTGTAAGTTGCTGCATGATACCATTTTCATAAAAATAATCCATCACTCATCCCAGCCTCACAGTACGAAATTCGTCGCGGTACTGCCTGTGTCTTAGCCAGCCATTCTTATTTCCTCACCCAACTATCGTAGAGATTTTTTTCCCAAGGGTAAAACCGTGGCACTTTCATCATTCTATACTGTCTCTTCTTTCAAAAATTTCGTCGAACAGAATCCGATGGACCTATGTAAACTGGTGGAACCCTAGACGCATGGATTACATCACTCTAATGCATGCGCTGAGGCGAACAATAATAACTGGTGGCCATGACCGCCATGCTAGAGGGGTTGAGTATGGGTGCCGCTTTTTCCTTTTTTAATTACGAAGTCCCGAAGTCCTACATGGGTGCCCACTGGCAGCCAGCTTTCGGGCGCGGAAATCATTGGTTACATAAGAGAGGCACAGCACCTGAGCTGTCTCATTAAGACCCTCTGATCAGAAAAAAGATACCCGCAGTACAATACCAGTAGTGCCATAGATATCAGGCTGAAGGACAACTTGCGTACGACTGTACCCAAGAAGAGTGATGTGAGCATTGTGGAGAAAATCAGCAAGTTGCGTGCTATCAAGGCATGAACCAGTGTGCTGAGACTACGATGGACCACATGTTCCTAGCTTCAGCCATTGTCCAACGAGAAGGCGGGCCCGTGTAATAAAACGTTAAGTTTGTCTCCTTCAGCAGCCTGCAACAGCGGTTGAACTCAACAGCCTACCAGATGATAAAAAGCATGGACAACAGCTCCCTCCGCACAGACATGGCCCCCAAGGACCTGTCGATGCCTCGCCTGACACGTAAGAACGTCAAATCCCTCAGCTATCTGCCACAAAAAGGCAGCCGTCCAAGTCGTATCCAGCACTGCAACCACTGTCGCAGCTGCCACTCCAGAGTTGGGAAGGAGGACCATACTGTTACACTCAAACAACTCATGACCAAAGGGATTACCACCATTAGGTCAAGTGCTTCTACCAACAACTGACAGACTGTATATCCAACTTTTGACGTCAAAAGAAGCCATGTCAAAGAAACTACCTACAGACAGCAGTCATAAGAAAAAATCATATTTCTGTGGAAAAATATGATAGCGCAAAGCTATCCAGATGAAGCTGCTGCTGCTAAGTTGTCTCATTATCTCTCGATCAGCAGACCACTACTGATGTTTTAGCAGCTGCAGAATATGGCAGAACTAGTCGTCGAAATATCATGTTTTTATAACACAATCCCTGAAGACTTCATTGCTAGTTAAGAGTACTTACAACTTCCAACGATCGTGTGCTGAGCTACCAACAGGCATTGCTCAGTCGTACGTGCAACAATCTGGGTACGGCGTTTATCTCCGTGTGTTTGGTTCAGAATCTGAGCACTGTGCAAGTCCTCAGAGAAACTGTGCTCCCTCTAGCGGAACTCCTGCAGGAGTGCCTTGAAATACAGCGCGGGGGCGGCAGGAAGTGCGGGCGGGGGCTGTGGGGGCCGTTGACAGTTATTCCGGGTGGCGGCTGGTGCGGGCCCGGCCCATATGCGCCGCACCCCGTCTTTATGTCCGCCATAAATACGGCTCTGTGTGTGAGCGCCGCCTGCTGCTCTCCCAATCTTGTTTCCCTTTTACATTCATCACTGCGCGGTTGCTGCGCCGCATGCTGAGCAACCTCACTCCGCTTGTGTCTGCAGACTGCCTCATTCGGTGACCGCTTCCCTTCACGATAACAGCTCGACTCAAGAACGGGTTTGAGGATCCCACCTGGTTGCTGCTTTCGTAAGCGTTGTACGTTGCAAATTAGGAATGGCTACATCTCCAGTTCCATGCCCAAGGAATCGGGTGTTGAATTCCAGACGTCCAGGTTTCGGTTTTCCATGGTTTCCCATAATCATTACAGGTTGGTGGCGGGATGATTCCTTGCAGCCAACCGAGCCTGGTGGGAGAGCGATAATGCTCTGGCTTCACTTTCGGCAGAGCGAACATTAATTTGGTAGTATCTAGAGCAATTCTAGGCTGCGATGCATGGGTCAAATCTTGAAAAATCGTAATCCACAAACAAAGAAGATACCGAACAAAACTCTCGTGTGTCCATATTTTACTACAGTTGTGCCTTTTGGGATCCGTATCATAAGGGCTTGATTGACAGTATACAGGATGATTGAGGAGAAATGGCGAATATTAAAGTAACAGTATTAAGTAAAAATGTTTATATAAACATGTGTCCGGTTTTCATTTGTTTTGGATATACAGATGCTGGAACGTTATACAGGAAATAAAATTCAGAAGATGATCAAGAACACACAAATAACTTATTGAAGCGCTTTGTTCATGCAAAACCCACTCTTATTTTACAACAGTTTAAATTAAATGTTCGAAAATCCCAACGTTCACACACAAATTGAAGCACTTTATTGATGCTTGATATCGACACGTACAGACCCGATGCACGCGCATCTCAGAAAAAAAGATACTTTAGTTTCTACGTTACGAGGCTGATATAACCTCCTTCAATATACACCATTCCCCCTGAATCACCCAGTAGAGAAATTATAGAGAAGAGACGTTCGTTTTGTGACTGCTTGCCACACTCCTTACCAAAGAGTCACAGAATTGATTCGTAGATTGAGCTGAGATTTTCTGGCAGGCAGACGACATATGTTTCGTTTGAAATTGTTGGTAAACATGCCTAAACCCATTTCCATTTACAAGTGTGATGAAATATTTCGTCCAAAAACCTATTTTGGTTACCATGATAGGAGATATAAGATTAGTCAAATAAGATGCCGCACTGATTCTTATATGAATTATTTCTTCCCTCGGGATTAGAATGCACAAAGTAGAGTTTATTTTTGATACAGAGCATCCTCAGATATCCACAATTTTGTAAACTGAAGAGTATCTATGTGGACGTAGATGTTTGTATCCTCGTCCAGCCATCTAGATTTTGGTTTCCATGGTTCATGAAATCACTCCAGGTGAACGCAGGGAGTTCTTCCAAAAAGGATATATTGTCGAATGTATTTCATGTTCCTTTATTCAAAACCTTTTGGTCATTAGACCTTCAAATAAATTGGTGTACTGCCCCTCAAGACGAAGAAACTAGATCTCTTTCACAGGTATAACTCCAAAGAATTTCGTAAAAAGGTTTTGCCGAAAATAAAAGAAAATATTTCGGCCTTTTGTTTAAATCGTTCTTCATACATTAGAATTATGAAAATCATAAAGTAGCAGAACCTGTGGTACAGGTGTGGTGGATTAAGGTGTCTAGTGTAGCGGCCTGGTGGCTCAGTGGTTAAGGCGTCTGACTGGAGATCAAAAGCACTCCGGTTCGATTCCCTGCCTCTGGCACAGCTTGCTGTGTAATGTGGTTCGGATTCCACTTTAAACTGTAGGTCCCCTTTACCCGGTAGGATTGCCGGGATAGGTTAAGATAGGGGTGGAATGCGCAGCCAATAGAAACCCTGTCACCATGTCATTACGACCACACGTAATTATTATAATTTGTCTAGTACTTCCCCCTCTCCAAATTTTTTTTCTTTTTCGAAGAAACACTGAATCCTTTAAACTGGTGATTTTGAAACACATTATTTATATTTCCAATAATATTTATAATTTAAGAGGGAAACTTTAAATTAGAGGTAATGATTAATAAAGCACCAGTTTTGAGAAAATTACGATGTTTGTCCATCCTTGTAAGAAACATAGTTCATAATTTTTTTCTAAATGAAATAGAACATTTAATTAAACTGTCATTCCATAAATTTCAGGAAAAAAGCTACTTGTTATTCCATTGCTCGCCTTTTATCATAAGTTTAATCAAGTGAGAACTACATTGCTCAAAATTTGTAATTGAGGCTTTGATGTGCTGGAAATTTATATGGCCGCTAACTTTGAAAAGCAGAGAGAAAAATATCTCTCGGATATGTCGGAGCTTAAGAGATCGCTCCATCTTTGTCTTGCACATCATTCAATAGTTACTTATCTCCGCCTAAATAGCATCTTGTCAAAATGAACCCTCAATCTCTATCATGAGCTTTGTATTGTATAGACTGTATAAGTAAATTTTATATTTTTGAACACCACCTTCCAATTTACTTTAAAAAAGAAAATATTGAAATCGAACAATCATTTACAGCCCTATTAAACACGACGCTGACAAAGAGTAAATCGCTACTTAAATAATAACCCCTATTTTCATGCCCATGTAGCATTGTAATTAATATCTATCTATTGATCATCAAGTGCAAAAGAATTTTGTTTATTCCTAAATACGAGGTTAATGTATTTTTCTAATATATTTCCTTCTAACACCTTCGATCCATTTGGTTATGTCCTCTGTTTATTTTCTATGAACGTAAAGGGATTCGGAGACAATACATTCGTCTTCCTTTAATTAACTTTATGAACCGAAAAGGAGTAATTTTCATATTTAAGAATATTGATAATTACCATCGTCGTTACCACTTTTATGGTGTTCATTGTTCGAAAGTGGAATATAAAACCGTGGGTTGTGGGTTAGCCGTAACGCTCTGGATGGCCTAGCATTCAGTAGGACGCTGGTTCGAATCTCCAACAGGCCATCCTGATTTGGATTTTTCATAGTCTCTGCAAATAACTCGAGGCGAATGCTGGGATGGTTCCTTTATCAGACTTTCGTTGAATTGATTTCCTTTTCTAGCCCTCAATCCTTTCTCGTCTCTAATTACCTCGACGCCGATGAGACACAAAAGAAATAAAAAAATAAACGAAATATAAAATGGAGTACCTAAACTGTTGTTAGCCTTTCGTCTAAGGTTATCTATGGTGGAATGTAGGTGCAATGTCTGAAATATACTCTGACTCTGTTAAGTATCTTCTAAACTACAAGAGTGCTATGAAGAAATCGGCAAGTAGCATAGTTTCTGAGCCCTCTCTGTTCAGCCCACGACCACGAGCATCTTAGAAATAGTAAAGAACGCTGCCTTAGGATAGCCACTTGCTCAGGAGACACACATAGACGTCATCTTACGAGCACACGCCTCGGCTTTATAGCGCGGAAGGCTGAAGGCAGTGAGCCCGCAAGCCGGGCAGTAAATACGACAGAGTCCGCCACCGTCGCTGCTTCTTGTGCGGTAGTCTCTGCAATCAGTATAATGCAGTTAGGAGCTGCAACCGAGCCTTCGTTACAGCCACAACATGTCTCTACTATCCGCCTTCGTTTCAGTTCGGGATAACTACGGTTGGCCTGGTTCACACTAACGCGATTAAGGTCCCTTGCGGAGGTTAAAAAGCTGCCAGTTTCCTCGACTCAGCCGGTGTTGAGTCCTGCTTGGGTGCATGAACAGTTTTGCCGTCGAGCAACCTTCCAGTTTATGTCCTGATAGCTGCACCCGTAATGGTCTGACGCTACTATCAATCTATGTAGTAGTTTGTTTCTGCATCTAACGTGCACCCTGGATACCGGATTTGTGCCCTTTTATGATTATTCTTCTTTGCTATTGCAAAAAATATCGTGGTCCCTTGTTCATATAGATTGTTATCGCACCGAGAAAGCGCGTCAGTTTGATGCAAACATTCGCCGGACGATGAAGTAGGAAATCGACTTCGAAACGTCACATCAAATTAAGCTTTTCCGGAGGGAGATCCGAGAAATTTGATAGAACTGACGCACCGAAAGTGCCGTAATTCTTTCAGTTCTATTGTTGTTCATTACAGAAGAATATACTATCATTCAGGAGGCAACTCGGAGCCAAAACATGTCACCAAGGAAAAACGTTAAAAAAAGAGTCTAATCATAATCTTTAGATCGTAGGCTGCGTGAAAACAAATGTTGTTCATTTGATATCGAAAGCTGTACCACTGTTTTAAAGTGGTTTTATGGAGACCACTAAGGATATCAAAATTTATCTTTTTAAATGAAAAAACAAAAGAGGGTGGAAAAGACACCAGCCACGACACAGAAGATATTGGAGGAATAAGAATCCATCAAAATTTCTTTTAACTTTTTTGTATAGCATTAAGAACCACGAAAAACTTCTACGAACTTCGTTTAGTAAGTGAGTTTCTCATATTTACCGAAATACCACCGAACGAAAAGTCATATAGTCTATGACAAATATTTCAGTGTACGCGGTGAAGTAATGAATTAACACTATGACGATACAGATGGCAGTACATACCGTAAAAAATAGTCGTAGTTTTTAACTACTACTCAATGTCTTCATTGTTTCGTTCATTGATTTCGTCAGCTACAAATGCAAGAGACAATGCATTACTATTTCCCTTAAAAAAATACTAACGAAACCATTAGTTTAAAATTGTTAACCTTGTTTCAGACCCACTGCCTACTTTGTTTTAAACATTGTTCAAAAGCTCCATGTTTCTAATATTATAGAATCTGGTAGTGCTAACAAACCAGTCCCTGAATGGAAATAGTTCGTACATGTGTGCTGGCCTAAATACCAGCAAATAGATACAAAAAAATAATTAATAAAATTACACCTGTGCATTTTTCACCCAAATGTGAATTTTAGCATACTCCAAACAGATCCAAATTTTAGTATCAAGAAATGTACAGTATTTTCCGTTATGTCTGTAAAACTCTAAGACGTCACAGTAGGCTGACAATTTCACTTATTCAATACCACTATTTGCTATCTATATGAGATACAAAATTCCAACGTTAAACATATACTTTACAATCGTTTCAAAGATCTGAAGTAAGCGCATTTCTGCGTTAGTCATGTTCGGTTTTCTTTTTTTTTTTTTCTTTTTTTTTAAATATTAGTTTTATGTTGTAAGAGAAATTTTTCTTCTCTTTTAGAATTCCACGCAAATTGATTAAGTATTTCTTTGATTAAAACTGTATAATCAATTAAAATATCATCACTTATGGAAACGAAATTAAATTACCAATCTGATGTTAATTGTATGTTTTTCAACTAAAGAAACAAAATCGTCTTACGGAGTTATTTAGGGCCAAGTGATTGTAAAATTATCTTGAATTTTTACATATCATAACAATAAGTACTAAAATAAAAACTAAAGTCGTTGCCCAGAAGTCAGTAACACGAGAGGATTAACAGATAGAAGAATGCATCAACTCACACAGGATTCCAAGCGCTAGAGGTAAGTTTTTTGAAGTTTGTTTTCGCTAGGAACTGCCAATGACCGAAATTTTTCTGAGTGCTATAGTTAACTGATGTCACATTACGGTTCTGGCTCGTGATGTTAATCTAATCGCAGAACTCCAGGCAGAGAAATATAATAAAAAATTATTGTTTTCACAAGCAAAGTTGTAAAATTCTAAATTTCACGGAATGATATGACACTTTACAACGCAGTATTTGTTAATCGTGTAGTTTCCGTATTAACTATAAACACAGCTTTTATCGATCTGATACCTATCATCTAAATGAGATATGCGAATTTCTTCACTACGATTACAATTGATGGTGTGATACATATGTTTACGAAGAAGGTGTTGCAATTATTTATTCTATTTCCATTTTTGTTTTTGGATGTGTATTGTATGAACCTTGCAAGCGAACAGGTATTTCACTTAGTTTATGATATACTTCTTATTTTAGTATTTGTTTATGGAAATTTGTGTTAAACCCACTTGTTGTAAGTTAATGTAGTTTCAGCCATTTTCTCACTGAATATTGATTGGTTAGAGAGTTTTCTATTGAGATATCTCATAACTTTTTATTTCTGAGAATGTTCCCACTGAGGCAATTGATTTGAGATTTAAGATTTTTTTGTACTTATTTTCTTCACCATTTTCTCACTTTTGATGTTTTAGTGATATCAGTTCACATAACTATTAATACGACGTTCAACATGATATTTTTTACTTTCTTCGCAAAAACTTGTACCGAGATAGATTTGCACAAGTTCTAACCCCCAAAATGAAATTTTAAATCACGTGTGACCTGTAGAGTGAATACAGTCAGTAGTGCGCTCTAGAAGTATGTTTTTTGTACTATACGTAATAAGCAGTTTAATATATTATTTTTCCGTTGTTTTTACATTATTTCGCACTAAGAATTGCCAAATTTCATTGATCAAAAGAAACAACATATCCAGGAAAGGATCTTATTCTGTAGCTCCAACATACTTAAACGGGGATCCAGTAAATTGCTATTTTCATCCGAATGCTAGGGATATTATTACACATGCGTATCGTTAAACACTTGTATCGCAGCTGTTTTCTACATAAATGATGACGGAAAAGTTGTTGTTGTAGGTAACAACACTTGTCCTTCAATAGAAGCTTGTCTACACGAAAGCGAAAATAAATGTTGGATGAGGAAAGAAGTTTGTGGAAGAAGCTTACAGAAAGAAGAGACAGGCTGGTAGGTCATATTTTGAGACGTGCTGGATTGGTTAATTTGCTAGTGGAGGGAACAGTCGAAGGTAAGAACTGTAGAAGAAGACATTAGAATATATGAAGCAGATAATTGAGGACGTGGGTTGTAAGGGATATGTAGAGATGAAGAGGTTTTCACAAGATAGGAAGGGATGGAGGATTGCATTAGGTCAGTCGAAAGACTAATGACAGCAAATAAATAAATGTTGGTCTTCAGGCTGTACACATAAATGTTTTATGTATACTGAGTGAAGATCAATTAAAAATTATGTGCTTTATAATCTTGAAGCTTGCGTTATATAAACAATCAGGAAGTATTTGAAAGACGTGATACACAATATTCATTCTTACTCAAGTAGGAATTTATCGGTGATATATTTGTTTGAATTTTAAAAACACTGAAGTGTTTCATGTTCGAATATTTTACTGAATATTTATTGGGGATATTTTTGAATAAAAATCCGTCTTCTAACAACTGTTTTTATTTTTAACTTTCATCTACCAGACGAGTTTCGCCCTTCTGGAGTGGGGCATCGTCAGTGGATATAAATAACATAATATTTTGATCATATTTGTGTATGCCAATCTAGTACAATAATTATATACAAATATTCATGCTGTAATATTGTATCATCTGTAGGTTCAGTCTGTTATTTTTCTGCTGTTGTTTTCGCATTTTGCTTTATTGGGGATGTTGTTAAAAACTACCGTTGCAATAACAATAAATGTCGTGAAAGTAGGACTGAATCTATCTCTGAGTGATATGAAAGTGAACTATTTGGAAACTATTCGTAACATGTATACACATATAATTTTATCTTTTAGTTTCCAAATATTCTGATTGTAATATTCATGAATATAAATACCCCATCGATGAAGAAAATATAAAATTACCTTTTCTGAAACTCCTACTGCGTTTAATGTTGTTATCTTGCCTTCAAGAACGGAAATTTTATAGAATATTTACCTTATACGAAATATGAAACCACACTTGTAAAATTGAAAAGAGAAACATGATAGCTGTTCTCCTTATGTAATTCGTACAGAAAGGATTTTTTTAAATTATTATCTTGGTTTATAGATGTTGCTATCATCTGATACGAAAGAAGATTAACTATAAGTATATTCCACCAATATCTTTGAAAAAAACACAGCTATACAGGCATTAACCCAGAGAGATTTCAGGAAACCATGGACGTCCGGTGCGGGAATTGAAATCGCGTCCTCCCGAGTACCAGACTGAAGCATAACCCACCTTTTAGAGTTAAATCATAGACAAAAATAATGTTTATTGTTTGAATGTATCTAAGCTTTCGGTATTTATACTCCAGCCTTCTTCAGAGAAACTGTTTATATTTACGTTCACATAGCAACAGTCGCCAAGCATCGCAGAGGAAAAGGCCGCTATCTACGTTGATGTTGTTGGAATTCCTTAAGATTTCTGCTGCCTCTTTCATACGTCGGGGCCACCACTGGTCTTCTCTCCACATTAGCCTCGTGTCTTGAAATTTTATTTCATGCCCGGTGTTAATAGCATGGCGAACGACGGCAGATTTGTCGCTGTTGTTGTATTTCTAGTGGCGGATATGTTCTTTAAGTCTCTCCGCCACTGTGCGACCTGTCTCGCCGATGTATACACTGCCACAGCTGTAGTGCATATTGTAATGCGAACCGAAGTCCTCTCGTAAATGACATGAAGATTCAACCTTCGTGCTACCTGGTTCAGAAAGCATTCTCTTAAAAATTTTGGATCTTCGTTATCGTCTACGAAACAGTTATCTTCTCGAGTGCAGTTAGTTTATGCTCTTTCGAACTTTAGGCAGCAATATCTGCTTCTAACGCTGTAACTTTTTTATATCCTCGTTATTGTTTGGCTCTTAAAACTTTATTTGCATTTTTACGAAATGCCAGTTGATTTTTTAACTGTATATTCGGGTCTAGTCAGCACAAGTAAATTTTAAGTTAAGTTATCGGTTATGGCTATCATATCATTTTCAGCAAGTCATGTATAATTTGCCAACACGTTTCAACAATAACATCACTGAAATTTTTAGTTTAGTTAGTGAATATGTGGGCGGCTATATTTACACTGAAATGCCACAGATACTTCAGTCTCCGTATGCGATTTCATAATCAGTCTACTTGTTAATTATATAACTTCATTTGTGAATTATTAAAATATTATGTTTTCGTATCACACGTTATATAACGTTTTTCCCTCGACTCCTAATAAAAGAACTTTTAGATAGATAGATAGATATGTTCACTTTGATCCCATGTGAGAATAATCTCGGGGATGTGGAACAGTACATACACTTATTAGTAATGTCAATATTACTATATAATTGATAATATTATATATTGACAAGAAGTTAGTTGTGACCCATTAGTATAATCAATATTTCCTGTAATCTACAAATACAATCCCGAGTTAGTTAGTACTTATTATGTGGAACAGTGTATAAACTTGTTACCAGCATCTAACAACCAGTTATTTTCTTACCAACCAGTTACCACAACTCATAAGCAGTCAATTACTTAAAAACCTGTTAGTATCATAATTTTTACAGCAGTTTTTAAGTGCATGCTATCCCATGTTAGTTACTATATATGAGTGAAGTTTTGTAAACAGTGTAATTACTTCATTTGTCAAAAGTTTCAACAGATAGAAAAACCATATATCATTTTAGTAATTGTGGATAACTTTGTCACCTTTCCCTTCCATACACCATATATACTATTTTATCAGTCATTCATAGTTACCAAATTCCAAGAAGAAAATTTTTTTACAGAGTAAAATTGATTCTGAAGCAGAAACTCTTTCAGTTTGGACTTAAAGTAGTTGGGTTTTTGTAGATAACTCGTAATAGAATTTCCAAGGCCTTACCGAATGGAACAGCGTCTTAAGAGAGATCGAAAGTTTCCTTAAGTTTAATATCCTTCTTGAAGCAGCGCTGAGAAGGAGATATTTGTGGATTAGTGAGGTTAAGTGGACGGATAGAAAATGTTTCAGAATAATTTACCAACAAAAATAGACTCAGCATTTATAGTGAATACTAAACTGAAAGCGACTAATTTATTGTGAATTACAAGAAATGAAAGTTACATCACTTAAGCAAGCGTACCTTTCAGTATGCAAGAAAAAATACTGAATAGAAGAAATAAAATTATCTGAGAAAATGATAAACAAGTTAAGTGTGTGAGAAATGGTTTAAGTCAGAAACATTAAAACTATGTCAGAGAAATCAGTTAGATGCTACAGTGTAAAAAAAAAAATACAATATCTAGTTCGTCAAATAAGAGCTACGTAAATTTAACTTGAATGAAATGGAATCATGTTTGATGGCTCCCGATTCAACATAGGATTCAGAATCATGGTTAAAGCCACCAACCAATGATATTCTCATGGTATTAAATAGGAAAATAGATAGGATAGTGGGAAGGGGAGTTCGAGTTGCTGCTTACATCAGTTCTAGCATAATGTTACAAAATTTATTCCCGCTTATAATACCGTGGATAAATATCCAAAATTTATTTTCCTAGAACTGATGAGAAGAGTTACGGACAGAAGCGACCAACGCACCCTGGAGTGAAATTCTCTCACTGACTTCTATTGGCACAAAGCTGACCGATATGATTACTGAACTTTATGGAAGAGGAAAGTATACCGTATCAAGCACCATGGCTAACTGAAAACATAATGATCAAACTATATGCCACTCATTAACAGTGCAGACGAAATCTCTCAGACGAAAATTACCAACAATAATACTAAAAAATACAAGAGAATCGCTAAACTTCGTTACGGTCACAAGGTCATTATCGAAAGCACAAGTTCTTCAGCCGTGTTGAAAAATCTTTTCGCCTTTGGAGTTGGCAAAAGGAATCCATATACCATTATACAAGATTAACACCCACTTCTCAACTAGGAAGTCGAAATTGACCATATTAAATTCACAAGAAATATTTCACCACACTCAAAAAATTTCTTTATCACATACAACCACACAGCAGGTGAAGAAAGTTATTGTACGCATAGAATCTAATGAAAAAGTGGTGGACAGAATTGTTATTAGAATGTTTAATGATATATTAGATGTAATTACGCCAGTTGTAACACATATTTTTAATTTTTCGATATTCAACGCAACATATCCAAATGTTTGGAAGACGGCATTAATAAATCACTACCAAAGAAAACTGTTAGTATAGAACCGTCATATCATCGACCTATAAGTATATTACCTATTATTTCAAAGGCTCGCGAATACATAGTTCATATAAGCACTTAAATAAGCGCACCAAACTGAATAACTTTCAATCCGGTTTTCGGAAAAACCACAGTACCGCGACTACACTCATAATAGTAACAGAAGACATAAGAATTGCAATAGACAGATGATAAATAAGAATAGTGATACTTTTTGATTTCAGCAACGCATCTGACACTGTTGACTTTGACATTCTTCTGTCCATACTGTGAGGATTAAATTTTTCTATTGGCATTGTTGATTGTTTCGAATCAAATTGGAGAAACCATCAACATAGTGCTACGGATGTCAATGGAAACAAATTGCAATGTGAGAGAGCTCAGACCGGGCCACTTCTTTTTTCTACACTTGTAAACGATGTGACTAGTATTTTACGTCATTACAATTATCATCTGCACGCCGACAACTTCTGGGACCTGCGTCTGTAAGAGCATGTCTCCCCTTCATATAATCGCTTACAGTGGTTGCGCGGCTACGATCGACGATTCCACACCCTATATCTCATTCATCTGAAACCTCTCGCCTACCTTTATTCGAATAACATTAACACCAAATCCCTGAACTCAAATATAGTCCCATAGCTAGGAAACCCTAAAATTCCTTCTTCATTTCAGCGTCTAGATTGTGTAATGATCTTCCCCTGAAAATTAGAACTACCAAAAAAAATTTTCCCATTTATTGAGAAAATGTTACTTGTGCTAACACTAGTTGAACAATCTCTTCTTTCACCTATAACTTATTTTTAGTATTCAATTGTATTAATATATACCATTCCCTCATATTTATTCTGCCTTCGCTACTTTTAGTTTGTTCAGCCTTAGTATTATTTAGTTTGTACCCCTTAATTATTCACTAGAATTAGCACAAACTACTAATTGATTCTCCAACGAAACATTAATATTATTAAGCATTTTACTCATTAACTTAATTTAAGCAGAATGTGAAATAAAAGTTATAAACTTTTTGTGCGTGTTAAGTGCAAATAATTTATTATCAAATGATGTAAGAGAGGGCTTGATAGCCATAATCTTTCCATTCTAAATAAACCTTTAAATAAATAGAAATAGATAAATAAATAAATTATATTGCGTAGGTGTATATAATATAGAATAAACAAATATTTGCCCGTTAAAATACTCCAGATTTGATTTCGGAGCTCAAAAAAACTTTGTTTAAAAAGAACTTTTAATTGACTTTTAAAGAAAACATGATGAATGGAAAAAATATATGTGCGTAAAACAAGGAAGGAAATAAAGTAAAAATGATAGAAGACGACATTATTCATCACAGACCTAATTGTATGAAATTATGCTATTAGCAAGTGAACATGTAGATAAATGTGAACCCAGTGATGTGTTTGAAATAATGAGTGACAGAAGGGACTAGAATATTGAGAAAATGAATTAAACAGTTTTTTGTGGTTTTTGGTTCCCCCCCACCCCCCTCCCCACCCTTTTATTGGACATACGCTTCAAAGAAGCTCGCCTATTGGCATCAAATGTGTTGATAGCGAACTTATATAGACAGTCAGGTTTAAAGTTACAATGAATGCGAATGGCAACTGTTTAAGAGGAACAGCCTTTTCAGTACCTCGCTACGGAGAAAGATCTTTGAGATGGTGTTTCAAAAGCAAAATTAGGAGTTGATCTGTAGGACCCAGAACCGGGAGCGAATTTTTTTATTTTATTTTTTACAAAATTTAGAAGATCCCTGTGAAAAGTGAGAATTCAAATCTCATTGTAACTTATGTTAAGAAGATACGAGCAGAGGAAGCATCAGATGTAGATAGTATCAATATCGTCAAATATTAGGATTAAATCACATATTTGTCAGTTCAGTTTTAATAACTAACGTAATATCTAGAATAACAGAAAGCACGGATTAAAAAACATCAGATAAAATGAAGTTAGAGATATAGGAAAGCAGGGTTCCATGAAACAAATTCAGACCTTTTATGTTAAGCTACACTGAAAAAATATAATGGTACATTATGACGTTAGCAGGATGGGATAATCAATAATAATTGCTACATGGTTTAAATGTCTAATTCCGGCTTAAAAATTAGTAATATAAAAATATTTAACAGTATTTCTACGATCCAAGTTTCACAGAATGATGAAACGAAATACTGTTTTAGCAGAACTATTAGTGAAAAATATTGATGAAGTTTAATCAGCTTTCCAAAATTTTACACTGGTAACTTGTAACAAATTACCTTAATTGCAGTGAATTCAGTTTATTCATCACTATTATTGACTTTTTAATTAATCACGGCATCTTTTTGAAATATTAATATTACGCGTTAAGAAAATTAAATATTCTCAGGTTGATGAAAATTCCTGTGTTAACCAAGGTTTAGTAATTTTGAATGATGTACTTTTAACATTAATGATGCAATTATTAATGTTGGTATATTTCAGTATGGTTCTTGCTGGATTATTTAAGATACTAACTAATGCAATGCTCAAACCAAGTTGCTTAATGTAAGGGATTGTAGCCGGAGAATAGGATAAGCAACGTAACCAACGTTTTCCAGGCTAGTTAAAATAAATGTTTCATGCTTTCAACTATCTTCGAATATCTTTAGTACTAGGAGTAAATAAAAAAATAAAGTTCCGGAAGTTGTTTGACATGCTATGGGAGCAATCATTGCACATTTCCATTCGAAAAGTGTGTAATAATTGTAAATAAATTTATAGAACATCGTGAGAAAATTATGTCGTTTTTGATAATAATTAAAAGATTTTTGAGAAATTTTACATTTCAAGTTTGAGAGCAGCATAGTAATAAAAAAAAATCAAAGCACAGAACATTTCAGACTATTCACGTATTCAGCACCAACATTAAGGTGAGAATGGAATGCTGCTGTTTGTTAATTATCTGGCTACTAAATTAACCAGCACTTACCAAACTGAAATTAAAATAGAGTATTAATTGAGAAAGTATAGATTGTAGGAGACCGCAGTAAGTTCATAGGAACTTTATTGCATCGTAAAAAAAGAGACGTGGTGACCAAAGAATTTATCTGCACTATCCTTAGGATACAGACCAAAAATAATCGACTACTAAGAAACACTCTCTACTCCAATTGTTTAGATTCCGTTGAACGCTATGTCCACATAATTGCGTCATAATAATAGCCTGTGCTTCTTTATAAACATGGTGCGTCCGATATTCAGCTATAACTACGTGCATATTATAAATTCAAAAGTAACTCTGTCCTCTCTGTCTGTTTGTTGAGTATTCACGAAAAAACGGCTAAACCAATTTCGATGAAATTCGACTCATCAATTACGTATCGTTAGGAAGACCAAAGGATACTTTTTCGGAATAGATAATATATTTTGTCATAAATTTTTGAAAAATAACCGAACTTTGACAGGCAGGCGGAATACATGTGTCAGTCTCTGTAATGTTATATTGGTTGCTCAGACTTTGTTTATCTTGCAGTCAGTATATGATCTGTTCATAAATTTTGTGTTACAGGAAAAATAGTAGAATGTTATGGTGAGATTTTCTCCGTCGTATTATCCCTACTCCGTGGTTTATGGGTCATCTTTTACATACTTTTAACTTTCTATATAAAATTCCACCAATAAATTTCTCAGTCAATGCGTACGAAGTCGCTGGTGATAGCTACTACCTGTATAATAGGGAAGACATTTTAGAACATTCACTAACTCTGAGAATAAATACTTGTGTACATTGATAAGAAAGAAGGAATGGTGTTTGATAAATTTAGTTTGCTCTATGTTTTTACGAAAAACATCTGGCGGTAAGACAGCAGCGTGGACGTCCGTCGGCAGCGTGACGACGACTGCCGTGCAGCGTAGCGTCGGCGTGCTCTCGCTCCCCTCCCCTCCCCTCCACCCTGCCACCGGGCACCCCCACCACCCCACCCTGCCCTGCGCCGCCGCCTAGCCGCCGCCGGCAGCCGCCGCGGCGCCCCCTACTTGTACTGTAGCGTATATATTTTCATTGATTGCGCTGGCGTCGTGAGGTGTGACACGGCCCTGCGCTCAAGCCACGGCGAGGCGCCGAGAGACTGACTGAGTAGCAGGACTGTGGGCTGTAGGCTAGTGGCGCGACCGGGGCAGGTGTTCGGAAAGGATAGACTGAGGCCTGTAATAGGAGCGGTGCTGCCGGCGCCAGCACCCACGTGGTCGTGCGCGCGTTGTGGTGATGCGGCTGCGCTAGGCAGCAGCGGCTGTACCGGCAGCAGCACCACCAAGGCCCCTGTGCTGCTGGGCTACGTGTACCCGTGCGCGGCTGCGGTGTGGAGGCCGCGCCGCTGCGACTGCAGGCTGGCGCGCGCCGCGCCTTATCCCGCGCCCACGCCGGCTCTCTACCACCTGCGGTCCGCCCCCGCCGCCGTGACAACCACCGCGACCGCCCCCGTCACCGTCGCCCAACCCCAGCAACAACCACAGCCGGCCGTGTTGCCGACGTGTGCCCGCTGCCGCGCGCACGAGCCGCAGCAGCCGCAGCAGCCACAGCAGCCGCCTGCCGCCCCGGCAGCAGCCGTCGCCGTCGCCGCAGCCGCGCCCGTCGTCGCTCCCACCGTCGCTCCGGAAGACCCCGCGACAGTGGCCGCCGCGACGTGAGCCGCCCCGATGCTGTTCGTAGCCGTTCTCAGTGCCTAGCTTCGCGCACTCCGCCTGCGCCCCTAGCGGGTACGGTGGCCGCTGCTACGGCCGCCGCCGCCTCCAACAGCCCCTCGCGGCCACCGTAGGTGTAACCGGAGGAGCAGCCGCCGCCGCAGCAGCTGCCGCCGCCGCAGCTGCCGCCGCTGCTGCCGCCCCGGCAAGGTAAGCGGTGACCACGTGGTCGCCATGTGCTTGCCGTACACCGCCGCCATGCCTGCTGCCACGCGCCCAATGCGAGGGATGCAGCTTTCACCACTATACTGCTCCTACATACAGTTTTCCTCTTTTCCTCTTTCAGCATAAAGATTCTTTTATTTTTTGAGTACTAGGCACATATGAAACTCTACAATTACTAAAAAGTCGTAAGTTTTTTCGGTAATGATGTTCTATGTAGCATGAAAATGTTTAGATTGAAACAGATGCTTCATGTGGTATTTTAAAGGTATTGGTATAATTTGGGGAACTAATATCTGAAATCAGCTGATTTTCACAAATCGTGGGTTGAGATAGTAAGAGGGAGATATAAGGGATTTTATGTGTTAATATGACAGAATTGTTAGACATTCTTTGATTATTAATCACAGTTAACATAAAATCTCAAAGCTTTGTTGTATTAATGTATGGCAGCCCAAATGTATCTCATCTGCTGACAACTTATATTCAAATGACATTTTGTTGGAGTTTGAAAATGATTAGATTCAAACAAATGCTTCACACGGTAGCTTAAAGGTATTGGAATTTTTTTAAAATATATATAACATAATATCTGAAATCAGCTGTTTTTCACAAATCGTGGGTTGAGATAGTAAGAGCGAAATATAAAGGGTTTTACGTATTAATATGACAGTGTTGTTAGATATTCTTTGATTATTAAACACAATTATCACACCCTCTCGAGTTTAAGGGCTTTGCTGCTTTACTATATATGGCATCCCAAATGTATCTCATCTACTGATAATTTTAATCATACGACATTTTGTAGGATTGAGAGCGGTAGTATGTACCATAACCGCTTAGTAGTATTACATGTTCATGGATTTCGTCAAATATACCTTCGGGGTTCTGTATCCTAATAATTTATTTATTAATGCAAAGTAGATATAACATTAGAACAAGCAGTCTTGCGGCGCAATGATTATGAAAATTACTCTTTTTGAAAGGTAAAATCCATAATTTTAAACCTAGCTACATATCCTTCCAAGACAAATGCAAAATATATTTTTATCTACAGCTTACTAATCACCATACAGTTAACTCCAACCTACACAATTTTCGCACTAAATTGGCTAACCTCACTTATGAAAAGGAAACACTGTAGTTATTGCATGCTGTTCAATTCACATTTTAGTAAATTCAGATACGAGTGTAATATTGAGTTTGTAAAGCAACAAGTAAACACAGTTTTATTTTCTATGATTCAAAAATGGTCACCATACCAACATACATCGTAAATCCAAGGAAAAAATACATGTTGAAACTTTATTTCTTCAATATACGATTAACTTGTTTTATCTCTTCTGAAAATATTTCCAAATTATATTTTATATTACAATCTGATATATTCAGTAAATTGAAGTTTTCGATACTAACTTTCAGTGAATAAATCAGAGATTGTGGAGTGGATTTGTTTAAAAGTTGCATTTCATAACTACTCTGTCTTTGAAAAGATATCGCAGTTAACACATCAAGGGCTTCTTTTGTGTTCCTGTATATTGCCCATAATTTAATATAGTGTTAAAAATCTTCATTTTTACAATTAATTGTAATACGTTTTGCTCACTAAATACGTGGATATCATGACGCTATAGAATTTATAATCATTTTACAATTTTTGACCATTTTGAAGCACAGAAATTTATTATCAGCATGGTTACCCTTGACCATTTTCCAATGTTTAAATGAATTAGCATCTGTTCTATTCAGTAACTTCCTGTTTTATTTTTTCACACTTCTGCTGTACTTGAGGTTAAATACAGTTTACGTACGGAGATATCGTCTGTTATGTTTTAACGTTTATTATAAAGAAATCCAAACACTTAACTTGAATCTTATCAATCCCGGTTGTGGATGGGAATGGTACAGTAACAACTACTATATCTTGTTCTTATCCGTCAACAGTCGTTTTTCGTTTATCACCTCAAAATTCCCTTTTAATGTTCAATTTATTTTTATGTAAATGAAAGTGTTACAGTAGACATATGTATTATAATGGATCAATATAAACATTGCCTAAATGAAAAATGTGTGTCACAAAAGAGTCTAATCAGTTATCCAAGATGATATTTAACTATAGTAACTCAGAGAAAAATCAGTTGAGAGGCAAACACAGATTGGACACTTTTGTTCTATAAGGATTTTTAAGGAGCTATTTTCTTATTCAGGTCTTGCCTTTGCAAAAGCTCCATTCTATTTGCAACATATTCATCTGCACAATTTAAGTAAGTAGAACTGCAGACATTAATTTTATGCTATCTTTAATTTAAGTACAATGATAGTGGTTTTTAAAAACGATATAGTTCATTGGTAATATCTTCATTAGAAAAAAAAATACAAAAAAATAACGAAAAAGCAAAAATAAACGTCATATAAATGTAGTGGGCTTAACTAAAAATAAACATACAGATATTAAGATTTAGAAGTTAGGCCTACCATATAACATACATTAGCAACACTCATTTAGTACAAAATAGATTGTGACAGCTTTTGAATATATTTTTGCCGCTGTGATTGGTTTTATGTATGCGAATCAAAAAATTTTGCAATTAGTATTTTCGACAAAAATATTACTTGCAATTTAACAACAAGTAAATTGAGATAACTGGATTCAGAAATGTCAGTTGTTTAGCAAATAAGCAGATATATGTTACAATATTTTTACACTTATTAAATAAAGAAACTAAATCATAATGCTGATTTACTTGATTATTTATGGGAAATTGGCTATCTTTTCGTTCCATTAGCCAATCAAAAATTAGGAAAATGAAAAGATAATTCCTAGACAGGTAATTAGTGTTTGATAATTCGTGTGTTAGACAATTTGTCTCATATTTTAGAAAAGGAAGAACATTTTATAATATGAATGGAATTTAAATTTAAATATTAATTTTTCAAGTATATTAATTAGTCCAAACAAACAAATCCAGACATACTAGTTGCTGCAGTAATTCTTCTATTTCCTAATTCAAAACTTCAATACCTAATTTATAAATTTAAGGAAGTTTTTTAGATAACGACACAAAGATCGTGGATGTATTTTAGCCTTCAAAATGGTGTAATATATCAATGTTGTGCCTGATGAATTTTGTCCCAGAAAGAAAGAATTTCAAGGAAGAAGCTCATTGTTGTATCTTTTAGCATTAAATTTTTCGAAGGCTTAACTATTGAGGATTTATTGAATATATAAAAAGGCACCTTTTAACTAATAGTTCATTGTTATACTTGAAACCAATATCTATACTAATCAGTGTATCCTCAGACAGTGCGGCTAGAAACTATTACAATCATACATCCAGTACAATTTTGCGAGCGAATCTATAGATCTTACTTAGAAACATATTATGCAAATAAGTTACGAAGAGTGTTTTAAAAGAAGGCTATACTCATTATACGAGTAACCTACTGAAACTGCAGTGTGTCGTTACTGCTAATCCAGTTAACTTGATAACACAAATACAAACTACATTCTTGATTGGTAAATTACAGCGATAATAAAGCTTATTGTGTGCATAGGTGACGAAAATAAGTAATTAGGGGTTCAGAGCTTCATAATCCTCTGACAATAATTAATTTATAAGTTGCAGTTCAATGAAGAGATTTTTCTCATTTAATGGCTTCCACTTCCCCCTAGAAGAATCATAATAGCCGGAAACCCTTGCAATTTCGCATGGAGAGGCTTGAACTCATAGCGGCGAGAGAAGCTTGTTTTTAATATTTTAACTCCGGTTATTTCACGGTTGCGGTGAGGTTCTCCTCCGGCAATTTTATCTGCGCACCGTAATAACTGTAATTGGCGCAAAAGCCTTTGAAGTCGTAGCAATTTCGCCACTGGGCGTTTCTCTGGTAGCTGGCGAAATTACTCTTTCATTTCCCCCAAAAATGGGAGCTTTCATGTAGCTTAATATTATTTGACTGGTTCTCGTTTTGCATCTGGATGGCCTGCCTTGGTCTTCTCGTTAGGGGCTTGGTGCGTTGGAGACTACCCTCTATGCAGCTCCTCTGTCTACCGTCGAGACTGCATCTCGTGTCCTTTGTTTGCAACGCTTCATCAACAGTGAGGTAAAGAGCTTCCTACCACTATATTGTCTAAATGAAGATATTATTATGAGAACTAGATCAGAAAGTGCGTAAATTATGTGAAGCCAATGGTTACTATTACTATTCACTGGAATTCATAGTTAGTTCACTGACTCCATCTCGGTATGCATTTGAAGTTTGTTGTTGTTATAAGTTTCCAATACCTGCTGCTAAAGATGATCTATAGTGCTACTTCTCACCGAAACCTGTTTATTACTTGCTGTCAACAGAAGAAAATGCAGATAATGATATTTTCTACTTCGCGTTATGGATACTTATAACATTTATTTACAACTTTAATATATGTTTTATTTGTATCTATATTAAGTTCATTTAATATAGAAACATGATTTTCCCCTTTCTTTAACGTTATAATCTATGCAATGGATTCTTGATAGTCCTTCCAGACAGTACACCATTTGTAGTTTCCACAACCTGGTAAATACTGGAGAAACTAAAATTCCTCCAGTTAAATATCCAATTAAATGTCAGGGAAAAGACTATACATGAGTGACCTGCGCTATATGATGTAGAATGTATCCAAATAATAATAAAAAAAATTATCTCACGTTCGTCTAATATTGAAGAGTAACAGTTGGTTTTTGTTTCCATACAGGCAAGAAACTTCGGCAGGAGAAATTTTGTATTTAATTTACATTAAGTGAAGTTAACAACTGAAGTAAATATTTGTATTTTTTCGGTTCAGGAGACGAGAAATTAAATGAACATAGCATTTTTCTTCAATGAAAAAATTAGCATTGCATCTGTTTTATAGTTATATAACTTCTGAGTGTATGAATTTAACGATTTTGAAGAACTTATTGAATTCTTAGCGTGTTACCTAAGTAACATCGTTCTTGTGGGTCAAAGAATAAATTTAAGAGTGGTTTGGTTGTGATTTATCAGTACGTTTCTTTAATTAGGCATACAACAAATACTAAGTACATATTTTAATCTAAATATATTCCAAAGTATTTATTTAATGGGCTGTTTTGTAGCTGTTAATTCAGTTAATGTAATTAATTTCCGTTTTACTCAATTTTTCAGACGAACCTAGAAACGCGAAAATAAATCTGTCAGTAGAACGATTTTTACTTGGACAAACATTAATGTACAGTTTCTGTGTGGATTTGCTGAATTGCCGAATAAATTTTTCGTATAAAATGTTTTTAAATGCATAGTGAAAATCAAATAAGATCCAGAGTTTATGATCTTTCAAGAAAATCACTTTATCAGATATGACTACAGAAATCATGACCAATAAATGTTTTTTTTTTTTTTTTTTTTTTTTTTTTTTTTTTTTTTTTTTTTAAACAGTTTAACGTCCCTTTATAACAACGTGGTCTTTAGAGACGGGAAAGGATGGGGGCAAGGAATGGGAAGGAATTCGGCCATGGCCTTTTGAAGGAAGCATCCCGGCATTCACCTGGAGTGATTTGGGGAAACCATGGAAAACCCAAATCTGGATGCCCGGACGGGGATTCGAACCGCCGTCCTCCCGAATGCGAGGCCAGAACGCTATCCGTTACACCACCACGCTCGGTCCAATAAATGTGGAAATCTGTAGAAACCTCCCCACAGAAATGTTAAAATTTGCTGTGGATGCTACTTAAAAACATTTAATGAATAAGCATTAAATTAAGAAAAGTTATGCTTACAAAACACTTAAAAAGAGCAGTATATTTTGATATATTTCAGGGAACAAGTATTTATGCTTTTTTTAAAGTAAGATGTTTTTTTCTTGTAAAAAATTCTATTTGGATTTTAAATGGAAGATAAAGTCATTTAACAACATAATGATGAATTTCCTGTATGTAGTGCAATTTTATGCAATAAAATGTGACAGATGTCTGTATGCTTAAATTTATAAGATACCCATATGAATTTTACGAATATCAAATGAGATCATCTGCGCGAAAATGTTAAAGTAGTTAAATTGTTGACAGTCACTTGATACATCATTGAAGTTCCCAGAAATTCCTGTAGCCTACAGAATCCAGTCTGTTATGAAATGTAAACATTAATACTAAACATGAATTTGCATAAACTTTCCGTTTTGTTCCAGGAAATTTCAGATAAAAAACAAACAAACAAAAAAAAATTACTGAAACGTACCTAACATTCTAGCAGATCTTTTTAATTAACTAAGCAACCCGATACAAGGCCTCTAAAATTCACTTTTATTACGCCTTTTATACTATGATTATGTTATGCTTTAGTTTTAAACTGCTAAGGGACCAAAGATACATGTTAGAATCAATGCGTTTGTTCGTGTTAACGAATCCGTACACAGACGGAAAAGAAAAGAAACTTTCAAAACAGCTTCAGATGTTATAAAAAATTATATTTCTTTTAATACTTTGCAATCAGATTTTTCGTGGAGGTAGAAATTTCTTCATACCGTCTTATGTATGTAATGTAAATTAATGGAAAAGCTATGAATAAAATAACTATGTGCTTTTTTAGATCTGAGTGTACTTCTCAAACATATTATGATCCTCCGAAATTAATAAGAAAATTTAAAAAATCACATATAAGGTATTTTAACAAATATTATTATTACTGGCAATGTTAATCATTCATCTAGAAACAAAAGTTGAATACGACTGTCACGAATAGAGCATACAATGGCAAATGCGAATTTTGTAATTAAACTCTCTACTCAGTTTTTCTCCATGAAACTAGTTATATTGGAGGCTATTAAAGTGCTAAGCTAAACAAAAAGTAAGGCTGTAACTTTCTTTAGAGTTCATGCATCTT